>OX453062.1:1221751-1821751 GCA_949699795.1 Spicauda simplicius
ACTTCCCAAAGGAAAGAGGTTATCTATTCGTCACGTATATTTTTTTTTTTTTTGTTTTTTTTTTTTTTTTTTTTTTTTTTTTTTTTTTTTTTTTTTATGTATGTTCGGGCGAAATGGCTAGAAATCGTCGACCTACCGACACGATTCATACGACATTGTATGCGACTAGTTTCACAGCAGTCCCATATTGAGGAAAATGAAAATCTTCCGGCGGTTTTCCCGGAAAATTGGAAAATGTCGGTTTCTTAAAATCTTGAATAACTGGGTGTTTCTGACCGATTTCATTTTCTTTCTTTCATTTGATAGGAAATTTCGTCACGCAACTTTTTCTCTTGGACATGGGTATGCTGTGATGCTTAACTCTTTGAGTTATGGGGTGGAAACCACCACCACTCCTCAAGTTTTTTAGATAATTTGAGATAACTCGGCTTCTGCCGAATCGATTCTTATGAAACTTGGAATATGTATTATATATCTATGCTTATATAGGTTGACGAAAAATTTGACCTTCAACTCTTCGATCCTGATGATGCAGGGTTACAGCTATCCTAAACTATAACATTAGCTATTTGGTGCTTATATATATGTAACAAGACTACTAAGCAGAGACATGTGATGAAAATTTGACCTTCAACTCCTCAATCCTGATGATGCAGGGGTGCCTCAAGCCTAAACCATTGGGGTTGACCATTTGGTGCTTATGGGTATGTTATAACAATACTAAGCAAAGACATATTATAAAAAAAATGACCTTCAACTCCTCAACCCTGATGATGCAGGGGTGCTGTAAGCCCAAGCCGTAGGTGATGGCCATTTAGTGCTTACTGATATATAATAAGATAGCAAGGCAAAGATGTACGATGACAAATTTGACCTTCAACTCCTCAACCCTGATGATGCAGGGGTACTGCAGGCTTAACCATAAACGTTAAACATTGTTGCTCACGGATTTGTAATAACATTGCTAAGCAAAGGTATACGACGAAAAATTGGACCTTCAACTCCTCAATCCTGATGATGCAGGGGTATTGAATGCCTAAGCCATAAAACTTAGCTATTTCAATCTTACGCATTCAAAATGATATTTAAAAAAATGTAAGGTAAAACATTAGAAAAATGGTTGTATACGGTGGAAAATGGACCTTCAACTCTTCAATCCTGATGATGCTGGGGTGCTTCAAGCTTAAACTATAGGCGTTAGCTACATGATCGCTACGTATATCTGATAAGATTACTAAGCAAAGATAAAAGATGAAAAATTTGACCTTCAACTCCTCAACTCTGATGATGCAAGGGTACTTCAGGCTTAAACTATAGGCGTTGGCCATTTGATGCTTATGGGTATGTAATATATTTACAAAGCGAAGACGTATGATAAAAAAGTTGACCTTCAACTCCTCAACCCTGATGATGCAGGGTACTGTAAGCCCAAGCCATAGAAGTTGGGGATCTGTTGCTTACGTGCATGCGATGAGATTACATAGAAAAGATATGACATGATAATTTTGACCTTCAACTCTTCGGCCCTGATGATGCAGGGGTACTTCAGGCTTAAACCATAGGCGTTGGCCATTTGATACTTATGGATATGTAATATATTTACAAAGCAAAGACGTATGATAAGAAAATTGACCTTCAACTCGTCAACCCTGATGATGCAGGGTACTGCAAGTTTAAACCATAAGCATCGGCCATATGGTGCTTACGTATATGTAATGAGATTACTAAGCAAAGATATGACATGATAATTTTGACCTTCAACTCCTCAACCTGATAATGCTGGGGTCCTTCAAGTTTAAACCGTAGGCATCGGCCATATTGTGCTTACGTATACATAATGTTGTTGTCACAATACCAACAATGAGTTTCGGAGAGGATATAATTATGATCAAAAATTCCACTTTGAATACAATTACCTAAAAGATGCAAGAGTACTACCAACCTTTTTAAATTGGATGGGTTATTTTTATCAGTATCAGTTGAATTATACTCTTAGTTATAAGGTTTATATTACTTTTTCTACTTTAAATATTGATAATTATAGTCTATTCTTTAAATAAATGTTTACTCAGAAAAAGTTGATTTATTCGGTTAGGTTAGGTTCGAACAGATTTTTCCAATTCAGAATCTAAGGGAGGGGGCGCGGTAGCGCCCCCGACCGGTTGTGTCAAAGAAGTCTATTTTTATATGATGACGTCAGCACATAATTTTATTCATCCGAAAATCGGACGAATAATTAATTTTATTCATCCGGTTAGCGGACGACTAGCAACAGCCATAACTGATTTTATCGTGACTGAAAAGCGTGAAAAAAAAAATTTTAAACAAAAAATACAACCGACTTCCATGCCACATAAAAGTAAAAAATAATTTAAATACATGTTGGTTTAGAGCAAACACAGTTCTTAGTACATATTCCCGAAGTCGGCGCTCATATAAGATACATGTAGTTTCGTCATGATCCAGCAAAATATGGTGAGCGCCGACTTCGGAACTATGTACTAAGAACTGTGTTTGCTCTAAACCAACATGTATTTAAATTATTTTTTACTTTTATGTGGCATGGAAGTCGGTTGTATTTTTTGTTTAAAATTTTTTTTTAAGATTGAATTAGCACTACAGTCGCACTGATAGATACTTTTCGTTTAAGACATGTAATTAAAAATAAAGATAATCAATGTATAAAATATAATTCTACGATATGAAAAAACGTTCATACCGATGACGTTAATTTCATATTTTATGCAATATATTTATAACAATGTCTTGCGTCATATAAATGTAACATACTAAATGTGAAGAATTATTTTTTTCCTTTTCTGCAGTGAAGCTACATTCTTCTAGCAGATTGGTATCTTAACTCAAAAGTTGTACGTAGTTGACGCAGTGCACCTCGGTCAGTGAATCGAAGTGGATTCCAACTTTGCAGATAGATCAAACTTTTAGTTTCCATTACTTTTAGCTTCTCTGATTCCAATTTCTTTGTGATTAAGATAAAGTCCTACAGATGATGAAATGATCCTATATAAAGATCTTGTCTTCGATTCTGATCTGATAGCTCATTTTCCTTAATGCGTACTGTTTTTGCATTTTAAATGCTAAAATCTAATGCTATAACTTTGGACTTTTTTAATGCTAATATAAATTCCATTAGTGTTTCATTTATATTATTTTAGTATGTTTTAGCAATATTTGTTAATGCCATGTCTCCTGTAGAAACAATTACACACATAGCGGCATTTTTCTGATTTTAGAGAACTTCGCAACGGCTATCGCGTGTTATAATGAAAAATAATACTAGATTGACTTTTAAAAAAATATTTTACCTAATATTTCTAAGGTAAAAGTTTATATCATATCCATAATAACTCGCACAATCCGTACAACCCATACAGAATTTAGATTTCTATCCTGGGTCTGGGCGTTTGTGTTTTCGTTTATGTGTGTTTGTAGCACCCACGACACAGGAGAAAAAGCTAATGTGGGGCTATGAGTGTAGAAAGAAAAATATATATATGTACAATACTTGAATATGAAATTCCATATATTTTTATATGAAGGCTCTAGTAATCGCAGATACGTAAGTAGCCCCGTCTACGTTTATACTTCACATTACTATCCAGGCGTTCTTGCATTTAAATATCACCGAACATTTATACTAAAGCCAGATAAAAATCCAGAGAGGTATTAATACCCCATTACCCGAGTTTCCGATTGAGAACAATTACCTATCCCGGGCTTTTATTGCGGGAAAGTAATAAAAGGGGATTAGGGATTCAATAACTCCATCTGATAGAAGTTGGAGCGCGCACCTGCCTCGAATTTACGACTAACCCTTTGGATAGCGCGAACTTCCCAGATATCATTTCATGGTCCGGTTGCCATAATTAGATTAGTTTTTCCCATGCTCGTTCCCTGAGTTATTGTCGTCTGGGAAATGTCATGTTTTAAGTTTTTTTTTAATTCGAATTAGCTGCAGACCAGACCATCATCTACAAGGTGCTCTGAATAGGATCAGATATATACATGAGCTTGACCACTGATGCCTTGCCACTGTTAAAGAACTACTTCGATTTTCTCATTTAAGTGTATCCCTCTTCATGTACTCTTATGTCTACACTTGTTTCTATTTTTAAGAAGTAGGCCTACCTTTTCTTTGTATTTTTTTTACATTTTCACAAATTCGCAAAATTTACTTTATCGTCGTCTCAAGTATTCTGACTACATTTAAAGCCAAAATCGTTCTTCTCACGACGGCAGACAGGTTTTTAATTAACAAAACCCAAACACTTTCAGACGGACTGAAAAAGTGAAAAAATGCAAGCCCTTAACGAGTTTACTGAAGGGACGTGTACAGTTAGGGTCTCTTGAGACCATGAGCGAGCAAAGAAGATGCGTGGAATACGACTTACAAAATTATTTTCAGTTTACCTTGGCATATACGTTCAGAAAATGTCCGAAAAAAACCTGACACTGGGTTCGGAATTCCATGTGACATTAGACGCTTGAGCTTCCAAAACAAAAATAAAGTTGATGGGGTGTACTTCCGAAAAGCGCATACCGCCGATCGATCTGAAATTTGGTATAATAACGTATTTTGACCTCCTAATCATGAATATCATAACGAAAATTGGCGCAAAAGCACACACACACACACACACACACACAGTGGAAAGGGTTTTGAGTTGCTGAAAATGTGGGAGTGACGCCCTGCAGTCCTAATCTCCGCTGTACACACACAGATACCCTTTTTGGGGAAAGTTAAAGTGGTCTACTTCGGTTAGGAATGCGCGATTATGCACACCGAACGAAAACAGGTTCCCCTCCGTTTTCTTATTCAAAATGGCGTTTGCGCCAATTTTCGTTATGATATTCGATCTCCGCTGTACACATACACAGATACCCTTTTTGGGGAAAGCTAAAGTGGTCTACATCGGTTAGGAATGCGCGATTATGCACACCGAACGAAAACAGGTTCCCCTCCGTTTTCTTATTCAAAATGGCGTTTGCGCCAATTTTCGTTATGATATTCGATCTTCGCTGTACACATACACAGATACCCTTTTTGGGGAAAGCTAAAGTGGTCTACATCGGTTAGGAATGCGCGATTATGCACACCGAACGAAAACAGGTTCCCATCCGTTTTTCTTATTCAAAATAGCGTTTGCGCCAATTTTCGTTATGATATTCGTGATTAGAAGGTCAAAATACATTATTACACTAAATTTCAGATCGATCGGCGGTATGCGCTTTTCGGAAGTTTATCCAGTTGATGTTAGAAAAATAAGGCATTAACACTTCAATATGTATTTTATTATTTGTGTTTAATTTAGTTTCATTTGATATATATCTTTTTACTCTTATTTAACACACATGTTAACAAAAACATGGGCCATTGTATTTATTCCAATTATAATATTCTCTATAAACAGATTCCCAAAATCCAATTCTCTTGGTAAGGGGTCGTTGGAAAATTGCAAGATTGTTGCTGTCGCTTTTCAGATAGAATCCGTCTTTCCCTGCATCAGGCCAGCAGTTGACGTCTGGGTTAGGTGTAGGGTTTCTGAAAAAAAAAATGTGTGCGTGTACTAGCGTACACTCATAAGAAGTGAAACTTCTTTATGATGTTATTTTTCAAAAAATAATTTACTATATGCAACTATACAGAAATTGGTTAAATAAAAAATAATCATAATAATAATAAAAAATAATCATAATAATAATAAAATAATAATAATCTAATCTATAATAATCTATCTAATATCACGCGTGGTAGGGATAAGAAAAAGATAGTGCGTAACAGAAAAAGATGGCGCGTAACGAAAAAAAAAGATGGCGCGTAACAGAAAAAGATGGCGCGTAACGAAAAAGTGTTACACTAAATTTTTTTCCAACCCCGATAAAGAAGTTTCACTTCAAAAATGAAAATGTAATTTGTGTATATTTCGCTTTCATCTTTTCATTGTAAATAATTAATGTAATCCTTTTTTTATTTTTAGCTTTATGACTTTACCAAAGTAACGAATACCATTAATATTGAGTGACACTTGGCATAATTTGCTATGTTACAAAATTTTCTTAAAGTACATATTCTTATAACTAGTCACCCATCGCAACAGTTTTACGATATTTTGTTCAAAAACATCCCTTACTAATTGAATATATAAAGTGATACTTGTTAGTAATTCATTATAAATTTTCAGCATAGATACTAAATTTGCATGCAGTGTTTACCTGTTATTAATAGATCATTAGGCAATTGTACTGTGTTTGCTATATATATACATGTAATAATGTAATATTGTTGGTAAACCTAATAAATAAAATAAAATAAAAAAATAAAACAGTCGAAATTCGACCGTAATTCAACTCGAAAACTATACTTGATATTGTCTAAAGTAGCACGAATATATCTCAAATTCAATTAAATTGTATTAATTTCTCGTGTTATTTTAAATTTACCCGTTAAAGGTAAAAAGAGCTTTAATTGACTAAGCTTCATTTAAAAGCAATAACGGGTATTTTGACAAAGACATCTGACATTTTTGACGTTATCTATGTATTTTCATGGTAAGACATTCAATGTTTCATTAATAATTATATGTGCGCGTCAAATGCAAGGTCATGTATGTAATGTGTTTATTGTTGATTTTGTGTATATTTTACACATAATTTCAAGAAAATATTAGCATGTCGTACTTCATCTCTACGTAAACTATAACGGTGCTAAATTCCATACTCCTTCATCTGCAGCAAGTTTTTTGTAATGGATCCCAAGTTTTTGCTTCGCGTAGATATATGACATGTAGATACATATAACAATAATAACAACACAATTAACTTACCCAACCGTCATAAATAGCTTTAAATTGTGCATAAAGGCTTCCACTATATATTTTGTAGTAAAAGGAGCAGACTGATATCTTGATTTAGTGGCTGATGTAAGGAAAAAATAACCTATATCGTCACCGTGACTCGCACCAGGGTACGTTATGTTTTGGTAAATTTTATTAAAGTTTAATCCTTCGTCACCGTCGAAGACATAATAATATACAGGTGCACTTTTCCTTGCCTTAAACAGTTTTACGAACTTATCAATGGCATAGATACACTGGATATCGGATACCAAATCAATAAATATTTGAACTTTAACAAAGGAAATGTTTTGGCCGGAGAAATAAAATTCCTTAATTTGTGATGCCAATTTTCTACGTTCTACCGATCCATACGGATACTCAATGTCTCCCGGAATTAATAGTTCAAAGTTTTTATTAAACCCTTCAATAAGATCTGGATTTTTTTCCAGAGCACTAAATGTCATAAGACCTTCTTGACTGTTATATCCAATCATAATTTCTTTATTTTGTATTAATCCCTCGTGCAGCAATTTTAGTGGTGGTCTTGTTATAACTGCAGCTGGGCACTTAATTTCAACAGTTGGTTTGAATGGGGTATAAACGCGAAAACCACTTTGTGGATCTCTTGCACTGATGGCTTCTTGGGCCGCTACAATGTCGTAAGCACTGACTTTTCTTAACTCTTGTAACAAATTATCATCATCGGTCCAGTCTAAGTCAAGTTCTTTTCCCAAAGCTATCGCTTGGTCTCTGGGATGATATTGTATGTTATTTTCACTTATAAAACTTGCACTATGAATCAATACTCTTTTAAATAAAGGTTCAGCCTGTCTAATTAACAGTAAATACATGGCAATAGCAGCACCAGATCCGTTTCCTCCGACTGTGACTTTTGTTGGATCTCCACCAAATTTTTCAATATTACATTGAACTATATTTAATGCTAGAATTATATCCTTTATACCAGCATTACCAGATGCTTGCTCTGTACAAAGGGATAGAAACCCTAATGCACCCAACCTGAAATTTTTATTGACTAATTTTAACATTTTTTTGTGAATTTTAGGAATTTATGTCTGTGACGTTAATTTTTCTTACCTGTGATTCATGGTAACCACAACCATATCTTGTCTGATTAAAATCTGTGGTCCATATATGGGTTCTGAATTGCCTGATGACATTTTAAAGTTTCCTGTGTGGATAAAAAACAGAACAGGCAAGCTCTTATTGAGGAAGTTAGCCGGAGTGTACACATTCAAGAACAGACAATCCTCGCTCATCTGATTTCTTGAATAAATCATTTCTATTTGTGGGCACACAAACCCTGGTTTTGTTGCATTAAGAACCGTTTTCCATGGACGCTTTGGTACTGGCGGCTACAAACATTTAAATTAAGGCATATGCAACGTCATTATATTACAATGACATCATTAGATGATCATATCGAAATAATAAACAAGTGGTTACAACATACGCATAACTTAATTTTTAATGCAAAAAAATGTATTACTAAATAATTTCTACAGAGAAATTGAAGTCTATCCTTATTCACTTAAAATTATTAATTAAAATAAGTAATTTGTGTTTTGCATTCAATATCTGCATAAAAATATCTTTGTAATTTGCTTATCATATGTGTTGCATTAATTAACCTGATATAGTTAGCCGCGAATCTTGCCACGATATTATTTAGGCCATTCCACTTTAAAACTTTAACCTGTTACACCTTTTGATATTTACCAAAAAACGTAGATCGTCCACAGGTGGCTCGGCGTATGGTATCCCCTCAAAGGAGTAGTAGTATGCGCCCGTAATCTCATCGTCTATTAACCTCCCACTTATTGGCCCTAACGTAGTCATTATTTCCATGCTTCCAACAAATATAACATTGCAAAAACAAAATCCAAAAAATATACGAAACATTATTTTCATAAATTTGTTCAGAGAAGAGGTTTGAATTACACTAAATATATTGTACAAATATATTGTACATGACTATATATAGCAGTTCATTGTTGATTTTTCATGCAAAAACCTGCTCTTTATCGTTGACGCTTTTTTGTATACTTGCTTTGTAATTTAAATTGACTAAATACTTTATAACAGAAATGATATTGACTATGGAACTATATTTCAAAGTTGTAAATTTAATGTTGGATCAGTCAACCGTAAATTGAGGTTATAATTCCACCCATCCATCTATCAACCTTTTGAGGTACACTGCTGGAGGTAAGCCACCACTAAATGGTGTCACTCCAATCGGCCCTGTGCCCTCTGAATCAAACGGTTTCCCACTGTATGCTGCAGTTCATCGGTTCACGTGGTTGGTGGGCGACCCGTGCTACTTTTGTGCGAAGACCTGGCTTTCAAATTTTGGGGGTTTCGTTTTTGTAAGCTTCGTTTGTATATGGATTTCATCGTTGTGAATCAAGTGTTGTAGCGACATCCCGAGCTCTCTCCATAGCACGCTGAGCGACTCGTATGAGGCCTGCAATTATTATAATTATATTTAAACAAGTTTCTTTTATTATAATTATAGAATACTAACTATATTGTGACCGAAATAGTGCCTTTAACAATTTTAAGGAAATAACGATTTTTTTTAAACAGGACTTGGTGCAAAATATACTAAGCCGGGCCATTAATACTGTTACAATTAAACAAAAGTTTGCTTTTAAAAATCCTCCACATGCTAGGTATTAGTCGAGTATTTGTGGACCAGGCTATTGATAAGTGCAATGAATTAATTAACAAAACCCAAACACTTTCAGACGGACTGAAAAAGTGAAAAAATGCAAGCCCTTAACGAGTTTACTGAAGGGACGTGTACAGTTAGGGTCTCTTGAGAACATGAGCGAGTAAGGAAGATGCGTGAAATACGACTTGCAAAATTATTCCCAACTAGCTGTACCCGCGGCCACGCCCGCGTGCAAATCAATGTATCGCAAACTTTTCGCGTGCAAATCTCCACACAGTGGGAATTCTACGATAAAAGTAGTCTACATGTTGTTCCATAACATTTTCTATAGTAAAAATCGGTTTAGCCGGTCAAGGATTACCCGGACAAACACAGAGTGAAAAAACGAATTTTAAGCGTGTATTTGTGGGTAGGTGCATATTGTTATGTAAAATGTTATGAAAATAAGACGAATCAGAATATCGTAAACCCCTTTTTTGAACCAATTTACAGTCTTAGTGGTCACATTAACAATATCGGAATACATCTTTTCAAACAACGCCTCCACATTTAAACCAAAGCGCATCGATTATGAAGATGGATTTTAACTTTTATGAATTGAAAAATACTATTTTAAGTAATTTTGGTCCTTTTAAATTTCTGAGTAAGATTACATATAGGTGAACCTACTTTTAACATTAATTTGACAACCTTGACGACCCGCGTTGCGGAGCAGCTACCACACCCGCTTCGATTCCCGGCCAGACAGGAATCTGAATAGATTCATGTTCTGGGTCTGGGTGTTTCTATATACGTCTTGTGTTTCCATGGTACCCACGACACAGGAAAAAATCCTAGTGTGGGGCTATTGTAGAAATTGAAATTGTAGAAATTTTCTATTTTATTGAGTGTAGAAAGCGTATTTTTATTAAAAAAAAAGTTTGTGTGGAGAAGTACGGGAGGCGGGTTGAAGGAATCCAAAAATTTTGTTGGATAATGTCTTCGATCTCGATGGCTCTATCTACAGAATCTTCATCCCAAATAGTCAAATAACAATCCCGCATTGAATTTCCAGTATTCCTTTGATTTGAAATATTAAAAATGTTACAGAAATCGTTGCTACAAATCTTGAGTGGACGCTCAAAGGCGAATAGGCAGGCATTATGACCGCTTTTTAAACGTGTGGGCGCAACGCTGGACGACGCCACAGCAATAGCTATTTTTCTATCAGATCTTATATTTTTCGCTAATAGTAAATTTATTAAAAACGTTTTACCCGTGCCCCCTAGTGCATCTAACTAAAACTAAAAATCTAATGATACGTAAACTACTTTTGGTTCTACTAACATTTAAGCGGCGCTCAGGTATGTTTATAGTTTATCTTTTTTAAGCCTTGTTTGTGGTTCATTACAATAAAATTTGAATTCGTCGGCAAGGTAAAAAATGAGCTGGTTATTAAAAAAATAATACTAAAATTAGTATTTATGAAAACTACAGATTACAATTATAATAATAATAATCCATCCATCCATCCATCAGCCCTTTGATGTCCACTGCTGGACATAGGCCTCCCCTAAGGGCTTGTTCGGGAGGCTGGAAGTCGTCAAGCCTGCGTGCAATACGGTTAGTGAGGACTCTCGAAAACAACTTATACACGTGGCTCAGAAGCGCAATGGGCCTGTAGTTCTTCAGGAGGGTTTTATCGCCCTTTTTGAAGAACAGCACCACTACGCTTCTGCTCCACGCTTCCGGGGTTGTCCCGCTAGTAATGACGGAATCGAACAACTTTTGGAGCGCCACTAGTACGGGTTTACCGCCAGCTTTTAGCAGCTCTGTTGTGATTCCGTCATCGCCCGGTGCCTTGTGGTTTTTCAGCTGTTTGAGAGCCTCTCTAATCTCGTACAGGCTGACGTCCGGGAGGTCCTCAGTATAGTGTCGGGTCAGTTTGGCACGTTTGTCGTCCGCCTTGTTACGGGCGGGAGCTCGTGCGGAAGCATACAACTGTCCGTAGTATTTCTCAATTTCTCTCAGAACATCGGGCTGAGACGAAACTACGGTGCCCGATTCGGTCTTCAACCTCGTCAGCAGACTCTGCCCAATGCACAGATCCCTGGCGAACACTCTTGAGCCCCGGTTTCGCTCAATAGCGGCTTTTACGCGTCGGGTGTTGTGAGCACGCCAATCGCGTCGCCTCTGAGAGATCTGTTTATTGAGCAGTCTGTATCTCGACATTGAGGTTGGAGACTGCACACATTGTTCTCGCCTCTCCCTCATAAGACCGAGAGTATGCTCTGAGAGAACTTGAGAGCCACCACTGGAGTGGGTCTTAAAGTACTTAGACCCCACCTCGTGGACAGTTGTTACTACCTTGGTGTTAATTTCGTCCACAGAAATGCAAGAATCGAGACACGCGAAACGGTTTCGGAGCTGTAGCTGAAACTCTTCGGAGCTCTGGATTTGGACAGGTGTTGGTCGGAGCGTAGACTTCATCAGGCGTGACCGTTCCAGCTTTACGTTGATATTTAATGTGCCTCTTACTATCCGGTGATCACTTCCGGTTTTCACCCTGTTGATCACAGAGACATCATTAAATATGTGCCGTCTGTCTGCCAAAATGAAGTCTATCTCGTTCTTGGTGGAACCATCAGGACTTATCCAAGTCCACTTTCGCTGTGCCTTCTTCTTGAAGAAAGAGTTCATCATAAAGAAGTCTTCCCTCTCCAAGAAGTTGGCAAGCAAGTGACCTCGGTGGTTGCGTTGTCCAATTCCAAAGGGCCCCACCCTCCGTTCGTCACCATTTCGCACGCCTAGTCTTGCATTAAAATCCCCCATGACAACGGTAAAATGGGTTTTTGAGGTATGTATGGCTCTACTTATGTCCTCATCTCTCTCGTCAA
The DNA here is from genome assembly GCA_949699795.1 of Spicauda simplicius. NCBI lineage: Eukaryota > Metazoa > Arthropoda > Insecta > Lepidoptera > Hesperiidae > Spicauda > Spicauda simplicius. The sequence goes on from OX453062.1 coordinate 1,234,183, forward strand.
CCCATTATTGTCCCACTGCTGGGCACGGGTCTTCTCTCAGAATGAGAGAGTTTAGGCCATAGTCCACCGCGCTGGCCAAGTGCGAATTGGTTTATGTCCTCATACATGACCTCAACCTCATCGTCTGGGTGTGTCGAAGTCGGCGCATATACCTGTATGACCTTCAGCGAATACCGCTTAGATATTCTGAGTATAAGGTACGCTACCCTTGATGACACACTGTCGACTGTTACAACGTTGTTCACGAGGGACTTGTGGACGAGGAACCCGACACCACCCCGGGACAGGTGATTGCCCTCCCGGTGATAGAGCAAGTTTCCAGATTTGAGGATTATCATGTCCTCCCCCTGTCTTCGGACTTCAGACAATCCCAAAACACTCCAGTTTAACTTGTCTATCTCTTCTTCTAGCTCCTGTATCTTCTCGGCGGTCCTCAGTGTCCTGGTGTTGTATGTTGCCAGGTGCAGAAGTCGTCGGTTGTGGTAGCCGGATCTCTGCCGGAGATTCTTAGCACCCCCTGCCCCGCCGTTACCTTGGCCGCTACCATAGCCCGGAATAGCGGGGCCGCCGGGGACTGGGGGCCGTGGCTTTTCTGCACCTGTCATAAGGGGGTTTTTCCAGTAGTCACCGAGCCTGGCAAGCGTGTTGGTGACCGCAGTAAATGTTAGAATTTCACAGGAGATGCTGCTGCCCATCTCCTGGATGTTTTATCCTTTAGTCGCCTCGTACGACATCCACGGGAAGAGAGGGAGTGGTGCTATTCAAGACCGACACCACACAGCAATAATAATAATAATAATGTACATAAGACAACTGGATTCGAACCCCAGACCTCGCGTTTCTAATCCGCCCGACTTGGCACCACACGGCTATCACGATTTTAATAACAGAATTCACATACTTATGAGTTAAGAAAGTCATCTATAATGGCTTATTTTGACACATTTTGTTATTCTAAAATTAATTTAAAATATGTTGTTATTTAAATGCATGTTTTCTATAACATTATTTATAATGAACATATCATAAATATAAAAAGAACAATAATGTTGACCTTGCTCGTTTGTTATTAGAGCCAAGTGTTCATCAACCATGCTTCAATATTCATAAATACAATTATTTATCACAAAAGTTGCAAAAGCTTCTATATAATAATAATTCATGAAATAAGTAATTGTTATATCTTATTTAGATACTGATCGACTTATTAATGTTAGTATTTTGCTTAAAGGACTATCAATTGTATTTTGTCCTTAATATTTATTTTCGCTAAAAATGTACGTTTGTGGTCATTAACATAACTTTATTTATGCCATAATAGTTAAGTTAAGAAACTATTTATGTAACATGAACATGAAGTGACAAATGGAGTCGATAATTTTATTTTGAAACAATGTTAAAACATTTTATCGCCTTTGAATTATTGGATTCGAATAACTATTTAATATAATAGTATGACGTGCCATCTGTTATCAATTGGGAATCCCTGTACTCTAAGAGCGATTTTACATTAGGTTGCAAGCGCGGCCGCAGCGCGTCAACGGATGCTTTTTTATTTTTGAAATATTTCATAAATTAAATTAAAATCAATTTGAATCACATCTATTTTTATGATAATTGATAGTTACAAATTTATACGTATTATTTTTGAATGAATTCAGAATGGCATCCGGGCGGCCATTATGGCTACTGTCATGTCACACTACTGTCATGTCACACATGTTTACATTAGAATTTAACAAAATACGCGACAATCCGAATTTTACGGATATATGTTGTCGACTCGAAATCAATGTTTTTTTATTTAGATAAGGTTTCAAGTAAGTCTATCGTACCCCTTGACGGACTTGTCAATATGGGACTTTGTCCAAAACGAACTTCCATACAATCATTTATGCCTGATTTTAACGCTTTCAACCCATTTTTAACGATAAAAAGCAGTCCATGTCCTTTCTCGAGGTCAACACTATCTGTGTGCCCAATTTCATAACGATCGGTTTAGTTGTTTAGGCGTGAATAAGTAGCAGACAGACAGACAGACAGACAGAGTTACTTTCACATTTATAATATTAGTAGGGATTTACCTTGGCGCAGTGAGAAGACTCAAACGGACTATGCCATTTAAGCTAGTGATATAACATAGTGTAGTGTTAGTGAAATAGTGACTTAATTTAAATTATAGAACACAAGAACAATGTGTCTACCCCTTTATGTTAGAACAAAAAGTGCAGTGTCAATGAACGCCTCCTTCAATAAACAATTATTTAGCAGTTTAAGTTAGATTAGAATTACTCATTAGCCTTATATGAGGCTAGAGTGTACTTTATATGTAACAAAAAAAAACCTTGGCTCATAAGTTCAGAAAATGTCCGAAAAAGGAACTGAGACTCGGTTCGGAATTCCGTGTGACATTAGACGCTAGAGTTTCTGAACGAAAAATAAAGTTAATGTTAGAAAAATAAGGCATTAACACTTCAATATATATTTTATAATTTGTATTTAATTTTATTTCATTTGATATATATCTTTTTACTCTTATTTAACACACATGTTAACAAAAACATGGGCCATTGTATTTATTCCAATCATAATATTCTTTATAAACAGATTCCCAAAATCCAATTCTCTTGGTAAGGGGTCGTTGGAAAATTGCAAGGTTGTTGTTGTCACTTTTCAGGTAGAACCCGTCTTTCCCTGCATCAGGCCAGCAGTTGACGTCTGGGTTGGGTGTGGGGTTTCTGAAAATGTAAATGTAATTTGTATATATTTCGCTTTCATATTTTCATTGTAAATCATTAATCCTTTTTTTATTTTTAGCTTTATGACTTTACCAAAGTCACGAATACCATTAACATTGAGTTTAATTTGCTTGGCCTAATTTGCTATGTTACAAAATTTTCTTAAAGTACATATTGTTATAACTAGTCACCCATCGCAACAGTCGAAATTCGACGGTAATTCAACTCGAAAACTATACTTGATATTGTCTAAATTTAAAAGCGATAACGGGTATTTCACAAAGACATCTGGCATTTTTGACGTTATCTATGTTATTTCATGGTCAGACATTGAATGTTTCATTACTAGTTATATGTGCGCGTCAAATGCAAGGTCATGTGTGTAATCTGCTTTTTTGTTGATTTTGTGTATATTTTACGCATAATTTGAAGAAAATTTTAGCATTTTCTACTTCTTCTCTACGTGAACTACATATAACGATGCTAAATTCCATACTCCTTCATCTGCAGCAAGTTTTTTGTAATGGATCCCAAGTTTTTGCTTCGCGTAGATATTTGACATGTAGATACATATAACAATAATAACAACATAATTAACTTACCCAACCGTCATAAATAGCTTTAAATTGTGCATAAAGGCTTCCACTATATATTTGGTAGTAAAAGGAGCAGACTGATATCTTGGTCTAGTAACTGATGTAAGGAACAAATAACCTATATCGTCATCGTGACTCGCACCAGGATATGTTATGTTTTGAAAAATTTTATTGAAGTTTAATTCTTCGTCACCGTCAAAGACATAATAATAAACAGATGCAGTTTTCCGTGCTTTATACAGTTTTACGAACTTATCAATAGAATAGATATACTGGCTATCTGATACCAAATCGATAAAACTTTGAACTTTAACAAAGGAAATGTTTTGACCTGAAAAATAAAATTCTTTAATTTGTGACGCCAATTTTCTACGTTCTACCGATCCATACGGATACTCAATGTCTCCCGGTATTAATAGTTCAAAGTTTCTATTAAATCCTTCAATAAGGTCTGGATTTTTTTCCAGAGCACTAAATGTCATAAGGCCCTCTTGACTATTATATCCAATCATAATTTCTTTATTTTGTATTAATCCCTCCCGCAGCAATTCTAATGGAGGTCTTGTTATTATAGCATGCGGACACTTAATTTCAACAGTTGGTTTGAATAAAGTGTAAGTGCGATAACCTGTTTGTGGATCTCTTGCACTAATAGCTTCTTGGGCCCTTACAATGTCATATGCACTCACTTTCCTTAACTTTTTTAACAAATGATCATCATGGATCCAATGTAGGCCAAGTTCTTCTCCCAAAGCTATCGCTTGGTCTCTAGGATGATATTGTATATAATTTTCACTTAGAAAGCTTGCACTATGAATTAATAGTCTTTGGAATAAAGGTTCAGCCTGTTTCACCAACATTAAGTACAGGGCAATTGCAGCGCCGGAGCCGTTTCCTCCGATTGTGACCATGTTTGGATCTCCACCAAATTTTTCAATATCACATTGAACTAACTTCAATGCTAGAATTATATCCTTTATACCAGCATTGCCAGATGCTTGCTCTGTACAAAGGGATAGAAACCCTAATGCACCCAACCTGAAATTTCACATTGAGTAATTTTAACATTTATTTATTTTTTTATTTTAGGAACTTATCTGTGTAATGTTTATTTTTCTTACCTGTGATTCATGGTAACCACAACCATATCTTCTCTGATTAAAAGCTGTGGCCCATATATGGGTTCCGAATTGCCTGATGACATTTTAAAGTTTCCGGTGTGGATAAAAACCAGAACAGGCAACTTCTTATTAACGAAGTTAGCCGGAGTGTACACATTGAGGAACAAACAATCCTCGCTCATCTGGTTTCTCGAATGAATCATTTCTGGTTGTGGGCACACAAACCCTGGTTTTGTTGCATTTCGAACCCTTTTCCATGGTCGTTTTGGTACTGGCGGCTACAAATATATTTATATTAAGGCATATACAATGTCATTACAGCTATGACATCATTAGACGATTATATCGATATAATAAAATAAGTATTTATATCATACATATGACTTGATTTTTAATGCAAAAAATCTGTATTACCTAATAAATAATTTCGATAGAGAAATCGAACTTAATCATTATTCACTTAAAATTGTTGTTATTGATTAAAATAAATAACTTGTATTTTGAATTTAAAAGATTTTTGTAATTTGCTCGTCATATGTAATACTAATTAACGTGCTATTGTTAGTCAAATCTTGCCACGATAATATTTGCGGTAAAAAATAAATTTAAGCCATGTGCCATTTTATTTAACCTGGTATAACTTTTGATATTTACCAAGAAACGTAGATCATCAACGGGTGGCTCGGCGTATGGTATCCCCTCATATGAGTAGTAGTATGCGCCCGTAGTCTCATCATCTATTAACCTCCCACTTATTGGTCCTAACGTTGTCATTATTTCCATGCTTTTAACAAATATAACATTGCAAAAACAAAGCGCAAAAAATGTACAAAACATTATTTTCAAATATTGGTTTTAAGAAGGAGTTTAACTTACACTGAATAGGACAACCTTTGTACTTGACTATATATAGCAGTTCATTATTGATATTTCATGCGAAAACCTGCTCTTTATCATTAAAGCTTTTTTGTATACTTGCTTTACAATTTAAATTGGTTAAATATTTATTTGTTATAGAAATGATAATGACTAAGACTAATATTTCAAACTTGTAAATTTAATCTTGCATCAGTCAACCGTAAAGTGAGATTATAATTGCATCCATCCATCCATAGGCCGCCCCTAAATCGCACCTGTTTGGTCCTGTGCCCTCTGAATCTTGTACTGTACTGTACTCTGCGGTTCATCGGTCCACCTGGTGGAGGGGTGACTTGTGGAACTTTTGTTGAAACGTGGTCGCCACTCGAGGACTTTTCTTCCCCATCGGTTATCGGATTCGAGCAACGTGGCTGACCTATTGCCACTTCGTATTTTGAGAGCTATGTCGGTAAGCTTCGTGTGTTTATGGATTTCATCATTACGAATCATGTGTTGTAGCGTAATTCCGAGTATAGCCCTCTGCATCTGAGACTTGTAATGAGGCCTACACTGATAATAATTATATTAAGACAAGCGTCTTTTATTATAATTATAGGATACTAACGCGACTGAAGGCTCGTCATAAATACTACACATTTTCAAAATCCTCCACACACTTGGTATTAGTCAAATGTTTGTGTACCGGGCTATTGATAGGTACAATGAAACCTCCTCTGTTTGTGACACAAAAGAACTGCCAGTCCTAAACAAAATGTTTACGGATGATTTTTTTTTACAATTGAGCAATATTTTCACAAAAAAAAAATAACGTTATTTATGCTGAGAGCTCTAAAGAAGCTCTCCAATTAGTCAACAATATGGGCATCATCCGACTTCAGTAATGATTTGCTTGGATGTATATAAATGTGCCGTCTGTGTTATTCTTTAATAAGTATTTTACTTATAAATTATTATAAATTTATTATTTACCATTACACCACAATAACTACTTTCAAAGTTTCATTAGCTTAGTATCTAATAAGCTCATTAAAAACCATTTTTGCGCAAATATCGATTACGCAATATGTTATACTTACTCGTAATATTTTTAAACTGTTTATCCAAATTACATACAGTAAAAAGCAAATTCTGTCTATATATATTAGAAGCTTGTTTTATGCAATTATTTATGTGATAAGGATTTACATTTAGTATGTATAAAACCCGTAAAAATACCAACTTCATATATTTTTTTTAATTTAAAATATAAAAAGAGCAAAAATGATATAGCCATGGTTGTCGGTTCACTTTAATATGAGGCGACCAGCATAGTCCTCGGGAGTAGCAACGCATATGTTCTATATGAAGTTGACTACAGATGTCTGCATGCTCGTTTGCTACTTCATTATTATAAAAAAAAATGTTAGAAACAAAAACTGAATTTCGGTTCTAAAACCAAAAGTACGGTTGAATTTAGAAAAACAACGCAATAACACTTCAATAAATCTTTTAATATATTTGTTCAATTTTACATACATTCAAGTTATTTAAAATGTTACTCTTATATAACACACATTTCAGCAGAAACGAGGGTCTTTGTATTCATTCCAGTTATAATATTCTCTATAAACAGATTCCCAAAATCCAATTCTCTTGGTAAGGGGTGCTTGGAAAATTGCAACGTTGGTGCTATCGCTTTTTAGGTAGTACCCGTCTTGCCCTGCATCAGGCCAGCAGTTGATGTCTGGGTTAGGTGTGGGGTTTCTGAAAAAAAAAGTAAATGTAATTTATGTATATTTCCAAGTGTATATGGCCCATAACAATTTGAGTTAACTCAAAGTGTTATGAGTCATATACACTTGGCCAAATTGGCTACGTTACGAAATGTTCTTAAAGTATTCTTATAATATTGGAATAATTACAACGTAATTAACTTACCCGACCGTCATAAATAGCTTTAAATTGTGCATAAAGGCTTCCACTATATATTTTGTAGTAAAAGGAGCAGACTGATATCTTGGTCGAGTAACTGATGTAAGGAATAAATAACCTATATCGTCATCGTGACTTGCACCAGGGTATGTTATGTTTTGGTAAATTTTGTTAAAGTTGAATGCCTCGTCACCGTCGAAGACATAATAATATACGGATGCAGTTTTCTGTGCCTTATACAGTTTTACGAACTTATCAATAGCATAGATATATTGGCTATCGGATACCAAATCGATGAAATTTTGAATATTAACAAAGGTTATATTTTCACCGGAGAAATAAAAGTCTTTAATTTGTGATGCCAATTTTCTACGTTCTACCGATCCATATGGATACTCAATGTCCCCCGGAATTAATAACTCAAAATTCCTATTAAATTCTTCAATAAGGTCAGGATTTTTTCTAAGTGCATTAAATGCAATAAGGCCCTCTTGATCATTATATCCAATCATAATTTCTTTATTTTGTATTAATCCTTCCCGCAGCAATTCTGATGGAGGTCTTGTTATAACAGCATTGGGACTGTCAATTTCTACAGTAGCTTTGAATGGGGTGTAAGTGCGAAAACCATTTTGTGGATCTCTTGCACCGATGGCTTCTTGAGCACTTACAATGTCGTACGCATTTAGGTTTCTTAACTGTTGTAACAAATGATCATCATCATTCCAATGTAATCCAAGTTCTTTTCCCAAAGCTATCGCTTGGTCCCTGGGACGATGCTGAATATAAATTTCACTTAGAAAGCTTGCACTATGAATTAATAGTCTTTGGAATAAAGGTTCAGCCTGTTTAACCAACATTAAGTACAGGGCAATAGCAGCGCCGGAGCCGTTTCCTCCGATTGTGATCAGGGTTGGATCTCCACCAAATTTTTCAATATTAGATTGAATTACCTCTAATGCTAAAATTATATCTTTTATACCAGCATTACCAGACGCATCCTCTCTACAAAGAGAGAGAAAACCCAATGCTCCCAACCTGAAATTTTTATAGATTAATTTTAATATATTATATGTATTTTTTTAATTTTAGGAGCTTATGTCTGTTATGTTATTTCTACTTACCTATGATTCATGGTAACCACAACCATATCTTCTCTGAGTAAAATCTGTGGCCCATATATGGGTTCCGAATTGCCTGATGACATTTTAAAGTTTCCAGTGTGGATAAAAACCAGTACAGGCCAGCTCTTATTAACGAAGTTAGCCGGAGTGTACACATTGAGGAACAGACAATCCTCGCTCATCTGGTTTCTCGAATGAATCAGTTCTGGTTGTGGGCACACAAACCCTGGTTGTGTTGCATTAAGAACCTTTTCCCATGGTTGCTTTGGTACTGGCGGCTAAAAATATATTTAAATTAAGGCATATGACATCATTCGATGATTGTTTTGATACTATAAAATAGGTATTTAGATCATATACATAACTTAATTTATATTGCGAAAACTGTATTACTAAATATTAATCAAAGAAATCAAAATTTACCATTATTCGCTTAGAATTATTTTATTATCCTCCTGATCTTTATTGATTAAAATGAATAATTTATATTTTGCACTTAATACCTGCATAAAATTGATCTTTTTAATTTGCTCGTCATATGTGTTACATTTAGTGATGGTCAATTCGCGTCACTAACTCGAGTTAACTTGAGTTTGGCTTAACTCGAGTCAAGTCGAGTGGAATTCTTTCTACTCGAGTTTGAATTTTTGTGTAGACTGATAATGATTGCGATAATGGGTAAAAATGTTTTACAATTAAGTTAATTCTTATTGGTGTAAATTCTACCTAATATAATTAACCTGCAGATCCCTTATCGAGCGATCTATAATCCACCTATTAGACTTTTAATGTCCACTGCTGGATCCTTTTCGGTTTTTTTTTTATTCGGCTGAAGTAGCAAACAAGCATGCAGACCACCTGATGGTAAGTGGTCACTGCCGCCCATGGACATCTGTAAGCAACTTCATATAGAACATTGCTTCTATCCGAAGTCAATCACAGATGCGTCGCTTCTCCCGAGGACTATGATGGTCGCCTCATATAAAAGTGTGCCGGCAACCACACTCTTCCATCGAAACGCAAGAAACGCTTCACGCTAGAAATAGGTGTGGCGGTGGTACTTCCCCGGTCGAACTACAGTGGTACCTACAAATCTATCACTTACAAATTTTGTGAATAGACAACTATATATTGAACTCTAAGGGAAAATACTAAGTATAATTGAGCTTGCATCAAATTGGGCTGATTTCCGAAAATACTTTCAACCTGTATTTTACCCTCTTAGGCATTAATGTTCCGAAAATGGTGAAAAAGATTTTCCAATATATCAAACCCGAAAGACTAAGTCTCATTAAAATAGTTCATACAAACCCTGTACTTTGGCTATGTGTTCATATGTAAGTGATTAACCCCAGTCCGATTCAGTTTTCAATCATATGTCAAAAAAGAAATTTAATGTAACTCAGCCACTAAGGAGTCTCGATGCAAAAATCACTAAAATGGTTTTTTATCCCGTAGTGCCACGAGTTGTAATAAAATACGAAAAACATTCAATCAATTCTACTAACGAATATTTGTCCGAAATTTGAAGTAGCTTAGACGAAGAAATTACGTTGTCCCATACAAACTTAGCCCCCGTTTTTTACCCCCTTAGGGAGCGAATTTCTCCTTCTCTTCTTGTCCCTGTAGTCCCGGGACCAGAATAGGGCTACAATATCCTCTGCCTGACATTGAGATTTCTAAAATCTTTTGAACACAAATTCAATAGGTTGAGAGACTAGCCCTGTCATAGCGGTAACGAGTCCCCCCCACTCTCAGTTTTAAACTAAGAGAGTGAACAATCTTAATAAAACAGATGTTGTAAATGTAAAGGAATACTTTTAACGAAAATTGGTTCGAACTATGTACGGTCAACCGTAATTTATGAGATATAATACTTTTTAAAAAACCGAATAACATGACTTTTTAATTCATACAACAATACGAAAAACAAATTTATGTTGTTATTTATTATTTTTACAACAGACCTATATTTTTAATGGTACTGAATCCTCAATACGAGTACAACTCACACTTGACCGATTGTTTTATAGTTTTACAAAGCAAGGTTGCTAAAATGGTGAAAACGAAACGAATGTTATACTCAGTTTCATTCATTTAATTGGAGGTACATGAATTTCAACTCGAATTAACTCTACTCGTGCTTATCCCGAGGGCACATCACTAGTTGCATTAACCTGTTATTGTTGGTGAAATCTTGCCACGATAATATGATATATATAACGATGTGGTAACAAATAAACTTAAGCTATGTGCAATTCTTGCCATTCTACCTTAAAACTTAACCCGGTACAACTTTTGATATTTACCAAAAAACGGAGATCGTCCACAGGTGGCTCGGCGTATGGTATCCCCTCAAAGGAGTAGTAGTATGCGCCCGTAGTCTCATCATCTATTAACCTCCCACTTACTGGCCCTAAAGTAGTCATTATTTCTATGCTTTCAACAAATATAACATTGCAAAAACAAAGTGCAACAAATATACGAAACATTATATTCAAATATTGTTTTAAAGAAGAGGTTTAGCTTACACTGAATGTATTGGACAAACCGTGTACGTGCCTATATATAGCAGTCTTTAATTGATTTTTCAAAAACCTGTTCATTATCGTAAAAGCTTTATTGTATACTTGGTTTATAATTAAAATTGGTTCAATACTTATTTGTAATAGAAATGATAATGACTAAGGAACTATGTTTCAAGGTTATAAATGTAATTACAGTGAGATTATAATTCCATCCATCTTCCATCAGTCTTTTGAGTTCCACAGCTGGACGTAGGGCCTCTAAATGGCGCCTCTCCAATCGGTCCTGTGCCCTCTGAATCTAACGGTTTTTTTATTTTAATTTTGCGATTCATCGGTCCACATGGTAGGTGGGGGCGACTTTTACTTTTACCTAAACATGGTCACCACCCGAGGACCTTTCTTCTCCATCGGTTATCAGTTCTGCGAGCGAAGTGGCTGACTCATTGCCACTTAAGCTTTCTAATTTTCTATGTCAGTAAGCTTCGTTCGTTTACGGATTTCATCGTTATGAATCATTAGTTGTCGCGAAATTGTCCGCGCATAGCCCTTTCCATAGCACGCTGAGCCTTTGGATGAGGCCTGCATTGATTATATTATATCGAAGGCGGTAGAACCAGTATAGTTCGACCGGGGAAGTACCACCGCCAGACTTATTTCTAGCGTGAAGCATTTTTTGCGTTTCGATGGAAGGGTGTGGTTTATAGGCGATTTTATAGGCGCTTTTATAGGCGAGAGGCGACCATCATAGTCCTCGGCAGTAGCAACGCATCTGTGATTCACTTCAGAAAGACCCATGTTCTGTATGAAGTTGATTACAGATGTCCATGAGCGGTAGTGACCACTTACCATCAGATGGACTGCATGCTCGTTAGCTACTTCAGTGAGATAAAAAGAAATCCAAGTATTATTAGTAATTATGTATTTTTTCTTTAAATTTAAACTCGTACTTGCCAACCGTTTTTATAACATAATTATATTTTATATTACTTAAATTTCGTTTTTAGTTTAGGGTACTCAAATAATTTATTTGTAATGGATTTATCTATTTACTTATGTTTATTACACCAATTTTTTACTCTTTTCTATTTGCAATTTCCTACATGTATTTATCTAAATTTAATTGCTTCAGTAAATAAAGTTTTTTACATTTTAAAAGTAGACATTTCTTAAAATATGTTACTTAAATCGTCGTTACGTAATTTACTTTTGATATTCAAAATTTAAAAAAAAAATCATAAGTCTTACCTAGTTTTTTATATGTTTTTTAAGTCGTTTTATGATTGTTAATGTTATTTTTACATTTCCTTATTTGCCATACATTAATGCTTTATTTTGGAATAAGTATAACTTTAAAGAATGTATGTTTTTGTATAATTTAAATGATGTTTATTATTCAATTGCCTATCAAGATCGTAATATTTTAATTAACATTAACTCTGTACAGCAATATTTAAGGTACCAGGGAGTGTTAAGGTCTTGAGAATCTATCGGGGCAAAGATGTTTCGGTGCTTTGTGTGGGGTATACTTTTCCTAAATTCGTAATATCTTTTGAATGGAATGTTCGATTTGAGTAATTCAAAAAATTATTTGTAGGTATTAAAATGGTTTTGAATGTGAAATAATTTATTTGGTTAGGGATAAAAACGAAGGTATGACTATCATGGTCTGAATTTGATCAACTTTTGTACTAACTTTTAAAATGTAAAAAGTGGTCATAGTGACAAAATTACAATAGTTGGACATAGAGTATCGTCCCTGTAGCCTCGGGGTCAGAATAGGGCTACGGTATCCCCTGCCTGTCGTAAGAGGCGACTAAAAGGGGCTTCCGGGGTTGCAGACGGCTAGAGTGGGAGCCCGAATCGTTCGGTCAGGCAATCCCGGGAAGGACGGCGGTATGTGTGGTCGCATACCGTTGTAAAGATTAGACGGAGCGGTGGGCCCAGCCGCCCATCTGGGAGGAGTCCAATAGGGCAGCGCGCTCGAGGATTCCGGTTGAAGTCGTTTCGAGATCTCGGAGTCCTCCTTTTCAGCGCCGAGGACGGCCACCGGGGGGGTTTTAGTGCGGTAAAAATCCCACATAACCCTGCGTCGCTCCCACGGCGTCGGGTACCTTTGGAAGGTTTCCCCCTCGAAAACAAAAAAAAAAAAATAGTATCGCGAAAGTTTTCGTAGATATCGATGTGTTCTTTAATATTGCAAAACATTTTTTGGTTCTATTATCAATAGTTACCGCAGCGTATCCGACGAAAGAAATTTTTAAACAAATTTTTGTACACCTTGGTTCACGTTACTGAAGTTTTAGTAAATATCCTTTACTTTTTCTAGTAAAAAATATAGCCTATACTAATTCGGAATAATGTAGCATTCTAGTGGTGAAAGAATTTTTAAAATAAAATAAAATCGGTTCAATAGTTTTTAAGTTAATTCATAACAAACATACAAAAATACAACGTTTTCTTCTTTATTATATTAGTATAGATATAGATTAGAATATTAACTCTACTGTGACTGAAATTTTGCCGTGAAAAATTTTAAGGACATAAAAGTTTTTTAATCGGGAATTAAAATTAAAAATAAACTAATATTTATTTTGAAAATCCTCCATACGATTGGTATTAGAAATATGTTAGTGTACCGGGATATTGATACGTACAACGAAACCTCATCTGTTTGTGATAGTGTTGTGTATAACAAGATTGTCCGTCGGAAAAAATGTTTACGGAAGAGATTTGTTTACATTAACATTTTCACAATAAAAATAGCCATATTTATGCTGTGAGCTCTAAAAAAGGTTTCCAATTAGTCGACAACATGGGCATTATCCGACTTCATTGTTGGTTTGGTTAGGTGTATATAAGTGTGCCGTGTGTTTACTCTTTAATAAGTATTTAACTTATAAACTAATTGAACCGGCGTACTTCGTTACGCCTAAAAGTCAAATTTAAAATTATCAATGTTCCTCCACTTTATTATGCATGTATTTATATAAAAACCTTCCTCTTGAATCACTCTTGTTATAAAAAAACTGCATTAAATTCCGTAGCGTAGTTTTAAAGATATAAGGCATAGATTATATTATATTAATACGTGAAGCAAAAATTTGTGACGGATTTTTAAGTAATATGCCGCGGACGGATTAGTATGAAATTTTGCACGGTTATAGTGGACGTAGAGAAGGAGTGCAGAATGTTAATATTTTTTTCAAATAATGCATTTTTCATACATAAAATCAACTATAAAACACATTACACACACTGCCTTGCATTTGTCACAAACACATATGTACTTAGTAAATGAAAATGAAAAGACACAACGTCAAGAATGTCAGATGACATTTGATTTTTAATTTAAATTACGGTCGAATTTCGGCCGATGCTACGGGTGACTAGTAAGCATAGATAGAGACGGCGGGAATTGACTTTGTTTTATACTATGTAGTGATTTTAAATTTATAATTTACGATTATAAACCAAACTTACAAAGTTTCATTGGGAATGCTTAGTATCTAATAAGCTCTTTAAAAACCATTTTGCGCAAATGTTGAATACGCAATATGTTATACTTACGCATAATATTTTATCAAACCCTTTATCCAAATAACATTGATGAGGATTAACATTTGATATATATAAAAACCGTTGAAATAGCAACTTAATACCATTTTAATTTTAAAATATAAAAAGAACAAAAATCATAATTATAGCCTTGGTTGCCGGTTCACTTTAATATTCTACCAGATCAGTCCTTGAGAATAGCAAAGCATCTGTGACAGACTTCAGATAGAACCTCTGTTCTATGTGAAGTTGCTAACTGATGTCCATGGGCGGCACTGGCCGCTTCCCATCAGGTGTACTGCATGCTGGTTTGCTATTTCATTGTTTCAAAAAAAAGCCTATGCCACAAATGAGTGGTTTCAAATAATATTTTATATGCTACAAACCGTCAACCGTTTGGGCTGTAATACCAAATAATTGGACATACATACAAACATTAATAGATATGTCGGCCGATGGCCATATATCTCCTCGTTAGATTCAGACATTCTTCTACAGTTATACACAGATATATGCTGTAAATAATATAATTATCCTTTTAAATGAACCAAACATACATTGAACTATAATGTTAACTAAATAAACTAGAGGACAACGATCCGTTGGGATTTTTCTCCTCGCCGATCTTCCTCTGACATCCTGTCATCGGCCCCAACGTTTCGTGACGCCCAGCGCCTCTGCCGCCGATGCGTGGTAACCTCTATTTGAATTTGGATTATTGATAAAAAATATAAATTGCGCCGACAGATATACGTACACTAGCCGACCCGGCGAACTTCGTATTGCCAAAGAAAGATTAGATTATTAAAAAATATTAAGCTTTTTTTTATTAGGATAATAAAAGATTCCAAGGTGGTAGAACCAGCGTAGTTCGATGGGGGAAGTACCAACGCCACACCTATTTCTAGCGTGAAGCATTTCTTGCGTTTGTGTGTGGGTGTGGTTGCCGGCACACTTTCACATGAGGCGACCGTCATAGTCCTCGGGAGTAGCAACACATCTGTGATTGACTTCAGATGGAACCCATGTTCTGTATGTAGTTGATTACAGATGTCCATGGGTGGCAGTGGCCACTTACCATCATGTGGACTGCATGATCGTTTGCTACTTTAATCAGATAAATATATATATATATGAACTGGGCGCTCCCACTCACAGGACGCTTCCATACTCTGCTCGCTAAGTTTTGTGTTTTCTTATATGTTCCAACTCAATCTAACCAATCCCATATAAAATGTTCCAGGTAAATTTTATCCAAAACCGCAACATAGACAGTACTTCCAAGATCAAGTGGCTAATATTTATGGTTTAGGAAGATTGTAGCACTGAAAGAAAGCCGAGGGATTGAAAACCAAGTTTCCTATCATACATTCATATATCTGTAAGCAGTTATTGCCAAATAGCTATAAGCTAGACCTTAAGTACCCTGCATCTAAAGAGTTAAGGAGTTGAAGGTATAATTGTTCATGGTATGTCTTTGCTTAGTAATCCTGATTAGATTACTAAATAAAGATCTTGATTAAATTACTAAACAAGGACATATATCCGTAAGCAACTAAAAGCTAACTATCTAACTTCTAACGTTATTAGGGTTGAAAAGTTAAAGACCAAATGTTACATATAACACGCACACGCTTTCTACACTCATAGCCCCACAGTAGGATTTTCTCCTGTGTCGTGGGTACCATGGACACACACAAGACGAATACACAAACACCCAGACCCAGAACAGGAATCTAAACTCATCATTCAGATACCTGTCTGACCGGGAATCGAACCCGGAACCCCTTGTGCGTCAGACCGGTATGGTAACCGTTGCGCCACGCGGGTCGTATATGTCTCTGCCCTGTAATTTTTTTGTATATCCGTAAGCAAAAACTGGCCAACTCCTAGGTGTTGGCCATATGGTGCTTACGAATATGTTATGAGATTACTAAGCAAAGATATATCATTATAAATTTGACCTTCTACTCCTCAACCCCGATGATGCAGGGTTACTGCATGCCTAAAATACAGGTGGCTATTTAATGCTTAAGGATTTATTAAAGAAATGCTAAGAAGAGATGACCTAAAAAAAATGTTATCTTAAACTTGGCTTTTATTCAGTGGTACTGCCTATCTAACCTACAGGTGATAGTAATATGGCCATTATGAATATATTAGGAGTTAAATAAATAGAGGCAACGACTAACAAGGTGACCTTCTACTCTTTAACCTAATAATATAGATACACAGCCTGCCTAAACTATATGAGTTTGATTCTTCTTATTCACAATGGAAACAATGGGTTCCTGAGAGGATATATGATCAAAAATTCAGGAGTACTGCCAGCCTTTTTACATAGGGCAGACTTCGGGACTATGTACTAAGTAGTATGTTCTAAACTAACATATATTTAAATTATTTTTTACTTTTTTGTGGCAAGGAAGTCGGTTGTATTTTCTGTCAAAAAATCTTTACAAAGGTCTTGGAGCAAAATATACTTAGCCTTACATATACGACATCGATCACAAATGTGTTTTAAAATTTTTCATTTAAGTGTATCCTTTCTAACATACTCTTCGAGCTGCGGGCAGCATATGTTCTGTTTTTAAAACCAGATAAAATTAGACGTTGTCTTTGTAAAAATATTTTTATATTTGGACAAATTCGGAAATTTTATGTTATCTTAATCTCAAGTAATTTGGTTAAATTTAAAACCAGAATCGATCTTCTCACGCCGGCAGACAGGTTTTTAATTAACAAAAACAAAATCACTTTGAGTCGGACTGAAAAAGTGAAAAAATGCAAGCCCTTACCGAGTTTACTGAAGGGACGTATACAGTTAGGGTACTTTTGGGACCATGAGCAAGTATGAATAAAGAATATGCGTAAACTACAAACAGCTTTCGAAATTATTTCCGTATTATCGTCGTTCAATCGTCTGAACGTACGGTTGAGTTTAGAAAAACAACGCCATATCACTTCAATAGATCTTTTAATATTTTTATTTAATTTTACACCCATTAAAGTTATTCAGCAGATTTCACACATTTCAGCAGAAACGAGGGCCTTTGTATTCATTCCAGTTATAATATTCTCTATAAACAGATTCCCAAAATCCAATTCTCCTGGTAAGGGGTCGTTGGAAAATTGCAAGGTTGGTGCTATCGCTTTTCAGGTAGAATCCGTCTTTCCCTGCATCAGGCCAGCAGTTGACGTCTGGGTTAGGTGTGGGGTTTCTGAAAAAAAAAAATGCAATTTGTATATATTTCTCTGGCATCTGAAAAGATGACTCTTAATCATTACCCATTTTTTTATTTTCAGCTTAATGACTTTACTCAAGTAACGACTACAATAAAACACTGCTACTACTACAAATTTGCTACGCTAGAAAATCTTCTTAAAGTATTATTATAAAATTCGAATAATAACAACGTAATTAACTTACCCAACCGTCATAAATAGCTTCAAGTTATGCATAAATACTTCCACTATATATTTGGTAGTAAAAGGAACAGACTGATATCTTGATCTAGTAACTGACGTAAGGAACAAATAACCTATATCGTCATCGTGACTCGCACCAGGGTATGTTATGTTTTGGTCAATTTTGTAATAGTTTAATTCTTCATCACCGTCAAAGACATAATAATATACAGATGCAGTTTTTCGTGCCTTATACAGTTTTACGAACTTATCGATGGGATAAATAAACTGGGTATCGGATACCAAATCGATATAATTTTGAACTTTAACAAAGGTTATATTTCCACCGGAGAAATAAAAGTCTTTAACTTGTGATGCTAATTTTCTACGTTCTACAGATCCATATGGATACTCAATATCCCCCGGAATTAATAGTTCAAAGTTTCTATTAAATCCTTCAATGAGCTCGGGATTTTTTCCAAGTGCATTAAAGGTACTAAGGCCCTCTTGATTATTATACCCAATCATAATTTCTTTATTTTGAATTAATCCCTTCTGCAGCAACTCTAATGGTGGCCTTGTTATTAGAGCAGTGGGACTATTAATTTCAACCGTAGCTTTGAATGGGGTGTACATGCGAAAACCTTTTTGTGGATCTCTTGCACCGATGGCTTCTTGAGCGCTTACAATGTCGTATGCATTTAGTTTTCTTAACTGTTGTAACAAATGATCATCATCAATCCAGTTTAAGCCAAGTTCTTTTCCCAATGCTATCGCTTGGTCTCTGGGACGATACTGTATGTAAATTTCACTGAGAAAGCTTGCACTATGAATCAATAGTCTTTGGAATAAAGGTTCAGCCTGTTTAACCAACATTAAGTACAGGGCAATAGCAGCGCCGGAGCCATTTCCTCCGAGCGTGATCATGGTTGGATCCCCACCAAATCTTTCAATATTACATTGAATTACCTCTAATGCTAAAATTATATCTTTTATACCAGCATTACCAGACGCATCCTCTCTACAAAGAGAGAGAAAACCCAATGCTCCCAACCTGAAATTTTAATGATTAATTTTATTACATTTTAATTTATTTAAGAAACTTCTGTCTGTAATGTTAAATTTCTTACCTGTAGTTCATGGTAACTACAACCATATCTTGTTTGATTAAAAGTTGTGGTCCATATATGGGTTCCGAATTGCCTGATGATATTATAAAGTCTCCAGTGTGGATAAAAACCAGAACAGGCAACTTCTTATTCAAAAAGTTAGCCGGAGTGTGCACATTGAAGAATAGACAATCCTCGCTCATCTGGTTTCTCGAATGAACCATCTCTGGTTGTGGGCACACAAACCCTGGTTTTGTTGCATTGAGAACCGTTTTCCATGGTCTCTTTGGTACTGGTGGCTATAAATATATTTAAATTAATACATATGCTATTTCATTACAATTATTATTATGAAGTTATTAGATGATCATATCGATATTATAAAATAAGTGTTTAGATCATTACATAACTTAACTTTTAAAAATCTGGTCTAACTTTTGATATTTACCAAAAAACGGAGATCGTCCACAGGTGGCTCGGCGTATGGTATCCCCTCAAAGGAATAGTAGTATGCGCCCGTAGTCTCATCATCTATTAACTTTCCACTTACTGGCCCTAATGTAGTCATTATTTCCATGCTTTCAACAAATATAACATTGCAAAAACAAAGTGCAAAAAGTATACGAAACATTATTTTCAAATATTGGTTTAAAGAAGATGCTTAGTTTACCCTGAATATATTGGAAAAACTGTGAACACGACTAGATATAGCAGTTTATAATTGATTTTTCAAAAACCTGTTCATTATCGTTAAAGCTTTCTTGCTTATAATTTAAATTGGTTCAATACTTATTTGTAATAGAAATGATAGTGGCTAATGAACTATGTTTCAAGGTTGTCAATTTAATTCTTGGTACAGTCAATCGTACAGTGAGATTATAATTACATCCACCTACCTACAGCTATTTGAGGTCCACTGATGGACGTAAGCCGCTCTAAATGGCGCCACTCCAAACGGAGGACCACTACTCGAGAAATTTTCTTCCCTATCGGTTATCAGTTCTTCGAGCGATGTGGCTGAACCATTGACACTTCAGGTTTCTTATTTTGGGCGCTACTCGTTCGCTCGCGTCGTAAGCTTCGTTACTTTACAGAATTCATCGTTGCGAATCCCAAGTTGTTGCGAAATTCCGAGCGAATATCCCTCTCCATATCACGCTGAGCTACTCTGAGCCTTCGAATGAGGCCTACAGCGATTATAATTATATTTAGACAAGAGATTTTTATTATAATTATAGGATACTAACTGTACTGTGGCTGAAATTTTGCCTTCAACAATTTTAAGGACATATAAGTTTTTTAATCGGGTATTACAATTAAATATAAACGAAATATTGCTTTTAGAAATCCTCCACAGGCTTCGTGTTAGACAAATGTTAGTGTACCGGGCTATTGATAGGTACAACGAAACCTCATCTGTTTGTGACAGAAATAGTATTGTCGTCCAAGAAAATTGTTTACGAAAGAGATTTTTTTTATATTGAGCAATATTTTCACAAGCAAAATAACAATATCTATACTGTGAGCTCTAAAGAAGCTTTCCAATTACAATTCCAAGTTTATCAAGATACCATTCTTGAGAAGGTAGTTAAGCCTTAACAACACCATGTTCAATAACCAAATATCCGACTGGAAAATGTCAATTGTTTTTAGTTTTTTTTTTATTTGAAATAGCTGCAGACTATTTGATAGTGTAAATATCTACAAACATTTCCGAATAGGATCACATACATGAAATCGACGTTACAGATGCTACTGTTGAATACTTACTTTTAATTGCTCATTTAAGTATATCCCTCTTAATGTACTCTTTAAACACTTACTTGTTTCTATTTTTCTTAAAAGAAGATGTAGTAACTATATTTCTATTCCTAATACATTTTTTTAATTTCATAAATACGAAAAATTTAAGTTATCGTCGTCTCAACTAATTTGGTTACATGGAAAGCCAGAATCGTTCTTCATACGCCGGCAGACAGGTTTTTAATTAACAAAACCCAAATAATTTCAGAAGGACAGTAAGAGTGAAAAATACAAGCCCTTAACGAGTTTACTAAAGAGACGTGTACAGTTAAGGTACCTTTGTGATCATGAGCGATTAAAGAAAAATAGCTTTCAAAATTGTTTCCGATTTTCCTTAATGCATACATCTAGAAATTGTTGGAAAAGAAAATCTCAAATTCGGTTCGGAATTCCATGTACCATTAGACGCTTGTCTTCAAAACCAAAAAAATCGTTGAGTTCAGAAAAACAACGTGATGACTCTTCCTTAGATATTTTAATATCTCTACGATACACATTTTAGCAGAAACAAGGGCTTTTGTATTTATTCCATATATTATACTCTTTATAAACAGAGTCCCAAAATCCAATTCTCGTGGTAAGGGGTCTCTGGAAAATTGCAAGGTTGTTGCTGTCGCTTTTCAGGTAGAACCCGTCTTTCCCTGCATCAGGCCAGCAATTAACGTCTGGGTTAGGTGTAGGGTTTCTGAAAGGAATTGTAACTGTAAATTCCATTGTTTGTTATTCTAAGTTTTATGACTTTACAAGTAACGACTACTATAACAAACCACGAAAGAAAAACAAAGCATATTAAAACATAAACTCTATCACGGCGAAGAAAGACGACCCGCGTATCATAATAGTATGGTAACAACTTCGTAAGCTGTTACCATACTATTATGACACGCAGTGGGTTCCAAGATCGATCTCCGACCAGACTATCTAAAAGATGAATTTAGATTCTGTTCCGCGAATAAGTGTCCATGGCACCCACGACTCAGGAGAAAAAACCTAGTGTGGGGATATGAGAGAAGAAAGTGTTACTTATGTTTAAACGGAACTCATTAGCATTACTGCATCCAAGTTACTCCTGGTGGCTAGGCTAGGTAGAGTTACTTGGCCAAATTTATTACATTACAAAAGTATTCTTATAATATTATTTATAATAATAACGTAATTAACTCACCCAGTTGTCATGAATTGCTTTAAATTATGCATAAAGACTTCCAATATATATTTGGTAGTAAAAGGAATAGACGGATATAATGATTTAGTGGCTGATGTAAGGAACAAATAACCTAGATCGTCAGCGTGACTGGCACCAGGGTATGTTATGTTTTGGTAAATTTTATTAAAGTTTAATACTTCATCACCGTCGAAGACATAATAATACACAGATGCAGTTTTTCGTGCCTTATACAGTTTTACGAATTTATCAATGGGATAAATAAACTGACTATCGGATACTAAATCGATGAATTTTTGAACTTTAACAAAGGTTATATTTTCCCCAGAGAAATAAAATTCTTTAATTTGTGATGCCAATTTTCTGCGTTCTACTGATCCATGTGGATACTCAATGTCCCTCGGAATCAATACTTCAAAGTTTCTATTAAATCCTTCAATAAGCTCTGGATTTTGTCCAAGTGCACCAAATGCCAAAAGGCCTTCTTGATTATTATATCCAATCATAATTTCTTTGTTTTGTATTAATCCGTCCTGCAATAATTCTAATGGTGGTCTTGTAATTATAGCATGCGGACATTTATTTTCAACCGTTGGTTTGAATGGGGTGTAACTGTGAAAACCTTTTTGTGGATCTCTTGCACTGATAGCTTCTTGAGCATTTACAATGTCGTATGCACTCACTTTTCTTAACTTATGTAACAAATGATCATCATTGATCCAATGTAAGCCAAGTTCTTTTCCCAAAGCTATCGCTTGGTCTCTTGGATGATATTGTATGTTATTTGCACTTAGAAAACTTGCACTATGAATCAATACTCTTTTAAATAAGGGTTCAGTCTGTTTAACCAACATTAAGTACAAAGCAATAGCACCACCGGAGGCGTTTCCTCCGATTGTAACCTTTGTTGGATCTCCACCAAATTTTTCAATATTACATTGAACTAACTTTAATACTAGAATTATATCCTTTATACCAGCATTACCAGAAGCTTCCTCTGTACAAAGAGAGAGAAAACCTAATGCTCCAAACCTGAAATTTTTAGTCATTGACTTTAATATTTTATTTTTCATTTAAGAAAGTGTCTGTTATGTAATTTTTTCTTACCTGTAGTTCATGGTAACCACAACTATATCTTCTCTGATTAAAAGCTGTGGCCCATATATGGGTTCTGAATTGCCTGATGACATTTTAAAGTTTCCAGTATGGAGAAAAACGAGAACAGGCAACTTCTTATTGACAAAGTTAGCCGGAGTGTACACATTGAAGAACAGACAATCTTCGCTCATCTGATTTCTGAAATACATCTTTTCTGGTTGTGGGCATACAAGCGCTGGTTTTGTTGCGTTTAGCACCGTTTTCCAAGGGCGCTTTGGTACTGGTGGCTACAAGAATACATATTTAAATTAACGCATAGATTTCGATGCTTAGTGAAATCTTTGGACGGTGATATAACGATACATGGATATAATAAAATAAATGGTTGCATGATATACATAACTTGCTTGATTTAATATGTAAAATTAGTAATGCAAAATCTCTGTATTACTAAATGATTTCGACAGAGAAATTGAAGCATAATTCTTTTTCTCTTAAAATTGTTAACATCGGTGGCATATGTGTTGCATGAACCTGTTATTGTTAATCAAACCAATAATTTACCAAAAAACGTAGATCGTCCACAGGTGGCTCGGCGTATGGTATCCCCTCAAAGGAATAGTAGTATGCGCCCGTAGTCTCATCATCTATTAACCTCCCACTTACTGGCCCTAAAGTAGTTATTATTTCCATGGTTTCAACAAATATAACATTGCAAAAACAAAATGCAAAAAATATATGAAACATTATTTTCAAATATTTGTTTTATGAACACGTTTCACTTACACTGAATATATTAGACAATGTACATGTGAATATATATATAGCAGTTTATTATTGATTCTTTATGCAAGAACCTGTTCTTTATCGTTAAAGCTTTTTTGTAAACATGCTTTATAATTTAATTTGATTAAATACTTTCATGTTACAGGAATGATAATGACTAAGAAACTATATTTCAAAGTTGTCAATTTAATCTTGGATCAGTCAACCATAAAGACCATGAGATTATAATTGTAGAATACTAGCTGTGCACGCGGTTTCACTTGCGTTTGAAAAAAATTACATGACTGAAATTATGTATAAATAACAGTTATTAGTCACCCATTGCAACGGTCGAATTTCGACCTTAATTCAAATGTAGTTTTTGGTTAACTTGATATTGTCCAAAGTAGCACAAATATTTCTCAAATTCAATTAAATTGTTTTAATATTTGTGTTAGTTTAAAGATAAAATAAGTTTAATTAACTAAGCTGCATTTAAAAGCAATAGCGAATATTTTGACCACGACATGCAACATTTTTCACATTATGTGTTTTCATAAGACATTGGATGTTTTATTTGGTTTATTATATTTGTGTTTGTGTTGCATTTGGTAAGGTAGTGAGTTTAATGTGTTTTTAGTTGATTTCATGTATGTTTTATGCAGTATTTGAAATTTGAAAAACGTATTAGCATTCCGTAATCCTTATCTACATCAACTATAACTATGCGTAATTTCATACTCCTCCGTTTGAGGCAAGTATTTTAAAAACGGATCCCAAGTGTTGGCATTGCTGGAAAAACATATCTGTACCAGTAGTCCGGCCATAAATATTGTTACAATTAAAAATAAGTAACTATTATCTACTTTTGAATTTGGCATCTGCATTTTTATACGACTGTTCATTGCGCTTGAAAATGTTTGCGCCAATATGTTGTAAAAAGTTGAGATATTTAAATGGACTCGGTTGATATGAAAATTTAATTTTAAAATTTCTATACGCTTGGTATTACTCATCGCCTATTTGTGACAGAAAAAGACCTGACCATCCCCTTAGTGTTTATATGAAAAAGGCGATAAAATCAATAAGAGAAAGAATTCAAAGAAATTCTGTCCAAAAGCAAAACATTTTATATCGGGAGATTAAGATAGCACCTAAAACAATACTTAATAATTACCTAAAACATAACTTAAGATTTGCGGCTTATAATAGACGTACAGTTTATTTTTTAAACAGAACTTTTTAAAAAGAATAGATAAAATTAAAGCAGCTAGTTAGGTGCTATACAAAGTAAGATCACCGATTTTTTTTGTATATAGATGAGATTTTTTTACAATTTTAATAATGGTTATTAAAAAAATATAGTATTTGTGGTGAAATCTCTAAAGAATCTTACCAATTTGTCAATAGAGTACAACGTGGGCATTATTCGACTTCAGTTATAGTCTGGTTGAATGTAGCTATAAATTAGAAACCATATTTGAAAAAATATATTAACGCATGGTTAAAATCGGTCCAGCGGTTAAAGAAATTAGCCAGAATAAACAGACATACAGACAAACAAATATTTGAGTAATTGCTTGTTGTTTTCATTATCATGTAAACTTTCACATGCATTGGGTAAAAAGCTGTTTTTACTTCACTTTTACTTACATGTATAATTAATGTATAGATTATAGACTAGACAGACAGCGCTACTCAACCTTTTTATAATGGGGGGCACAAACATGTTTCAGCGAAGGGTGGAACAAAAAAAAGGTCGCGAATCCTACTTACTCCAAATTGTCCACCTAAAACAAAAAAAGGTCGCCCAATCTAAATATGCCGCCCTTTCATCACTTTTTCATTTTCTCAAAAAAATCAAGGTCTGGCTTGTTGTTCAGTTATCAAATTCAGCTGGCCCAATCAAAACCTGTGGCCTCGGGCCGCAGGTTGAGTATAGACCGATGACCTTAAGAAGAGAGCGGGAAACTGGAATCCGAAGAGACAGGACTGGTTGGGGTTGCGGCAATCAGAAGAGGCCTTTTTTTTGTTATCGTGGGAGAAACCTTCAAAAGGTACCCGACGCCGTGGGAGCGACGCAGGGTTATGTGGGATTTTTACCGCACTAAAACCCCCCGGTGGCCGTCCTCGGCGCTGAAAAGGAGGACTCCGGGATCTTGAAACGACTTCAACCGGAATCCTCCGAGCGCGCTGCCCCATCGGGCTCCTCCCAGATGGGCGGCTGGGCCCACCGCTCCGTCTAGTCTTTACCACGGTATGCGACCACACATACCGCCGTCCTTCCCGGGATTGCCTGACCGAACGGTTCGAGCTCCCACTCTAGCCGTCTGCAACCTCGGAAGCCCCTTTTAGTCGCCTCTTACGACAGGCAGGGGATGCCGTAGTCCTATTCTAATCCCGGAGCTACAGGGACGAATCAGAAGAGGCCTACACTTAGCAGTGGACCTCAAAAGGCTGTTTAGTTAATCTACTCATGGAGATGTGCTATCTAAGAAAAGCGGCATTGACACTTACCATCACCCATTGGAAAGTGGTCACTGCTGTTCACCACAGCCTACCTGAACCACATATTTATTTAGTTCTACAATGAGGTGACCGTCTTAGTCCTCGGAAGAGGCAACGCGTCTTTGATTGACTAAAGATAGAACCCTTATCCCATATGAAGTAGCTTACAGATATCCGTTAGCGACCACTTACCATCAAGTGACGGGGCATGCTCATTTACTACTTCAATCAGAATAAAAATCATCAAGCGAACTGAATGTCTGTTTTCTACTTCTACTCTATAAAAAACTCACATTCTCAAAAAATGTAAACTTAGTTTAAAGTCCCAAAATAACTATAGATACAACCACACTTGTATATTAGTTTCGTTAGTCACATTGTGTGAAGATAACGTTAACTGTAACATCCCAGTGAACAAACTCGAAGTTCTTGTTTAAAAGCCGTAAATCGTTGAAGTTAGTTCGGACAGGTGAAATTGTACGCTTCCGTTTGTTTCAAGATGATTGTAGTTATTGTTGAAACTTTTTACACCATTTTTACCAGGTGGTACACTCACTGTAGTTCGACCGGGGAGGTACCACCGCCATACTTATTTCTAGCGTTAAACAGTTAAGGATGTGGTTGTCGTTACACTTTTACATGAGTGACCATCTTAGTCCTCGGGAGTATACATACGTGATTGACAGATAGTAACCATGTTCTATGGAAATTGCTCACAAGGCTCTCCCTGGGCGACAATGACCACTTATAATCAGATGGAGTGCATGCTCGTTTGCTACTTGAATCTTATGAAAAAATCATTCTTCCAAAGTATTCATGTATCATGGATCCCATGGACACACAAACACTAACACCCAGACTCAAAATGTTAACTTGTAATGCCTATTTAGTCGGATTAATCTCAAAACCTTTGGCACATCAAATTTGTAAACGAAACTACTAATGTATTTATCTTCCCGTCTTGTTTTTTGACATTTCAAGTAAACTAATATGTAGCTAAAATATATACATAAAGTCCATCACAATTTCGCACTTGGCCAGCGCGGTAGACTATGGCCTAAAACTACTCTAATGATTTAATTCGATATTTTCTTCGCCCTAAAGAAGTGATAATTAATTTCTAATACACACACATTTTAGAAAAATCAGTGTCAGTGAAATGAGATTAAACCTCGCACCTCCCGATTCAGCGGGCAAGTTTTAACCACTAGCCTATAACCGCTCCAGCACCTTAATCTGCCTGATAAGAGCAATGTTAGACGATACTGTCCATCCATCCATCAGCCCTTTGATATCCACTGCTGGACATAGGCCTCTCCTAAATGGCGCCACTCCAACCGGCCTGTGCCCTCTGAATCCAACGGTTTCCCGCTGTCTTCTTTAGGTTATCGGTACACCTGGTAGGGGGGCGACCTGTACTCCTTTTGCCTAAACGTGGTCGCCACTCGAGGACCTTTCTTCCCCATCGGTTATCGGTCCTTCGAGGGATGTAGCCATGTCGGTAGCCTTCGTTTGTCTACGGATTTCATCGATGCGAATCATGTCTTGTAGCGAAATTTCAAGCATAGCCCTCTCCATAACACGCTGAGCGACTCTGAGCCTTCGAATGAGGCCTTTCGTCAAGGACCACGTTTCGGCGCCAAAAGTCATCACTGGCAACAGAATGATTTCGACTTCAGGCACTGAGGAATTGTGGACGAGAAGATACTACCAAATTTCTAGAACGCAGCCCAGTCGAGTTGGGTTCTTAAAGTGACCTCCCTCACAAAGTTGGATCGTTTGTCCCAGGTAAATATACTCGTCGGCAACTTCGAGAGGAGTGCCGTCAACAACTATCGGTACGGGTGTGCCATGGACATTTGACATGATTTTCGTCTTGTCCATGTTCATCTTAAGACCCACCCGTTGTAAGGCAGTCGTGAGGTCGCCTAGCATTGTGCTGAGGTTCGTCAGCGAATCTGCCAAGATGACTATATCGTCGGCAAATCGAAAATGTGTGACGTGTTTGCCATTAATGTTAATGCCAAGACCTTCCCACTCCATCAGCTAGAACACATATTCCAACGCAGCGGTGAACAGTTTCGGCGATATGACATCGCCTTGCCTGACTCCCCGCTGCAGTTGGATGGGTTTAGTGCTTTAGTCGTGTACTCGGACCGACATGGTGGCGGCTGTGTATACACACTTCAACACCTCGATGTACCTATAGTCGATCTGGGATCGCTGAAGGGACTCCAGCACCGCTCAGTGCTCGATAGAATCGAAGGCTTTCTCATAGTTCACAGCAACACATAACGGCAGATTATACTCCTCGGTCTTCTGTATAATCTGCCGAAGCGTGTTTATGTGGTCTATGGTGCTGTAGCCTTTTCGGAATCTGACCTGTTCGTGAGGACTCTCGAAAACAACTTATGCACGTGGCTCAGAAGCGCAATGGGCCTGTAGTTCTTCAGGAGGATTTTATCGCCCTTTTTGAAGAACAGCACCACTACGCCTCTGCTCCACACTTTCAGGGTTGTCCCGCTAGTAATGACGGAATCGAACAACTTTTGGAGCGCCACTAGGACGGGTTTACTGCCAGCTTTTAGCAGCTCTGTTGTGATTCTGTCATCGACCGGTGCCTTGTTGTTTTTCAGTTGCTTCAGAGCCTCCCTAATCTCGTACAGGCTGAAGTCTGGGAGGTCCTCGGTGTAATGTAGGGTCAGTTTAGCACGTTTGTTGCGCACCGTCTCACGGGCGGGTGCTCGTGCGGAAGTATACAACTATCCGTAGTAATTCTCAACCTCTCTAAGAACTTCGGGCTTCGACGAAACTATGGTGCCTGATTCGGTCTTCAACCTCTTCGTCAGAGTCTGCCCAACACACAGATAAAACTGTGTTTGGAGTCTGGTGTAATAACTCTAACTCTAAATCTATATAGTGTAGCTCTTAGGCTCTATTGTTAATGTATAATTTTAATGTATAACTTTTCTGTTTATTAAAAATCTGCTTATACGGAGGTAAAATAAGCGTTGAAAGTTCGCATGAAAGTCCGTCATACATAAAAATAGCCATGTGGAATATCTAATAAGAAACTTTATTAAGAAAATTAATACTCAAATATGTTTAGTTGTTTTTGGAAATTTCATCTAATAGAAAAATTTTATAAGAGTTGAAACTTTGCACGTCACAAAACCCTTACTTGACGTACCTACTACCCTCTCTGTGTGCTCTTTAGTCGGGTGTTTCACTGTTACTGGAAGTTTTCACTGGAAGAATGTAAATGACAATTATTATCTTAGAGGATGTAAAATGAAAATGATGAAATAAAGAATTAAGATAATTATTAAATGGTAGTCAAAAATGCAGCGATTTTGAAATCGGCACTATGAACATCGTTATTAATCTCTTTTTGGTAAAAATAATAAAATGACTATTAATATTTTTGGTAAAATGTTTTATTAATAAGTTTCTATATTTGATACTATCTCGATATAGACGTTTCTTATGTTCGAGGCAAAAAACGGGAACTGAATAGATTAAAATACGCGGGGCAGGCGCAGCAGTGAGGCAGGACAAGAAATGATCTATCAATCCGCAGTCAGAAAACAGGGCATCGGAGGAGGATTGATTCTTTTCCTCTGTGGACAACCACTTATCCTCCAATTACAAATTAAATCTAGGCGATGGGTTCGGAGCCGTTTACCACCGCGTCCTTATAGGCCTCAAAAACAAAGCATATAAAAAAGGAACTGATACATGAAATTCATATTTACTTCACAGAAAAGTAACTAAAAAAATCTAACGCCTCGCCACTTAGAACACAGAGAAAAATAGGAGTCTAGAATAATCATCTGTCACCCCCGTGGTGAAAGGGAATTCTTAAGGACAGATATCTCAACCAAATAACCAATCGGATTGAAATTCTATACAGGAATTTCACATTCTTGAAGTAAGGAGCATAAAATTTTGGCTTCTGGTTAGAAATAAAAAGAAATATTATTTATTGGAAACTCTCCGTTTCCGGTTAAATAAGGGTTAAAACTTCCTACGGGCAGGAGCGTCTTTTTATGTTACTCATTGCGGTCGCCAACATTTATGTCAGATATGCCTGCACATAAGCTTCCCTAGACCTATGTCCAACAATGGATTTCAAGTGTAGTGGATGAATGAATTTTATTACAGCCGGCGCGCACGAAGTCGCGGGTACTACTAGTTATATATAATTTGAAGTTATTTAACATTTTACTCCTATTTAACACATTTTAGCAAAAAGAAGGGCCTTGGTGTTTATTCCAATTATGATACTCTTTATAAACAGATTCCCAAAATCCAATTCTCTTGGTTAGGTGTCGTTGGAAAATTGCAAGGTTATTGCTATCGCTCTTCAGGTAGAACCCGCCTTTCCCTGCATCCGGCCAGCAGTTGACGTCTGGGTTAGGTGTAGGGCTTCTGAAAATAAAATGTACATTTTTATTATAAATATTTTGTTGTTATTTTAAGCTTTATGACTTTACCCAAATAATAAATACCATAAAAAATAACAAGTAATTAAAAAGACAAAGCAGATTAAATTTAAAACATAAACGCTATCACGTAGACGGACTGGTGTGACACGCAGTGGATTCTTAGTTTGATCCCCGGCTAGACAGGTATCTAAATGGTAAATTTAGATTATTTTCTGCGTCTTGGTGTTTGTGGTTTCATTTGTGTGTGGCCGTGGCACCCACGACTTAGGAAAAAATCTTAGTGTGGAGCTATGAGTGTCTTTTAATATGGTTAAACGAAACTCATTAGCATTGCTGCATCCAAATTACACCACCTAGTCAGGGAGATATCGTTAACTAGGACGTAATTGAGTTAAACACTTGGCTAATTTGCTACGTGTCAAAATCTTCTCGAAGTATTTTTATGATATTAAAATAATAACAACAGAATTAACTTACCCCAGAGTCATAAATTGTTTTAAATTATGCATAAAGGTTTCCAGTATATATTTGGTAGTAAAAGGAATAGACGGATATCTTGATTTAGTGTATGATGTAAGGAACATATAACCTATATCATCAGCGTGACTGGCACCAGGGTATGTTATGTTTTGGTAAATTTTATTAAAGTTTAATTCCTCGTCACCGCCGAAGACATAATAATATACAGGTGCAGTTTTCTTTGCCTTATACAGTTGCACGAACTTATCAATGGCATAAATATACTGGCTATCGGATACCAAATCGATAAATATTTGAATTTTAACAAAGGAAATGTTTTGGCCGGAGAAATAAAATTCTTTAATTTGTGACGCCAATTTTCTTCTTTCTACCGATCCATATGGATACTCAATGTCTCCCGGAATTAATAGTTCAAAGTTTTTATTAAATCCTTCAATAACATCTAGGTGTTGTGAAATTGCATTTAACGACAAAAGTCCCTCTTGATTATTATGTCCAATCATAATTTCTTTATTTTGTATTATTCCTTGCTGCAGCAATTGTAATGGTGGTCTTGTTATTATTGCAGTCGGACTCTCAATTTCTACAGTTGGTTTGAATGGAGTGTAGAGGCGATAACCTATTTGTGGATCTCTTGCACTGATGGCTTCTTGGGCCGCTACAATGTCGTAAGCACTGACTTTCCTTAACTCTTGTAACAAATTATCATCATTGGTCCAGTCTAAGTCAAGTTCTTTTCCCAAAGCTATCGCTTGGTCTCTGGGATGATATTGTATATTATTTGCACTCAGAAAGCTTGCGCTATGAATCAATACTCTTTTAAATAAAGGTTCAGCCTGTTTAACTAACAATAAATACATGGCAATAGCAGCACCAGAGCCGTTTCCTCCGATTGTGACTTTAGTTGGATCTCCACCAAATTTTTCAATATTACATTGAACTATATTTAATGCTAGAATTATATCCTTTATACCAGCATTACCAGATGCTTGCTCTGTACAAAGGGATAGAAACCCTAATGCACCCAACCTGAAATTTTTAGAATAATTTTAACATGATTTTATTAAACTTATGTTTGTAAAGTTATTTTTTCTTACCTGTAGTTCATAGTAACTACAACCATATCTTGTCTGATTAAGAACTGTGGCCCATATATTGGTTCAGAATAGCCTGATGACATTTTAAAGTTTCCAGTGTGAAGAAAAACCAGAACAGGCAACCTCTTATTGAGGAAGTTAGCCGGAGTGTACACATTCAAGAACAGACAATCCTCGCTCATCTGGTTTCTAAAATACATCTTCTCTGGTTGTGGGCATACAAACATTGGTTTTGTTGCATTTAGAACCGTTGTCCATGGTCGCTTTGGTACTGGTGGCTACAAATATATTTAAATGAAGACATATGCAATGACATTACAGTAATTATTATGACATCACTAGATGATTATATTGATATATTATAATAAAATAAGTGATTACATCATATACATAACTTAATTTTTAACGCAAAAAATGTATTACTAAATAATTTCTACAGAGAGAATTTACTCACTTAGAATTATTAATGTTCATAAATATTTTATATTTTGCATTAGATATCTGCATAAAAAATCTTTGTAATTTGTCCATGATACAAGTTGCTATAATTAAGCTGTTATTGTTAGTCAAGTCTTGCCACGATAATATTTTGTCGGGAAAAAAAATAATTTAAGCCATCTACCATTGTACCTTAAAACTTTAACCTGTTACAACTTTTGATATTTACCAGAAAACGTAGATCGTCCACAGGTGGCTCGGCGTATGGTATACCCTCAAAAGAGTAGTAGTATGCGCCCGTAGTCTCATCGTCTATTAACCTCCCACTTATTGGCCCTAAAGTAGTCATTATTTCCATGCTGCTAACAAATATAACATTGCAAAAACAAAATCCAAAAAATATACGAAACATTATTTTCATAAATTTGTTTAAGGAAGAGGTTTGAATTACACTAAACATAATGTACATATATATTGTACATGCCTATATATAAGGCAGTTCATTATTGATTTTTCATGTAAAAACCTGTTCTTTATCGTTAAAGCTTTTTGTATACATGCGTTAGAATTTAATTAGATTAAATATTTGTTTGTAATAGAAATGATAACTATAGAACTATATTTCAAAGTTGTAAATTTAATCTTGGTTTAGTCAACCGTAAAGTGAGATTATAATTATTGTATACTAGCGGTTTCACCCGCGTTTAAAAAAGTTTTAAAAAATTTTTTAAACGCGGGCCGAACAAGACACAATAATTTACCAAAAACCTCGAGTTTCGCGTGGCTGATAGTTTCGGCCGTTTTTAATCGAAACCGAAATTAAGGCCCAAACCAGATTTTATGGTCTAGACTGGCCGAGACCGAAACCGAACTTTCTGCCGGTCACTATCCCACTATCCCACTAATTATAAATGCGAAAGTTTATGAGGATGGATGTATGTATGTTTGTTATTCTTTCACGCAAAAACTACTCAATGGATTTGGTTTAAACTTTACAGTAGTATAGGTTATACATCAGAATAACATATGGACTATAATTTATACCGATTTTTTTGTAGTCAGGTTATAATATAGCGAGAAATATCAGGTTAGTCGCAAAAATAGTTGTCTGTGAGAGCTTCCTATACTGTTGGAGATATCCAAATTTAATATACCGTGGGATTGTTTGGCTCACATAGATCTAAGTAAAAGTCCGCGAAAGCATATGTTTATCGTTTATGTATAACCCACAATAACTCTTTTTATACGTTGAAAATTTAAAAAATATGAAGTAGATGTTTCCATGGGTTTAATACAAACTAAATATTAATCCTTATCAAAATAAATGATTTCAGAAAATCAAGCATCTAATATAGATTGAATCTACTTTTTACACCATGTAAATTGGATAAGTAGTTTAGAAGATATTAAGTATAACATATTGCGTAGTCATTTGATTGACCGGCAGTACACGCCGTGCGCCGCCACCGTATACAACGAAGTTCTATGAAATCAATATTTGAATGGTTATAAAAGACGGAGCAAAATGTGAAAGGACAATGTGAATGGGACGTCATTCACATGGTCTGTAGTTCCGGGATCAGAATAAGGCTACGGTATCCCCTGTCTGTGGTAAGAGGCGACTAAAAGGGGCTTCCGGGATTGCGAGCGGTTAGACTGGGAGCTCGAAACACCCAGTCAGCAACTTCGGGAAAGATGTCAGCATGTGTGGTCGCATGCTGTCATGAGAGCCAGGATGCACGGAGCTTGAACCGTCCAGCCAGGCGATCCCAGGAAGGACGGTGGTATACGTGTGGTCCCATATCGTGGTAAAGACCAGATGGAGTGGTGGGCCCAGAGGACTCAGAAGACTCCAGTTGCGTTCCTTTGAAGATCCCGGAGACCTGGTGCGATAAGAATCCCACATAACCCTGCATCGCTCCCACGGCGTATGGTACCTTTTGAAGGTTTCCCCCTGGAGAAAAAATAAAAAAAAGGTCGATGAGAATGAAACAGTAGAAAAGGTTAAATATGTTATTCAATCGTCATCAACCTTTTAAAGTTACACAACTCGGCGCATGTGTTAGATTAGCAGTAGTTTAGGTCGTAGTTGACCACGCTAGCCAACTGCGCGTTGGTAACCGTCACGCGTTTTGAGACCCTTTCTTAAAACTTTTAATTTCAGAGTAAGCATTAATATCTGTTGCCGACGAAAATAATTCAAATTAATATACGTCCCTGTGATTTGAAATTTGAACACACAGATTTAGGACGTAGGGCAAGGGTTTAATCTGAAGTCAATCACGGATGCGTTGCTACTCCAGAGGTCTATGATGATCGCCTCATATAAAAATGAGCCGGCAGCCACACCCTTCTAATGAAACACAAGAACTGCTTCACGGTAGAAATAGGTACGGCGGTGATACCTCCCTGGTTGAACCATTGCTCTACCACCTTACAAACTTTATGTGACAGACTAAATTCCACGCGAGCTAAGCCGCGGGCAAAGGCTAGTTATTTATATGATAAGATGAGATGAAATAAACTGTTCGATAAAAGACAAATGTTAACGTTAAATTAAATAATTATATTAAGTACTTATATTATCTTTTTAATTGCGTACACAGTCTAGTTCAATATGAATATAATTAATTGTCTACTAAATTAATTAGAGTGTATCACGTTATACGTACATACGTTTCAATTAGTACTTGTATACGTTGATAATTTTTACATCCATCTAAATGTAACTACAATAGTATATTAAGTTTAAAACTTTCGTTTGTTTGTTTGTTTTTAAATACATGTTCATCATGCAAACGTTGAGAAATAATAAAAATAACATAAATAAAAAATATTTCTTTTATTGGTATTTTAAAATACTGTGTCAGTAAATTCATTAAATTAAATATATTTATTATATTTTAATACCTATGTATATACTTGTATAAAGACATCGAGAAACTAGATTTAGAAAACACAGGACCGGTTAGAGTGGTGGCAATCAGGGGAAGCCTATATCCAGCAGTGGACATCAAAAGGCAACAAATCAAACTCCTCGTGGAGATTCATCAACGCCATCTGCGGAAAGCAGCAATGTCCACTCACCATCGCCCGTTGGTAAATGCTCCCTGCCGCTCGCCATCGTCTACCTGGACTGCATACTTATTTGGAATCTACTATGAAGTGACCATCTTAGTCCGCGGGAGGGGAAACGCATCTGTGATTGACTACAGCTAAAAGCCTTATTCCATATTAAGTTGCTTACAGATGTCAATTAGGTGTGCGTGTGGATTGAGTGAGCACCCTTTAACATAAAAATATTCAAAAATATATTAGTCATTTAGTAAAAGTGCTGAAACAATTGTAAAATTAATTTCCCTATTTGTAAAAAGTTATAGCAAATGATGCATAATGTAATGGGTGCTCACTCAGTCTCATTTAGAACCAGCTGGATCTGTAAATCTATCGAGTTTATGAATAAGGTTTGGGTATCAGTATTTAGTAAATAGTCTAAAAAAGCAATTACTTTAATTACAGATCGTATAGTAGTATTTAAAAAATACAATTAGTTTCCTGTGCTACTCATAGTTGTTTCAAAATCTATGAACTAGGGTAACCACACTAGTTGCAGTGACTATGTAACAACACCAGGGCAAGCTCATTTGCTATTTCAATCAGATTAAAAAACCATCACGAGAACTGGATTCTTATTTTCTCCTTCAATGTATAAATAAAACCTTTTTTTTTTTTGTTTTCGAGGGGGAAACTTTCAAAAAGTACCCGACGTCGTGGTAGTGACGCGGGTTATGTGGGATTCTTACCGCACTAAAACCCCCCGGTGGCCGACCTCGACGCTGCGAAGAGGACTCCGGGAACTCCAGTTGACCGCCACCGGTGTCCTCAACGTGTGCCCCATCGGGCTCTTCTCTGGTGGGCGTGACCTGCTCACCGCACCTTCTGGTTTTTACGGCAACATGCAACCACACATGCCGCCGTCCTTCCCGGGGTCACTTGACCAGACGGTTCGAGCTCCCACTCTTCCCGCCCGCAACCCCGGAAGCCTCTTTTAGTCGCCTCTTACGACAGGCAGAGGGTACCGTAGTCCTATTATGGTCCCGGAACTACAGGGACAACATAGCATTCGCAAAAATGTAAACTTAGTTTAAATTCCTAAAATATAACTATAAATATCGTGTGTATTACTTTCGCTATTCACATAGTGTAAAGATAACATTAACTGTAACGTCCCAGTGAACCAACTGGAAGTTCAAGTTTCGACGCAGTAAATCACTGAAGTTAGTTCGGACAGGTGAAATTGTACG
Source organism: Spicauda simplicius (assembly GCA_949699795.1). Taxonomy (NCBI): domain Eukaryota; kingdom Metazoa; phylum Arthropoda; class Insecta; order Lepidoptera; family Hesperiidae; genus Spicauda; species Spicauda simplicius. The sequence goes on from OX453062.1 coordinate 1,271,258, forward strand.
CCTCTTTCATTTGTTACAAGATGATTGTAACTATTTGACGACTCGCGTGGCGCAGCGGTTACCATACCGGTCTGACGCGCAATGGGTGCAGGGTTCGATTTCCGGCCAGACAGGTATCTGAATGATGAGTTTAGATTCGTGTTCTGGATCTGGGTGTTTGTGTATTTGTCTTGTATGTGTACATGGTACCCACGACACAGGAGAAAATCCTAGTGTGGGGCTATGAGTGTAGAAAGCGTGTCTTTAATAAAAACAAAACAAAAACAAAAAACTATTGTTGAAACTTATTACACCATTTTTACCAGGTGGTAGACCCAATGTAGTTCGACTGGACAAGCACCGCCGCCACACTTATTTGTAGCGTTAAGCAGGTCTTGCGTATCGATGGAAGGGTGTGGTTCCCGGTACACTTTTATACGAGGCGACCATCTTAGTCCTCGGGAGAACGCATCCCAAATTAACTTCAGATGAAAATCATGTTCTGTGTGAAGTTGCTTACAGATGTCCATGGGCAGCGGTGACCATTTATAATCAGATGGACTGCATGCTCGTTTGCTACTTCAATCTTCAAAAAACTCATGGTTCCGAAGGACGATTTGTGTGTCTTGGGTCTCATGGCCACATAAACAGATTTCAAATGTTAATCTGTGATCATAATTTAATAATAATAATAATAATACTCTTTATTGTACCAAGAAAGTATAGATAGGTAACAAGAAACATACAAAATAAAACAATATAAAAGGCGGTCTTATCGCTAAACAGCGATTTCTTGCAGACAACCTAAAGGTATGGTGTTAAAGTGGTAAATATAAGAATAGGTGTTAGGTGCAATAATAAGCTAAGGAATAAGGAGCAACATAGAGCTTTTTTCTCGAGGGGGAAACCTTCAAAAGGTACCCGACGCCGTGGGAGCGACGCAGTGTTATGTGGGATCTTTACCGCACTAAAACCCCCCCGGTGGCCGTCCTCGGCGCTATAAAGAGGACTCCGGGAACTCGGACCGACCGCAACCGGAATCCTCTGAGCGCGTTGCCCCATCGGGCTCCTCATAGATGGGCGGCTGGGCCCACTGCTCCGTCTAGTCTTTACGACGGTTCGCGACCACATATACCGCCGTCCCTCCCGGGAGCAAAATAGTGCTAAGGAATAATTTAACGAATTTATTTGTCTATTTAGCTAGAATCGAACTCGAAATCTTTTACGAGTCTAATTTTTAACCAAACTAATAAAGTATTTATCTTCATATCTCGATTTTTGACATCGAGTAAACTAATATGTATGCGTTTCAGTACTTGTATACAAAACGTAGAATACTTCCTAGACTAAATAAACAAGGTAAACACTAACTCAGGTGCGTGCTCAGACTTCTAGATTGCAACATATCTCAGGGCTATTGTATTTACCTTTGGGGGAATTACACGCTTTGAAATGGTAAGTGAATTTTAATTAAATGTCTTTGGTTCCTTATTTTTTACTTAACTTTAATTTTCCTTACATTAGAAATCTATCTAAATGTTAATTCTATAATCAGGTTTTGTATTATTTTAATGATTCTCAACTCTTTGTGCAATCTATTGTTTCCTCGTCGACACGTGACTGCTTTAATGAATTTAATCATTACTTTTAAGCCATAGTCTACCACGCTGTCCAAGTGCAAATTGGTAGACTTCATACACCTTTAAGAACTATTTTAAAGAACAGGTGTGTACGAGTACGTTTCCTTACCATATTTTCCTTCACCCTGAAGTGCAAATTATTAATTTATAATACACACAAAATTTTAGAAAAATCAGTGTCAGTCGAATGAGATTAAACCACGCACCTCCCGATCGAGGGCAAGTTTCAACCACTAGCCTATCACTGCTCCAGCACCTTAATCTACCTGTTAAGAACGATGTTAGACGATACTGTAGTCTGATTTAAATCGTTCGGTAAATTTCGTTATCCGAGGCGTTCCAAATTACTCATTTCAAATGGGTTTCTGATCATATATGGAGCTGATCACAACTCGTTTTCTACTTTCACAATAAATAAAATAAACATATTCTTACCTTAACAATTTGTTTCATAGTTCAAATCAATATCTACAGTCCAAAAACCAATCAAGGAACGTTGTTTAGTTAACCCTTCACCTAACCCCATGATTTATAAGGCAAGTATTCTAAACACCGGTTAGTTACCGATTAGTTACAAACTTCATTAACGCTGTAGGGCAATTCAAATATTTCTTAGGCAGGTACATTTCTTGTTCAGGTACAAGATTCGAATCCAAACCTGTGATTTACGAAGTAAAGATGTATAATACATCTTATCTTATTGTTATTAGAAACGCAAAAGTTTTTGAAGATGTATGTATGTTTCTTACTTTATTACGCAATGACTACCAGTCAAATTTCGTTGAAATTAAACACATACATACTTTATGACCTCGATTAACACATATATTACTCATTACTGCAGTAGACTTGTAGAATGAGCTTCCTCCTGAGGTATTCCCGGAGCGGTATAACATGAGGTTCTTCAAGAAAAGTGTAATAAGAGCCCTCCTTCAAGGCCGGCGATGCATTGGCGACTCCTCTGATGTTGCAAATGTCCATAGGGGACGTTGACTTCTTTCCACCAGGTGGCCCATCTGCATTATCGTTAGGTTAAATAAAAAAAAACGCGGACGAAACCACGGGAATAATTTTATATACATATATTTATTTAACAGAACAATAACAAGAACATTTATATGATAAGTGTTACATTTAAACTCTTATTTGAGTAACAATAAGAAGCCGATATGACTAATAATTAATGCCATGCTCTAGTTTTAAAAATTACTAAATAATCTATTGTTATTTATAGTTTTTGTAACTAATTTAATTGCACTATATCCTCATATCTTAATGCGTGTTTATTTCTACTTAATAAATATTTATTTGTGTCACTCAGTAGCAAAATAAGCGGTGCAAAAATGTTTGACAACTAATAATGGCTATGTTACCTTGTTAACAAATAAGTTAATTTGATTTATTATTATTATTTATTTATTTTATTTATAAGTCTTTGTACACAGAGACATTACAGTAATCATACATTTACAAAAATACTTAGTACAAAGGGCTACTTATTCCAAAATGATTTTTTTTATATTATTTTCACACCCTTAAATAAGTTGAGAGGAAATCTGCGTCACTTGAGAGCCAATATTAACTAGTTTATAATATTACTTATTTCTTTTTTATATTACAGGGGCGAAAATTTATAGGTTTGTATGTGTTTGTCAAACTTGCACGCAAAAACTACTATTCAGATTTCGCTAAAATTTCACACGCGTATAGTTTTTTTATATAAATACCGAATCCTGCTGGTGTTGAGTGCCCAGCATATTTTAATCTTTCCTCTACTTAGCAATCCTGTTTAAGTATTACTATATATTGTACTGATTGGGTTAGTATTATTACACTTAAATTAATTACTTAGTTTATAAGTAGTTAGTATTACGCAGATAGCTTATGACCTGGATTAACATATGAAAACCTGGATTAACATATAATTTCCATGGCAAACGTGACTGAAACGAGCAAAGCCGCAGAGTAACCTAATCTATACTATAATAAATCTGTAAGAGGTCGCTGTCTGTACATGGAATAAATTTAGGTGAAAACCATTTCTAGAGGTCTTTAATACGATATAGAACCCAAAATAATGGTTTTTAGAAATCTTTTCTGTTTGTCTGTTTGTCTGTTTGTCTGTTTATCTGTTTGTCTGTTTGTCTGTTTGTCTGTTTGTCTGTTTGTCTGTTTGTCTGTTTGTCTGTTTGTCTGTTTGTCTGTTTGTCTGTTTGTCTGTGTGTTTGAAAACGCTAATCTCAGAAACGGCTTATCCAATTTAAATATAATTTTCACCGATGTGTTGTGGGAAACTTCACTTAACATTTAGTGTTTATTTTATGTAAATCGATTAATAAATAAAAAAGTTATGTCAATTTAAATCTACGCAGTATTTATTCTGTGTTCGATGAGTGTTAACAAGATATGTAACTGCATAGTTGAATTGGTTGAAACTAAACATGTTATGGTCTGTAAAATGTATTCCTTTGTTATGTATTTTTTATTGGTTATGTGTGTACCTATGTTATTTGATACTATACAAATTTATATCTCTATATCTATATATAGTTATATAAAAACGAAAGGATGCTCTCTCACTCATCTATTGAATAAACATCGTAGAGCCTAAACTGCTAAAGATACGAATATGATTTTTACTAGGGGTTCCTTTTATGACGTAGACGTCAGTTAAGAATGAATTTTCTGATCCCCCCCCCAATTTAACCCAAATAGGAGATGTAAGTTTGTATGAAAGTCAGTCAATTTTGAGGCCACCTCAATAAAATTTAGTATTTCGCTTTGATTTTTATGTTAAAACATAGTTTTAAACCGACTTCCAAAAAGGAGGAGCTTATCAATTCGTCTGTATTTTTTTATTTTATATTTTTATTTTATATTTGTTACTCGGTTTCTCCGCACTGGGTGAACGGATTTGGATGATTTTTTTTTCATTTGAAAGGTAGTGCGTGTCATGGGGTTGCATTTATTTTTAGTTCACTTTTGACAGTGGCATCCATAAGAAATGCGCATAAGTCTGATATTTGCATTAACGATGTACGCGATAAATAAATGTCCCGCCAACCGATTTTGATGATTTTTCATTTTTTTGAAAGAATGTACTTCAAGGGTACTCTGATGAGATTGATACGGTTCTCATCATAGGATCCATTTCCTTGAAGCAAATTAACGAAATTAGCGATACTCGGCCAAACCCAAGCTGTAGGAGTCCAATTGGGTTGAATGTAGAATGAGATTACTAAGCAGATATTTCCTAAAAAAATTGACCTTCAACTCTTCAATCCTGATGATGCAGGGGTACTGCTAGCCTGAACTGTAGAAGTAAGTCAATTTGTTTTTATGGATATATAATAAGATTGTTAAACAAATTCGTGGGACAAAAATTTGATCCTCAACTCCTCAACCCTGATGATGTAAGGGTATTTCAAGACTAAACCGTAAGAGTTGGCTATTTGGTACTTACGATTATGTAATAAAAATACCAAGCAAAGATGAACGGTAAAAATTTTGACCTTCAACTCCTCAACCCTGAGAATGAAGGGGTATTTCAAGCCTAAGCCATAGGAGATGGCCATTTAATGCTTTCGGGTATGTAATATGATTACTAAGCAAAGACACAAAATGAAAATTTCGACCTTCAACTCCTCACCCCTGATGATGCAGGATACTGCTAGCCTAAACTATGCGAGAAGGGCATTTGGTGCTTTCAGGTATTTAATATAATTACTAAGCAAAGACAAATGATGACAATTTTGACCTTTAACTCCTCAACCCTGATGATGCAGGGGTGCTTCAAGCTTAAGCCATAGAAGTTAGCTATTTAGTGCTTTCGGGTATGTAATATAATTACTAAGCAAAGACACAAGATGAAAATTTAAAATTTTGACCATCATCTCCTCAACCCTGATGATGCAGGGGTGCTTCAAGCCTAAGGCATAGAAGTTAGCTATTTAGTGCTTTCGGGTATGTAATATAATTACTAAGCAAAGACACAAGATGAAAATTTCGATCTTCAACTCCTCAAGCCTGATGACGCAGGGTACTGCAAGCCTAAGCCATAGGATTTGGCCATTTAATGCTTTCGGGTATTTAATATAATTACTAAGCAAAGACACAAGATGAAAATTTTGATCATCATCTACTCAACCCTGATGATGCAGGGGTGCTTCAAGCCTAAGCCATAGAAGTTAGCTATTTAGTGCTTTCGGGTATGTAATATAATTACTAAGCAAAGACACAAGATGAAAATTTCGCTCTTCAACTCCTCAAGCCTGATGATGCAGGGTACTGCAAGCCTAAGCCATAGGAGTTGGCCATTTAATGCTTTCGGGTATGTAATATAATTACTAAGCAAAGACACAAGATGAAAATTTCGACCTTAAGCTCCTCAGCCCTGATGATGCAGGGTACTGCAAGCCTAAGCTATAGAAGTTGGCTCGCAAGTGCTTACGTATAAGTAATAAGAATACTAAGTAAAGACGCGGGATATTTTTTTACCTTCAACTCCTCCCTGATGATGCGGGATAGTGCAAGCCTAAATTATAAAAGGTAGTCACATAATGCTTACGGTTGTTTTTAGTATATATTATGAGTTTAATGACAGCTCATTAAACTGAAATGTGATTAATAAATTAAACTTCAATTCATCAACCCTGATAATCTAAGTACACAACCTACTTAAGCCGTATGAGTTTGGTACTTATTGATAACAATACATTACGACCCGTTCCTGAGAGAACATTATGATGAAAAGTGTCACTTTGAATACCTAAATCCTGAAAATGCAGGAGTATTGTCATGTTATTATTAAGAGTTGGATTTAGCTGTAGCTTTTTAAACAGGATGGGTTAGGTTAGGTTGGAACATAAAAGAAAACATAAAAAATAAGCGAGCAGGGTGCGGCAGCGCCCTGCGAGCGGGTGCGCCCTGTTCGTATGAATTGTAAAAGTGTTTTGATTCCGTCTTCTGCTTTACAAAGAACAATTTACGCGCACAAATAGCCCGATGCACCGCTTAAAAGATCTTATCTTTGACCACATGAAACAAAATATGAACTTAGAATATATGTCGCTGTTCAGTGATATTCCAATTTTCTAATGATTTGCTTCAAGTAGATAATTAGTGCTTTGTTACCCGGAAAAGTCAAAATCAATCTTTATATCGATACGTCTTCGTTTAAATGTGGAGGAGTTGGTTGAAAAAGTATATCCCGATATCTATATCTATACTAATATATAAAGCTGAAGTGTTTGTTTGTTTGTTTGAACGCGCTAATCTCAGGAACTACTGGTTCGAATTTAAAAATATTTTTGTATTGAATAGACCATTTATCGAGGAAGGCTTTAGGCTATATATAGTCCGGTCAATTTAGACATTCGAAGTTACATAAAGTCCCAACAAGCTGAATTTCTGTGAAGTTGTTTAAAACATAATTATAAACAATGTCTCCAAGTTCCCCATCATTCCCGTTTAAGGAAAAAAAAATATTCAAGGTCAAAGGTCAAAAAAATGAGTTTTTCGCGATTTTCAGCAAAACGGTAAGTTTTATCATAAAAGTACATCAGACAAAAATTGTAGATCATAAAATTATCTATAAAAGATGTATCAATACTTTTTTTCTTACGAGCCACCGTTTCTGAGATATAACGATTCAAAAAGTTATAAAAGTTGTTATCGTCATAATATGCACACGTTTCCACGCCACCTATGAGGTAGTGTACTTAGCGAGTTTTTTTAACGTGGTTTCCCCAGTAGGCCTACTCCACCGGTCAGTTGTGATCCTGTTTAATGTAAAACTATTGCAAAATAACGGAAATTTTCAAAAATTGTGAAAGATAAAAGCGATGTAAATTAAAAAAAAGTGTTGAAGTTTATTTGTCTTATTCGTAAGTTTCAAATTCTTGTTCTTCTTCTTGATCTTCTTCTTCTTGTTCTTCTCCTCCTGCTTCTTCTTCATCTTCATTTTGGATGCAATTAAATTGCGCCAATAGCGATGTATCGCATGATACTTCGTCGGAGTCAAACGAATCTTCCATTGTTTGTGTTTCAATATTAGAGCACGACCGGCTTTGACAATTTGTGCATGCCAAAGAACAAAACAGTCCGACTTTTTTGCAACCACATTTAGCATTGCATCCCTTTTTGCAGTTGCAAAAAATAGTGTTCAGCAGTTTTTCCGGCGCAGGTGGAAGTAAAGTTTGAACTGGCTCTAATATATTGTTGACCAACTTCCAACCCCAGTCTGTAGGGTCTAGCTGATTACCAAGCCACACTTGAACTTGGTAATATACTCGAAAAAGATGTTGGTGAGCAGCAACTGAGGTTGGAGGAAGACAAGCTAATTGAACTTGTTTTTTATTTTTAGTATTTTTAACAAAACATGTATATCGATGCTTATCTAAACAGGTAGTTTTTTTAGGAGCTCCATACATAGAAAGAAGAAAGCGGATTTTCACTACAGAGTGACGCTCAAGACTAACGGTATTTCATTTATTATAGCAGGTATAAGACCCTAGCCACGCACACAATAGAACAAGAAACAGATGTCTCGAAGTTACATTGGCTTAAAAATTAAGGGACTGGGTTTCATTTGACCTGATATTCTTATAGTTAAAACTTATTTATACTCTAGATGTATATACGTGGCGTAATCATGCATATTATGACGATAACAACTTTTATAACTTTTTGAATCGTTATATCTCAAAGACGGTGGCTCGTAAGAAAAAAAGTATTGATACATTTTTTATAGATAATTTTATGATCTACAATTTTTGTCTGATGTACTTTTATGATAAAACTTACCGTTTTGCTGAAAATCGCGAAAAACTCATTTTTTTGACCTTTGACATTGAATATATTTTTTTCCTTAAACGGGAATGATGGGGAACTTGGAGACATTGTTTATAATTATGTTTTGAACAACTTCATAGAAATTCAGCTTGTTGGGACTTTATGTAACTTCACCCTCATTTTTTGGTCTAAATTGACCGGACTAATAACATCACGCTGCAACTATTAGGAGCGAAAAAATAATGGAAAATGTGAAAAAAACGGGGCAAATTAATCCTCGAGGGCTTCCGTTGCGTGCGCTGCGAAAACGGTACAAGATACCAAAAATATATGTATGAAAGAATTATTTCTCTTGAAATGAAACTAAAAAAATGTCCGCGACAGTATATGTCTATCTTTTAAGATTAACTCACTAGACCCGTTTTAATGGTAATCAAATTCGGTCGAAATTAGTTAAGAGTTGTATCAACGTAATAATATTAATCTTTGTCCAAATAAATGTGTTGTTGATTAAGAGTATTTAATTGTGAACAAAATTGTCCTGACATCACTTAATTTCAATGAACATCTTAGAAGATATTAATATCTTAGAGATCTTGCGTCGTTTTATCGTCGTGTAATAATACTTTTTAAATACTATTTGATTTTGTTTTAGGTTCTAATAATTTCACAATTATTTTTTTGAATATGAGCTATATGAGTTAGCTATGTTCTTTTCAAAACTAAATTGTCTAAAATAATAATAGAAAATGAAACGGACAAAGTCGTGGGTAACAGCTATAATTTATAAAGCTGAGGAGGTTGTTTGCAAAAATAAATTATGCCCAAATTAACTATTCCACGCGGACGAAGTCGCGGGCACAGCTAGTTCTTCATATAATTCTCCAAGTATTGCAAAGTCAACGAAAGCGCACTTGGCCAGCGTGAGTTATATTATAAGAACTTCTTCTCCTTATCTTATCTTTTGTGCCCAACAGTTAGGATAGTAATGGCACACTATTGTTCATAAAACAATAGTGAGATACCTACTATTTATTAAATTTGTTGTACTTATCATGTTTAACAGTCAACCTTTAGGCAAAATAGAAATCACCGAAAACGGCACAGAAAGAATCAAATAATATATAGATGATTTAAACTTTTTTTATCAGAATGATAAAATACATTAATTTATAAGTCCCAGTGAATACGTTCAAATAAATTAATTTATAAGTCCCAGTGCTGGGCACGGGTCTTCTCTCAGAACGAGAGAGTTTTATTCCATAGTCCACCACGCTTTCCAAGTACACCTTTGAGAATATGTAGGTATCCTTACTATGTTTTATTTTGCCGTAAAGCAGCAATAATTATTTAATTATTTTTAAAACGCACTTTGCTTAAAAAATAGTAGTGCGTGCCTGTGATTTGAACATTGGACCTCCCGATCAAAAAGGCAAGTTTCAACGATGACCTCAGTCATCACTGAAATCACTGCTCATTATTATATACTGCTTATATTATAATAATTTTACTTATGTTTAATGTCACTTACGTTTACTCAACGGTTAGCTAACTGCATAATTTGCAAATAACATTTCTAAGGTACATTACCATAAAACATACAATATCGTCAATATTGATGTTTTATTACTATTGCTTATGTAGCAATTCTAAACAGTATAAGTATATATCTTGAAATTAAGTTTTCAAATAACGATTAGGTTTACTTAGTAATTTCTCGTCTAAACGAATACGTTTATCTTCACAATATACCAGTAGTATAAAACAAAGTCGATTCTCGCTGTCTGCCCCTACGTATGCTCAGATCTGTAAAACAACGCTACGGATATTGATCCAGTTTTTTACGTAGATAGAGTGTTTTAAAATAAGGTTTTTATGTATAATACATGCGTAATATAGTGGAGAAACACTGATAATATTAGATTTTTGACTTTTAGGCAGAACGAAGTTCGCCTGGTCAACTAGTTACTTATAAATAAAATTTAAGTGCGTGTCATATTAAAATAACAGCTTATTGACATTAATACACATATGCATACGAAAGTGCATAGTTTCATATAGATAAAAACTTTTAACAAAAAATATCCACCGCTTTCTATGCAACAAAATAGTTAAAATAATTTAAATATAATTATTATGGTTTAGATCATATTCAGTACTTAGTCCCGAAGTCGGCGCTCAACATGTTTTGCTGGATTGCGATGACGAATTTGTGTCATATATGAACCTCAACCTTCAACTCCTCAACCTTCTTGACGCAGGGGTGCTATCTGGCTAAACTATAAGAATTAACTAGGTATTTTCTATTTACATAATTGTAAAGAAGTTTCTATACAAAAAGAATGGTGCAAAATTGACCTTGAATTCCTTAACCCTGACGATTCTAGAATACCTACTACTTAAGTCGAAGACTATACTGTAAAAGTTTGATCATTAGATGTTTTCCTCTATAGGTAAATAGGTAAATGTAATTTAAATGTTTATTGGTAATGTAAAAATGCACATTTCACTAAATGGATATGTAAATAGCTGTTTTGTTTCATTAATTCACAATCAACCTTTTTGTAATTAATCTACTTCGTACGAACCAATACCTACAAAAACTAAGTCAAATAACATTAATTACTTTTATTTTGGCATTGGTACCAACCAATGAGGTAATTATACATGAAACGAAAAATATTATAAGTATACACGGCACACATAAGGCCAATACACGCAGACGCATCACGATGTTACCACGATAGAGCATATAATACTTTTTTAAAATTATACATACTCGCTTTTAAAATGATTTAATTACTTATTTAGTGTATAGTTGTAATGAATGGATAACAGATGGTGCTGTATACAGTCTGAATCACGCTTATGAGTAATCCTTAATTGTAATAGGGAATGAATAGAGTTTATAATATCTAAATATTCTAGATAGACTAGATAAATTAATTTAAAACTTGTCACCCGTCGCAACGGTCGTAATTCGACCGTATTTTAAATTAAACAACTAAACTTTATATTGTGTAAAGTAGCACGAATATTTATCAAATTCAAATAAATTGTAATAATTTTCAACATAATTTGAACGCACCCGTTAAAGTTAAAAATAGGTTTAATTAGCTAAGCTGCATTTAAAAGGAATAGCGGGTATTTTTTGACAAAGACATCTGACATTTTTGACGTTATATGTTTTCATAGTAATACATTGAAATGATTGAATGTTCTATTTCGTTTACTATGTGTTTGTGTCAAATGCAAACTGTGTGTAATATGTTTTTAGTTGATTTTATGTATGTTTGATTCATTATTTGAAAAAATATTAGCATTGCGCAATTCTTCTCTACATCAATTAATTATTAATTTCTTAATTCTTAATTGATAAAACTTTAAATTGAATTAAATAATAATTATAATAAAAGATTAAATAAAAATACAACATTATTACATATATTTGATATAAATGCACTTTTTAAATACCAATAAACAATAACAATAAAACTATATTTGTCTACTACCTATCAAATACCTAATACCTCAAACAAACATCAATCAGTATATTATATATAATAATAATAATAAGAACAAGAATTATTAAGTACATAATAACACTCATCATCACACACACGCACACGCACACACACACACACGCACACACACACACACACACACACACACACACACACACACACACGCACACACATTTTAAATAAATATAATGTACAAAAATATACTCAAATGAACTACTAACTTACCATTGCGGTACGCTCAAGCCGCATCTAGTTGCTTTACGTCCATACACTTCCTTATCTTTTAACTCGCCGTGTCGTAAACGTTTGTCTTACTACCTTACTTCTTAGATAGTAATATTTAAAAAAAAAATGTAAATCTACCTACCTATTGTGTTTATGTCGGTAAAACACGCTCATGTACGCGTAAACTTAGTGTAAAGATATATTATGTTTCTCATGTAAGTGAATTGTATTATTCTTAATGGGAAATAAAGTTTTCTTAAACCTTAATTATAACCGTGCGTAATTTCATACTCCTCCGCCTGCATCAAGTATCTTAAAAACGAATCACAAATTTTTGCTTCACGTATTAATATATAGAGATTTTAACGTAGTTTTATTGTATCAGACTGTGTCGCACAGAGACCAGAGTTTGATTTCGATCAGACAGGTACTTGTAACTTAAAAAGTTTTAGTAAAATATTCTGTTCTCAACCTGAATATTAACAGGACGACATAAAACACAAATAGTTATAAGCCATATGAAAATATATGGGAACTTAAAATTCAAAATCGCATAACCAAAACATCCCGTCAGTGGATCAGAAAAAATTACCCATCTACCTCTTGCAATTTACAACGGCACTCGAGACAGCCGACATTGAACCAAAACTGCTAATGTTAGGAGCAGCTACTGTGCCCTCGTGAAATGGAAGATAAAAACGATCGCTCACGGGAGATCGCGGGCCGTCGACACCACCATTTGTCTCGGGCCACCTTTAAAAGCTATTCGCAACCATTTCTCTTTTTAAAAACCTTTAGACACTTCCTTTTCGTTTTTCAATCGCCCGTCGTTATCGCGATAGATGCTTTCGTTTGCGTGCTACGATTTATTACGAGTTGATGATACCTTCTCGGTAAAACATCAGTGTTTATAGAATGAGTATTAAATCACACCCACTTTAGGTATCATTGTATACCCAAAAAATATTTTACTCTTACATTTATATTTCAATTTAAAAAAAAACTCTAATTTTGTGCCGTTTCTAATACCGGAGCACTTAAATTATGCCATTCATTTAATTGTATTTGAAAGATGTAAGTACAATAGTCACAGTTACAGCAACATAATATAGAATATTATAATATATTACAATATTTAATATTACTAATATTTACTATAAAGTTATGAATATGTTTTAGATGAACGTTTTCGTCAATCACGCGTGAACAGCTAAATGATATTTAGCGCAGGTTGCATTGGTCAGACTACTTTTATGTTAAAATTACAGTTCGTATGAAAAGCCATAGTTTAATATTATATTAGCATTGATTATGTAAATGTTACGGATGAATCCGCACGATAATCTATTTTTCAGGAATTGGTAGAACCACTATTGATCGCCAGGGATATACCACCGCCACACTTATTTCTAGCGTGAAGCAGTTTTCACGTTTCGATGGAAGGGCTCGGTTGCCTGCACACACTTTTTAAGAGGCGACCATCTTGACTTCAAACCGAACCCAGGTTCTATTAAAAGATGTCCATGTAACGGATGTCCATGGGCGAACGTTTACTAATTCAAATTTATAACAAATACCGTTACATATTTATTGTTACTACAATAAATATGTATGGCTATTTATTATAAATTGTTACTACAATGTTACAAAAATCACAATTTAACTGCACACTATGTTTACAACCCTAGGTAATTGGAAAAGGAGCAAAGAAAAGTATGCAGGTGAACGGATAGCTCGCCCGCTAGTCAGCAATCATTTACAAACAATCCTTCAGTTTTCATTAATTTCTATGCTGTTTTCTTTATTATAAGTACTTGGTAAAAATACTTATCCTTTCCTTTCCTTTTAAGTTCCTTTAATAATACCTTCCTTTTAAGTTTTGATAGATGGTGAATAGACGAATAAAATGTTCATAGATGAATTTAGACCGTCCTCAATAAAGTATTTTGGAATTCCCTGGATTGTTTATAATCATTAAATACCTAAACAGCAAAAAAATGTTCGAAATATGTCGTGCGACGGCAATATTACAAACTTTTTATAGTCATCAGACTAACTTAGAAAATACTTGCATAATTGTATTTTGCTCATGATATTCAATAGTATTTGGAACCCTATATATGTACAGTTTAATCATAATCATAATCATTCTTTATTGCATCATGCGTCATATTACATTTGGTGTTTTTAAAACTAATAGCCCAGCATGAGACCCTGTAAGGACGTAGCAATGTCATGCAGTAATAAAATTGTTATATTAACAGTATTAAACATTTCGATTATAAATTAATTTAAAACAATGTGTCAATTATTGAGATATTTCGTCACATACAATAAATAATATTAAAACTTACAACAAATATAATCCAGTAAGTTACCCACCGTACAAAATAGTTCAATCAGATCAAGATAAAACTATAGTACGTAACTTCTTCGTATCTATTACTAACTGACATTTCATATGAGTGGATAGTAATACAAATAGTTTTCCAAATTACATAGTTTCAGGACATTAAGTTCAGCGGTAATTAGACTAATACATAAATTAGACAATACATTAAGTTCAGCGGTAATTAGACTAATAGAATTGTCCTTTCGTTTTATATTATCCTTTATGCACAAATCCTCTCATTTTTACAATACTCAGTGTATTGTAAAAATTAGATTCGTTGTACATGAATCAAAATATCGTTTGAATTTACGTCCAAATTGAAAGCAATAACGTATTTGTCGAGTTTGTGGAACGACAAATCGTCGAAATTGGGCAGTCAAAAGCTGCAGTTATGCGTACGATGATTGATCCCTGTGTTGAATGCCGATGAAGTTCGAGCCTTTCCAACATTCAATTTATGGCTTTACGAATTTGTACAACTAGATTTAAATGTAAGCTTATAATCAAACCTATTATAAAAAAAATAATCAGTGTTGGTTATAAATAAATGAGATTACTTATTAGAATTCTGAACGTAATATGTACAAACGATATGCAATTAAAATACATAAAAATCAAAATTCTGTTCTCTCGTTAACAAATTATCGACCGGATGTTAATATTATTACTAGTATTATATTATAAGTACTACGTTATTATATTACAATCAATTTGGGTAACATTGAACAGCGGTGTAACTTTGAACAAAGTTGTGAAAAAAATATATTAATTTATTACATGGAAACTTCTTGTTGTTTCAATATTGTACCTGCGTAAAATGGATTGCCAAAATGTTGTAATAGCAATTAAAGTAAAAAAAAGGTACCTGTCAATGTCATAATTTAAAAAAATACCGCCTTTTCCGTAGTGAAGTTGTTGCAAGTGTTTGATGCTCCGTTTTGAAATAGCAATTATAATATAAAACTTACCGTAAACAGGTATATTTTGATGTTTAATCTTTAAAATGTATATTGTATATTATTATTTTGAAACTGTACTATCCGTATCCTATGTTGAATATTGCGTAAAACTGCTAAACTTTTGACGACGTCGAAATTGGATGTAATACGGGTAACTTTGAACGGTTCAAAATTACCTGTATCATAAAAAAATATTTTTTTCGGAGGCTCAGGGTCGCTCAGCGTGCTATGGAGAGGACTATGCTCGGAATTTCGCTACGAGATATGATTCGCAACGATGAAATCCGTAGACGAACGAAGCTTACCGACATAGCTCTCAAAATTAGCAGGCTGAAGTGGCAATGGGCTGCCACATCGCTCGTAGGACCGATAACCGATGGGGAAGAAAGGTCCTCGAGTGGCGACCATGTTTAGGCAAAAGGAGTACCGGTCGCCCCCCTACCAGATGGACCGGTGACCTGAAGAAGACAGCGGGAAACCGTTGGATTCAGAGGACACAGGGCCGGTTGGAGTGGCGCCATTTAGGGGAGGGCTTAGTTAAGTCCATGTTCCGTCCATCCTTTTTTTTCTTTGTTTTCGAGGGGGAACCTTCCAAAGGTACCCGATGTTCCGTCCATCCTATGGATGGATGGAATAAATAATCAAAAAAAAACTAGTATCTTATTTTACCACCTTTTACCACCTATATCGACTGTATTTATATATCATATTGTATTCTATTGTATTTATATATCAAAATAAATGTATTTTTTATAGATTTGGTTTTAATTAACAAAAAAATGTTAATTAATTTTACTCATACCTTAAAATATTAGATTAATGACGGATTTTATATCCTCAAAAAATTATATTCAAAGTTACCCAAAACTAAGGATAACTTTGAATTTGAGTTTTAGGGGTAATTGTGGATAGTTTAATTGTTTTCTCCGTAAATTTATTGTGTTAGATTAATAAACCAGCTAAAAAGGACACTATTCATTTAGTAAAAACAAGGTGCAATAAATATAAAACAGATTAAAATATCACAAATATTGTAAAAAATGTTCAATGTTACCCAAATCGAGGTTATAGGCATCATGTACATCTGTAAGAAATTTCGTGTAGAACAAGGATTCTATTTGAACTCAATTATAAATGCGTTGCTACCCTCGAGGAAAAAGATTGTTGTCTCATATAAAAGTGGGCCGACAACTACTCTCTACCACCAAAATGCAAGAACTACATCACGCTAGATATAGGTATGGCGGTGGTACCTATGAACGTTGTACCACCTAAATCAACACACTAAAGCAAATCACCATCAAGATATTACGAAAAAATGTAAACTCAAATTAAAAATCGCAGCGTAAACTAAACAAAGACAAGACAATTAACAAAAAGGACAGTGAAAAATCGAGCTCGGAACACGTTGATGAAACGGCCGCTTCCGTCCGTGAAAAGAAAAACAAACGTGCGAATCGGCTCAGCGGATATTGATGGTCACAATAATGCTGACTTGAAGAGGAGCATTCAATTAAGGAGGCTAAACAAGGAGATAAATGACCTGGAGCTGTCAGTGATTGCGCTGATTGGATAGCAAGCGATAGGAGGAAGCGGCGAGGAAACTATTGGACCATAATAACTTTGTTGGTTTTACCTAATGTTTTTAAAGAAATTACTTGTTTATATTATAACTATTGAATATTTGAAGAGGAACATTCAATTAAGGAGGATAAACAAGGAGATAAATTACCTGAAGCTGTCAGTGATTGCGCTGATTGGATAGCAAGCGATAGGAGGAAGCGGCGAGGGACTATAACAATGCTGTTTTTTGGTGTTTCCTGATGTTTTAAAGAAGCCACTTGTTTATATTATAAATATTGAAGATTTGAAGAGGATCATTCAATTAAGGAGGGTGAACAAGGAGGTAAATGACCTGGAGCTGTCAGTGATTGCGCTGATTGGATAGCGAGCGATAGGAGGAAGCGACTTTATAAAAAACTATTGCAGTGCAGCAACGTTGTTTGCATACTGTTTTTACCTAATTTTATAACAGAAAACCCTTTTTTTCTTTCACATCTCTCGATCGCACGTCACGTCCACATATATAAGAAAAAGTTGTAGTATCTTACTGTCATAGTAGTCGGTAGTTCATTTAAATTCAAACTATCAAGAACTCTATCACTGTAAATGAAATACTATGCATTACTTTTGCATATACTTAGAATTTCACTTTATTTTGTTTTTTTCATTGTGATTAGTTAGAAACTAATTTTCTCAGTAACGAATTTGTTTATATCCTTGTCTGCTGAGACTCCTCGATAACCGATAGACTTACAGTATTATCAACAGCATCACAATTATCATTATCCTCAACACAGCCCTCAAATACCTACAATTGAAAATTAAACTGACGTAAAATCCGCTCGGCTACGGCGCAAAAAGGCGCGCAAACTCCATCGTCAGTCAGCAAGGGATCAATCACTCGGCATAAAGGCTGCAATAAATTCAGCATTGAACCCATTTCACACTCGTTTTCACCTCTCCGTGCTTTTCATCGGGTTTTAACGATTTATTTGTCTATTTCAAACGCTGCGAATGATACTCTTAAAAGTTAGCTTTACTGACAATTAATTTTATTTTCCTCTAAAACAAAATGTATTTAAGCCATATACCCCTCAATTTATTGAAGTATGGAAGGACGGGAAGAAAAAAGAAGCATCGATAATGATATATTTGTCAGTAAGAAAGGAAAATCTTACCCACGTATGAAAACTATTTCGAAGTGACATAAACTTAGGTATTGCTCTGAACCGAAGCATTCAAGCAGAATTTAGAGTCAACATTTCACTTATACCCAGACAAGTTTGTCGATAGAGCCTATTCTAACGGTAGACTCAAATAGGACAAAAACGTTGTTTTACGAGGAATTACCCAAGATAAATACAACATATTCCTAACATCATAATTATTATTCTGTGACTTTGATGCGTCTTCTTCAAAATAAAAATCACAAAATAAAAAAGAAAACGTGTCGTGTATGCGTTCAGCTCCGGAGTTTACTATATACAATTATACACGAAGATGAATCCAAAGTGAAAAGTGCACACGGGACATACGTATTTATCAATGGTTATTGTTATTATCAATCCGCGATAATATTATCCTTAAATCATAATACAAAACATAGTAGTTATTCCCAATCTTACATCATATAGTATCTATTATTATCATAATAGTATTTATTCCTTAGATGAAACCTAAACAAGCTTAACAAGCGCACAATAAAAGTATATCAGCTAGCCGCACACCTCAGAGCCAATCGCAATAAATCGGCCGTCAGGTATAAAAGCTCGGATGATTTAGTGCGGCGAGGTGCCACTAAACCGATTACTTGGCTCCGGTCTCACGTACTGTGGGTCCATTTGAAGATTTCAACACCCCCATTTCGGTAGCGTTTCATTTGATCGACTTCTAATCTTTTGACCAGATTTCTTTAGTTTTTATTAAGTTACAATTTTTATGTAATGTTAGTTAAAGTTTATGTTACACGTTGGTGGCAAATGTAAACGACTACTAATCTTTTGACATTTATTTACAGTGTTTTTCGTTTAAATGTGAAAATTACAAGTTTGTTGTGGATATGTCAATAATATGTAGTACATATGTTAGAATATTTGCCCTCAGAAACATTTGTCGACAATTTCCAATTCGAAGCTATTTTCGAACTATATAAACTAAATTTTCTAACTATATAATTTTCTTACAGTTTACCGGTGGTAAAGTTACACTGCTATCATAAATAAATAATTTCACACCACCAAACATTGTTATAAAAAGGCAAGCGAACGCCGGTAGAAAAAGATTCTTGTTTAACCGTTGAAGCGATAGGACCTCCGAAACTGTGAATAAATCAAAGAAGTTTACAACTGTGTTTTACTTGAAATATTCAAGAAAGGAAAATAATGAAGACTCCTGGCCTTCCTGACGTCATATTTCACGCTACCACTTCGTTATATATAACAGATACCCGGAATGTTAATATCAATTACATGAATGGTTAAATGAAGCAATAGCATTGATGATCTTTAATACAAACAGCCAAAATAAACAATAATACCCATATGACATTTTAAATATATGGCAACTTAGGAAAATTTTGGCAAAGTGTCCGTTCTTGATGGGAGATGTATCAGTTTTAAAAATGATTGTCCTAACGATCATGGGGCATATTTCATGTTGTAACAACCACCATCAATATCCGCTTCAATAGACTGCGGATGTGTCGGTGGTTGAACGGCTTGTAATTTTTCATACAACGGTTAGGGCGTGGTCATGAAGTATTGAAAAGTTGTTTGCTTTTTGGATGCGGTATGGCATTGTGTAATATGTTTTCCTACGGAACTGGAGAAGCAAGAAACATGCATCATTTATATGCATACATATTTTATTTTTCTTCAACCTGGGTATAATATATGGGCAAGTGATTAGTACTGCGTGAACTGGCCAATACGGGGCCAAACACAAATACCATCACTACACCAAATAATCATGTTAAAAGGCCTCGTGTGAGTGTCTTTGGCATACTATGCCTCAAGCCTAAACCTAGTAGTGATCGGCTTTGTCATACTAAAAACATTTTTGCAAACAAGTTGTTTAGAAGCGCCTTTTTTTCTTGTTCTTTTCATTTAACATTCATATCATTGGGGTAGTCATCATAGTAAACAAATCATTGATTCTCCATTTTGGGCCGACGGCACATTGAATTAAAATGACATCTCTGCCAATCAGGTGTTGTCATACAAATCAACTGTAACAACCAACTTAAACGTTAACAAGATTCAATCCTCATATTAAATACGAACATGGAAAAAATATTAGACAATTGAAATAAGCAGACTGGGATATAATATTCGGATCTGTGTACATATTAACTTAATAAATATAACTAATTTTTCTATTGAATAGGATACTCTATAAAGTATGTATTATCAAATTAAGACTCCTTTTAACTTATTTCTAGCGTAAAGCAGTTCTTGCGTTTTAGTGAAGGGTGTGATTGCTGGCTTACTTTCTTTGAGGGGACTATCATAGTCGTTGGAAGTGACAACGCATTTCACAGGCAAATAGAACCCCTGTACTATATGAAATTGCCTACAGAAATCCATAGGCGGTAATGACCACTTATCACCAGGTAAATTGTGTGCCCGTTTGCTATTGCAATCGTATGAAATAATCTTTGTTTCTACTTTTTTTTAATTGTACCGCATCCTATCACGTATCACTTCATGTCCCATCTCGTCCTCGTCACACGTAACAGGTGACATGTTTACGCGGCCTTCAGTCAACCGCCGCTGAAAAATTGCGGCTCTTATCGCTGACGTATCAAAACATGATGCATAATGACAAAGCCGAAATGGTTTCTACAGTGGTAACATTATTTTAGCATTACGGAGCATACACACAGACATAATGTATATATATTTTTTGTTGAATTATTTTTACTTTAAGATTGACGACCCGCGTGGCGGAGCAGTTACTATACCGGTCTGACGCGCAATAGGCCACGGTTTCGATTCCTGGCCAGACAGGTATCTGAGTGATGAGTTTAGATTCGTGTTCTGGGTCTGAGTGGTTGTGCATTCGTCTTGTGTGTATCCATGGTACCCACGACACAGGATAAATTCCTACTGTGGGAAAATCCTTATGAGTGTAGAAAGTGTATATTTTTACTTTAAGATCAGCCAGTGCAGAGAATGCAATATAGCGAATACTGCAAAACGTCTAGTTTTCACTTTTACTTCTTCGCCAGGTTATTTCCGCGGATTTGGTCACACCTATCACGATAATGAGTATCCTGCTCCTGTGGTTAATCTGGGTCATAAAATGAGTTTGCCAAATTTCAGTGAAATCAGACCAGATTTTGCTTGAAACAGATACACATATATCCAAACAGACTTTCGCATTTTCAATATTAGTATGATTATATAAAACGTAACCTATAAGACGTGCAAGGTCTCAAAGTTTAACGGATGTCGTAAAAATACTAAACTTATTTTTGAATCTATAATTGTTTTAAAAACAGGTTGTCAGTTAATTACAACTTCCTTTATTAATGTTAATATTGTGTGAGTATGTACTCACACAAATCGTAGCTTTGACACTAATTTTAAATCGCTTTAATTAAGTACAAATAGACATTTTCGTAGCAGTGACACTAATTATAATAGTTATCATATAATAGTTACTTGTATCTAGTCTATAAGGTACTTACGAAATCAATAATTTAATGACAGATTTTTTAAGCTTACAATCGAATTTAAGAAAAAATATTTAGGTACATATGTAACTGGTATGCAAAAAATGGCCTTATTGCTAAGCAGCAATCTTATTCAAATACTAAGTATAGAAATACTATGTATAGAAAAGAGAAAATGAACATATAAGGAAACTTAATACTTCGTGTAAAGTTATGAAAGGAATAGGCTATAAACAACAAGAAAAAATAACTTATTTCATAGAAAACTAATATCTACTGTTTTAAGGTCTAAAATTCACGTGCTCTAACGTTACCTTAGCCGTCAGTCGACCACCTTTCATCGAAATAACACCATAGCTCTTGCAAGATGAAAATGCGTCTAGACCGCAGGATAGGTAGGAAAACATCATATTTCAAACTGGCTTACCCCACACCCAGGACACGCTACATATGTGAGTGCTTTCTACTTGATCAACGAACCTTTCTTGAAATACTCGTATAATCTTTTTTATGTTTTTTTTCCTTTAACTGAGGTAGCAAACGAGAATTCACTTGGTGGATAACGTTAATTGCCGTCTAGCTAGTAACCAACTACACGATAATTCGCTAGGAACACCTCGAGGCTCCGCTTACCCACATTCTATAAACTAGGTCACATAAGCGCTAACTACTATTTATATAAAATAGACACAGGAATGACTATGGTACATCCCGAATCGGACTACAAGAATTCTACCGAGATGGTAAATTTCTTCATATCATCAATGCTGATTATTATTTTTCTGTAGAGAAGTGCAAACTTTATGGTTTTTAGTTCTCTACAGAAAAATAATGATATTTATCGTTAATTATTTAATAATGTCGCCCACCTAAGCTATATCACATCATATATTTCCATAAACTTCCCTTTTAATACTAGTATTAGGTTTACATTAGAAACGTCTACAAAAAACATGATATTTAAACAATTTAAATCAAAACAACACAATCGGTATCAGAATTTAATTTGTGACGAACTTTATAAATAAATGATGTGAACTAAAACGAAGGCTAGACTCGCCAAGTTTCCAATTCACCTCAGGTTAACTTACGCAGAACTTAGCGCGTTCCGTGCCAAGAACTATCCTGGATCGGTGCACACGGAATTAGCTGTCGCCACTTTTTGGGAGTCGATGCTACTGACATTCTGTTCTATTTAGTGTGAGTATGTTCAAGTTTTGAAAATTATGTATGTTTAACAGAATGTGTATAAACTTCCCTCTCAATTGAGGAAAGGACGTTAAGCGAGATTCTAAATCTCGAATCTTTAATCATACATATATTTTGATAAATTTCTTAGTTTAATTCAAAGTTTAAGGTTTCAGAAATATCTATAAGATATAATATTCAACAACTTAAATCAAGACAGCACATTCGGTAACAGAATTTAATTTAGACAGACTTTATAAATAAATGATGTGAACTAAAAAAAAGGCAAGACTCGCCAAGTTTCTAATGCACCTCAGGTTAACTTACGCAGAACTTAGCGCGTTCCGTGCCAAGAACTATCCCGGATCAGTGCACACGGAATTAGCTGTCGCCACTGTTTGGATGCCGACGCCTCTAAATTTCTGTATTAAATAGTGTGAGGATCTTCAGGTTTTGAAGAGTATATACGCTTAACATGATACATATGAACTTGCCTCTCAATCGAGAGAAGATGTTGAGCGAGATTCTAAGTCGCATTTTCTTAATCATTTATATATTTTGATAAATTTCTTATTTTAATTCAAAGTTTAAGGTTTCAGAAATATCTATAAGATATAATATTCATCAACTTAAATCAAGACAGTACATTCGGTAACAGAATTTAATTTAGACAAACTTTATATATAAATGATGTGAACTAAAACGAAGGCAAGACTCGCCAAGTTTCCAATGCACCTCAGGTTAACTTACGCAGAACTTAGCGCGTTCCGTGCCAAGAACTATCCCGGATCGGTGCACACGGAATTAGCTGTCGCCACTTTTTGGACGTCGACGCCACTGAGTTTCTGTTCTATTTAGTGTGAAGATCGTCCGGTTTTGAATGATTTACTCGTCGCCTATAAACATGGCCTTTAAAATTAGGAAGAGCAGTACGGGCGAAACTCTAATGATAGCCTCTCTATCACCGCGTAACTCTCATTTTCAATGATATACGCACATTATAAATTAAGTTTGATACACTATAATAATGAAGGAAAACATCGTGTGGAAACCTTGGATGTACCTTCATTTTCGTCTGCATTAAATTAAAAATAGTACGTGGATTCAAACCCAAGAAAGCTCTAAGCTTTAAAAAATAACTGTGTAAACCAATTTTATTTCCATAAATTTATATTGCCATACGATTTTCATAGAAATATTGAGACTTTCGAGAGAGATTCAAGTAACCAGATCTGAAAACACTCCTTACATGAAGAGTACACAAGAATTCAGCGGTGTTTGCGTTACGGGCGCTGTCCGAGCGATGGCAAATATTATTTGAAGTTTTCGTCTAAAATGCTCTTATGTTAGAGGGGTCATACACGATAAAGATATGAGCAATATAGTACATACAATTTAATAAATAAGTTTCAGCTACTTATATAGTCATTGGTCTAAAAGTACCATAAAATGATGTAGATCCTTGTGTGATACTTTCAATTCTAGAGACACAACTGCTTCATCTATTTTTGCCTGTTATTTCCCTTGCCTCACTGAGTCCTAATTTGAAGAATATGTAAGGGTTAAAGGTACTTATTCGAGTAGTTCCAACCTAGTCCTTACAGGTAGCAATATATCTGTGGCCAATTTGAAGTAAAACCGATCTACGCCACCCACGCTACCTACAACCAAGTAGACTGCATCGTAGTTTGATACTTCCATATTATAAAATTTTGTGACATATTTTATTCAGGTTACAGGTTAAGGTTTTCTAATTATTACCTAAAACGAAAAATAATTAACTACAAAAATTAAAATTTGCAGCCTATAAGTTCACTGAAGACAGTAGGTAAGAGGAAGACTTTACAATGCTCCACTTTTTCGGTACTAAATTACTTAATTTTACTCATCATTATTAATTTTAATATACACTAGCTTTTTCCCGCGATTTTGCCCGCTTCAATGAAGTTTACCACGGTGTTGGGTATCCTATATTTTAATATAGGTCATAAACTATGTGTGTGTGCAAATCTCAGAGTAATCCGACCGGTAGTTTTTGCGTGAAAACGTAACAAAGAAACTCGCATTCACATTTATAATATTAGTAGAGATATCCGTATTTTTTTTAAAGCAGCAAGTATTTGTATTATAATATTTCACCTTCAGTTACTCAAGATATTTTTATGCTAGTGCGTGGTCACCCTTTAATTAATATGCGTTATCAAATTTTACTTGAAATTATGTATGGAAGTTGATTTTTTGAAGTAGAGCTGTGAAAACCGCAAACTTCTGAATAAAGGTAAAGAAAAATGTGTATAACCAATAATAGCAAACTATTTCAACAAAAAAAATATTCAGAAAAAAAAATACACACTTAACATTAAACTACATATTTTGTATCAACAAACTTAGCTGTATTACAAGTGTTTCCTAAATCGTTTGACCAACATTTGTTATTCAGCCAACATTTGCTTCCGACAAGTTACCTTCAATTTCCTTCAGGGCCATTCCCCAGAGCGTCCTTGAGGAACGGCTACCGAGATTGCGCCACTTTATACTCAGTAGTTGGCACTCGTTAACCTGCTAAATTAACCAGAGCTTGATTAGGTCGCTCCTTTATGTTTTGTTTTGTTTTCGTTAGTCCACCAATTCGCATTTGGCCAGCGCGATGGACTATGGCCTAAAACTCTCTCATTCTGAGAGAAGACCCGTGCCGAGCAGTGGGACAATAATGGGTTGACGTCACTTGCTGAATGAACTTTATCGTCTTCAACCCATTATTATCTCACAGATGGGCTAAAAAGCTATCTTTTCTAAATAAGAAGTTTCAGACTACAGGCTACAGTGGTGACCAAGTACGAATTGGTAGTCTTCACATGCATTTGAGAACTTTTTTTTAATATGTACATAAGAAGAACCTCCCACCTGGATTGAGAAGCTAAGTTTCACGCATTAAGCTATCACTGTTGAGATGGAACTTATGATGTTACAATTGGGAATCAAATCGTCCGTAACATGACTCTTGTGTTTCTTTAAAGTAAAAATTAGTGTCAAAATTTAATTGAAGCTGTATATTAATCTTGACTTAGGAATTCGTTAATTAAACACACAGATAACAACACAATGATACAGTGAACTAAACAGGCGGAGCCGCGGAAAAAGGCTAATCTTCTTCTTTATAAAAATGAATGTTTGTCTGTATGTCCTCTATAGAATCGTAAACTATTCATTTGGTCATGTAATGATCTTTAGCAAAGTTGTTATTCATGAGCTCGCGAAGATTTTTGGTGTATTTTTTATTTGTGATAGCGTAGCAACGCGCAGGGTCCAGCTAGTATCATATAAAATTGTACAATGCAACGATATTATAGGTTTGACTATTACAAATATTATTTTCTTCTTTTCAGTGCATGGACATAAAAGCTGTGTTTAATATTTTTCTACTACTTATTTTTTTTTCGCCTTAAAAGTAACATTGCAGGTAGTTTTACTGACGGAAAGCAGCTACTATCTCTCATGCACATTTTCAATCAATCCCAGTATGAATCCTCGGCACCAGATACCTTATTCCAGAAAATTGTTCAACTAACTTGTTAAATGTTTCTTTATGTATATATTTTAGTGTTTTATCGAAATCATTATATTTACACTCCAACATTAAGCCACGCCTGTAGAATACTTTCGATTTAACATCAAAACTTAAAGATAAGAAACACGTGCAACATTTCCCCACTTGAAGGGTATAAACAGGAAAATAAACATAATCGTAAGCATTGTGCTTAAGATACAGGAACAATACGATACACGAAATCCTTACAAAGCATTATTTCATACCGCCATTAATGTACGCACGCTCGTAAACTTTTTGTTTTGCGTAGTCGTTCACGTTTTATTAGCAACATATCAACGGGATTTCGACATTCTTTTCATTCTATTTATATGTACAAATACGATTAACGACATTAGTCTTATTTCGATAAGAATGTACAGTGCAAATATTTTCAATATGTGAAAAGAACTGGAAATAACAAATTATGTAGATCTAATCGCCAGAAGTTTACAAAACGGTGCCTTGTTGACATTTACTGGCTTCAAATTTAAAAATTTTCAAGAAATCACGCTATATATAACTAAGATAACGAAGGATACACAACTAAGAATCTTTACAACCGTTTATTAACTATTTAAATTGGGCTTAGAAGAAGTAGTCAACCCTAATAATGCAGCAATCAAACAGAAAAAGGAATTTTATCTGAAGTAATTCAAAGATAGGTTTTAGGTTACAAATAAGTGCGTGCAGTAGAAAGAGGTACCCACATCGAAGCATACTTGTTACCACCTCGCCTAAGTTAAATTTAATCACAAAAGTAATAAAACTACAACAATAGTTGTCAAAAATGTCAGATGTCCTTGACGAATACCCACTATTGCATTTAAATGCTTAGTTAATAACGTCTTTTTTACGTTCAACGGGTGCGTTCGAAATAACTAGAAAATTATTACAATTTATTTAAATTAGAGAGATATTGGTGCTACTTCAGACAGTATAAGGACAGTTTTTTAATTTAAATTACGGTAGAATTTCGACCGTTGCGACGGGTGACTAGTTTACATATAGGTTTTGCAAATGTGCAAGCTTGTGGGGATCTGTGTCTGTTAGTCTCTCGCAAAAAGTACCAGTCGAATTACGCTGAAAGGAGATATTTCAAAATGTATGGACAGACCAGGTATCTGTACACCATATGATAAAAATGTCAGTAAAGTATAGAGCACTTTGGCACACACCTAGATTTATACATAGGATAATAATAACCTTGGTAAACATGAAAAGTGAGCGGAGCCACGGAAATGAATAAGTTTATGAAAATGTTTTGTCCGTTTGAAATATTTTCAAGGTGTAGAACGATAACTCTTACTTGAAACAGAAATGTAAAAACACTCAGACCCGAATCGCAGCCTAATCAAATTTCCATTCCATACAAGGTTCCCCGTGATATTAAAATCCCGACACATGCAGAAGTGGCAAGGTGTCGGGATTGTGAATAAAGCGATGACCCGCGCCTGTGAGTTATGGGTTTGGGTTCGGTGAAGATTTTGTTACTTTCTGACTATATTATCTTCATATGGCATGGTTTCATATCGTTTCTGGATAAACGAATGGAACACCGACTGATGTAAAAAATAGAGCAGGTACATACATGTTACTTACGAATTTGTATTAAGTAATATCAACGGTTGGCAATATTTCTAATGACATCGGACACAAAGTACATAAGATATTGGCGGGCCGCATTTGACGAGTAATCGATAAACAGTCAAGAAATTGGTTTGCAAAAAACAGTCAAGTAAATATTTATTAATGAGGAGCATGAGCGCATAGGTACTATAGATTACCTATTCGCCCACCTATTTGTGGACCGCATGAACTGTATCTAGGAGAATTCACGAGCCGTACAGTGAGAGTCGCAGATCATACAGGTCGCGACCTCTGTTCTACATTTTTACAACGCAGGTACAGAGTTTCGGGTCCATCCTAGTCTTATTCAGGCCTCGTGTAGTATCCAACAGTAAAGGAAATTACATCATAAATCTCCAAATAAATCGTAAGATATTAAAAAAGACACAGTCGGATAATAATACCTTTTTTTAATTCAATGAAACTAAAAACTTTTCACTACCAGACCACCAACCCATAATAAAAGCAGAAACGGACCGTAGCGCTGTGACAACCCTATAACTCACACGCCACGGCATTAGGGTCATCACTTCTGAGTCCCACGTGAGATCGACACTTAGACAAAATTCAACCTTAAAATAAAGTCCTAGAACTCATAATAAGAATAAAATATCACATACACGGAAAGATCTTACAAGCACTTTCTCTCAAAAGATAATGTACTTTAGCACGTTGAGTTAAAGTAAATTTTTGGTATCTAAAGATTGTCACGGGACATATGGAGTCATTTGCATAGGACAGGAGAGAATATTTGTTCCCGCGACACCTTTTGAACAAGTGAAGGTCATTTTGCAATGTTACATTGTAACTAATTTTATATTCGACTTGATATTTTTATAGGTGTTGTTACTTAATCATATTGTTTGATTTTTTTTTTTTTTCCTTTTCGTAGTTATCTGATGATGAGAAATACAAGCTTTTTCCCGTGGCTCCAACCTCATTTATCACATTTACCAATAAATAACCCATGAGCAAATCCAGGTTATCAAAATCTGTGTGCCAAATTTTAAAAATCTTTTTGGTTTAACTTATACACTTAAGGATTGATTCTGCGACTTGTATAAGTATAATTTATTAAACTGATTAGCAAGGATCAGCAATGTCGAGCCCCGGCGGAATTTGGATGGGTGACCGCTGGTAGCTAAATTATAAGCGGTTTTTACTGTAGAGGGTTTACTAAGCGCGACTAAGGCTATTTGCAACCATTGTTATCAAATAACCCATATGATCGTATAGTCGACGACCCGCGTGGCGCAGCGGTCACCACACCAGTCTGACACGCAGTGGGTCCCGGGTTCGATTCCCGGCCAGACAGGTATCTGAATGATGAGTATAGATTCCTGTTCTGGGTCTGGGTGTTTGTGTATTCGTCTTTATATGTGTCCATGGCACCCACGACACAGGAGAAAATCCTACTGTGGGGCTATGAGTGTAGAAAGCGTTTTTAAAAAAAAAAAGAAACACGTATGCATTGGGGTCGATCTGTTTGTTTGTTCGTCTATAAAAGTCAAATTCTTGTTCGTATAATTTCATCGTTCATCGTTCATTTAAAACCATCGATCTGTTCTATCCTATTCATCTCTTAGCGATGTCAAAACCAACAAATTTGAATCTATTGAAACTTTCCAAAAACT
This sequence comes from Spicauda simplicius, assembly GCA_949699795.1. Lineage (NCBI taxonomy): Eukaryota > Metazoa > Arthropoda > Insecta > Lepidoptera > Hesperiidae > Spicauda > Spicauda simplicius. The sequence continues at coordinate 1,301,044 of OX453062.1, forward strand.
ACGGATGAGCACTTATTAAATAAAACGAAAATATAACCGTGTGGAGTATCTCCCAGTTTTTAATACGTGTTTCTTTTCTCTCTCCCAATAAGTCTCAGTATTCTTCGTGCAGAATTAGACGAAATAGTAAGTTAAAGTTGTCTTCAATATTTATAAAGATGTTAAAATGTTATTTCATAGTTACCCGAATGGAACTTACTCTATAATTTAGATAATTATAAATATGATATGTTAATCCCTATAGTAACATATTATATTGTAAGCAAATGTAACTATCATATACCTATGGATTTCAATTGTCCGAAATAAAGAATTATTATTTTTATTATTAAAAGTCCAAATTGTATAATTAACCAGCATGGTAGCTCTTACCTGAACAGAAGTATTGACTCAGCCAGTTTACCTTAGCATTATTTCAAGAGGCCCATGCCCAGCAGTGGAACACTAACGGATTAAAGACGAGAATGTCCACATAAAGGCATCCTAACCGCTAAGTACAAAGCGCGCTACTAAAACGGAACACAAAGCACTAAACATATTTCCTTTGCAATTTAAAAGCCTCTCACAAAAGCACAGCACATAAATAAAGCCGAAATAAAAGACGCACCGTACTATTTCAATAGTAAATAATTTCAACGATTCTGTAGGTACGGTTATAGACGTGCAGATTTGAGTTCTAAACTTCTGATATCCTAAACTATTTTAATGATAACTTAAAAAATAAATAATACATTTAGATTTCTTTCGTTGATCATTATTTTGGTTACGTTTTTTGAAATCTGCAAGTGTAGAAAAGTTACCCCTGATTCACTCTCTGTCCTGGTCCGTGACTAATAATGCAATAGTTTTCTAACATGGTTACTTTATTTTAATTAGGTTAATTTTTCTGATGCACCTAGTTAATCGTGATCTATGTACTCTTCACCCAAACATCAATGCTTGACAAATTGTAATACTAATCCATATTTATTACCTTACTTTTACTTAGGCATACATTTTTATATTTATTGTTATATTTACGTTACTACTATCTTGCGCAAAATCCCTATAAATAAATATCTCAATAACTAGAGTTAATTGTTTTAGTATAATTTCCCTTATTTTACACATCTAGAGCATAATTTCTTATTCATGGACTTACCGGTTTAGAATCACCTTTTACAATTAGACTTAAGTTTATAATCATCTAATTTGGCATTTCACGATAATGTGCAGCACTTGACAAATTCCAGCAGTAAAGCCAGTAAGTCAACTCATCTGCCGGAACCGAAATTAAGCATCCATATAAACGCACCCAAGCCAAACTACAACGGTTCAGGCGGCAGGCCAACATCCACTCGCGTCGGAACGCACCTATCTGCTAGGAACGCCGCCAAAGTGACCTGTCACTGCGCCCACCCCCACACAACGCTTTCTATTATTTTCCTCCGTGATAGAAAATTCGGCTCAGAACCAGTGTGGCGCCAACTTTTTTGAAGGTATTTTCTGTGGTTCCAGAACTGACTTTCTACTACTTTAATGTATTGTCTGATGCTGCTCGAATTACTGACACACTTCCGTTTTTGAAAGGTTGTTTCATCTTGTACCAGTGTTCACAGTAGGTAAACTTTTAAAGGTCAAAATAAGGCTAATGATCACGTTTAGCGATTTTTTGTGGTCAGATTACATAGAGGGTCTTGATAACTAACTTGATAACTTGATAACTAACGGTCTTGATAACTAGTGGCAGCAGTCTATTCTCATTGACGACAAGCAACAACATCATCTACAGTTCTCAAAATTATACTTTTATTAAATACCAATTCATATAAAAACTAAGGCCAGTACAATAATCCATTACATACACCCCGTTAACCGCACATCCCTACCGGCGTATTAACCTTTATGATCTAATTTGGCACGGTCCCCCCATTTGGCAGGACGTAGCGCTCTCTACAGGTACTGTACGAATAATAGCAAATACTTTGCGACTTGCCAAATTACGTTTGGTGTATAGAATTTAATGGATATATTGTGCAATTTTGGATTGAAGTTAGATTGAAGATTGTAGAAGAAGGTATAGGTATTAGAAGTAAAAATAAGTTTGTTCAACACATTAAGGTAGCTAACATGCATTCAATTTAAGGCTCACTGCTACCCATAACTACTATCAATAATTTTGAACTCAATACAGTGTCTTCTTTAAGTCAATCACAGGTGTGTTGCTGCTCTTGGGGATTAAGATCGTCGCCTCTTATAGCAGTAAACCGATAACAACACTTTTCCACCAAAAGCGAAAACCTCTACACGCTCAAGAAACCGAAAAACCATAACTAGTTCTGCCACCTTGCTAGCTTAGTTTATTCAAAATAAAACAGCTTGAACGTTTGAGCGAAAACAATATATTTAACTAGTTGACCCGGCGAACTTCGTTCCACCTATAAGTCAAAAATCTAATATTATCAGTGTTCCTCCACTGAGTTAAGCGTGTATTAAACATATAAATCTTCCTCTTGAATTACTCTATATTTTAAAAAACTGCATTATAATCCGTAGCGTAGTTTTAAAGATCTAAGCATATAGAGGGACAGACAGCGGAAGGGGAACTTGTTTTATACTATGTAGTGATGATGTAGGCAATGGCGTAGAGACCTTACATAATATACGAAAACCAAATTACTAAAAAGTCAACAATAGGCTTCAAAACTGCAATACACTAAGTTATCATTGGTTAATAATAATCTACTAGTAATCATGTTTCTTTTCAATTTTAAGTGAAATTGCTACAAAAGCTTAATTTTACAACGAAGATGTACAAATATAAAATTTTTCAAAGCTAAATATATATAACGCCACAAGATGTACAAAACCAATGAGTGAAATAAATATTTTATACGCTACAATTTGTCAGATTATTGTTAGAACCGCGTTGTACGCTCTATCATAAAATTGATTTAGTAAAACTAAAAACACGCTTTTGTGCAAAGAAAAAATGTTTTTTTTTGCATTGCATTGCATATTATTGCATTGTCATTAGTCCTTGATACGTGTGCAAATTTTCAAATTAATCAATTAATCAGAATTCTGGAAACCGGCGAAAATTAAACTCAAAGATTGCGTTACATACATACAACCCAAGCTAATATAAAGCGTGCAGAATCACTGAGTACTTTGTTTATTTCTCGTGAAACTTTTCCCAAGACAACGCATAGCACCTATTAGGCGTGGGAACGGTGCCAGAGACCTGCAATGATATGCATACGAGGTACACTTCGCAATGCAGTTACTGATACGGGGAAACCTTATCTTGCGAATTGTTGAGCTAATTACACAATATACATTGATAAATAAAAAAACAACAGGAACACACAATATTAAGGGGCACTGGAATATTATTGGTATCATAAATACAGATCTGTTTTTTTGAAAACGTGTTTTTTTTTAACGTAACAATAAGACAGACGGGCTATATGATATGTAGTCGGGGAGTAGAATACGGCTACGGTATCCCCTGCCTGTCGTAAGAGGCGACTGACAGGGGGCCTCTGGGGTTGCGACGGCTAGAGTGGGAGCTCGAACCGTCCAACAAACAACCCCGAGAAAGATGGCGGTGTGTGTGGCTGCATCTCGCCGTAAGCACCGGAAGGTGAAGGGGGATGGTACACGTCCCCCAAGAAATGAGCCCGTGATGGGTTGCGCTAGGGGCCACCGGTTCGGTCCGTTGGAGTTTCCGAGTCCCCTACTACAAGCGCTGAGGAAGGCCACCGAGGAGGTTTTAGTGGGTAAAAATCCTACATAACCCGGAGTTTCTCTCAAGGCTTCGGTGTAACTTTCGAAGGTTTCCTCCCCGTAACAACAAAAAAGGTAAGATCTGATCTTATTTAGAGTTGCAAACGGACTTCTTTGCTTATTTTAACAATAGAAGAATATTAATTAGAAAAATAAAATCTTAAATATATCTAAAGGTTGAAAATGGATTTATATTCCTTATCTTGACTTAACATTCAGTTGTTTCGTTGAATTCATGTACATCAACAAGAGTTGTTACAATTCAAAGTTGTTAAATTTGTTTAGACACGAATAAACCCGCCGGGCAAAGGTAGTTTAAAACATGTCTGTAATCTGTAATGATATATCTTAACAATCACATTAGTAAACATTTTGTTTGTCCCTTCAAAAGGAACTAAGGAAGAAAATAAGAAACAACTTGCCTTCGTCAGCTGAAAGTGTACCTAATATACATTACAATATTAAACAAAACAAAGTTTGCCACTGCTGTTAGTTTTAACATTTTCTTAAAACAATCATTATGCTTTCGCCTAACAAAGAAGTTTATAAAGTAGGGCCGAATACGTCGCCCTGTAGTTCCGGGATCAGAATAGGGCTACGGCATCCCCTGCCTGTCGTAAGAGGCGACTAAAAGGGGCTTCCGGGGTTGCAGACGACTAGAGTGGGAGCTCGAACCGTTCGGTCAGGCAATCCCGGGAAGGACGGTGGTATGTGTGGTCGCATACCGTCGTAAAGACTAGACGGAGCGGTGGGTCCAGCCGCCCATCTGGGAGGAGCCCGATGGGGCAACGCGCTCGGAGGATTCCGGTTGAAGTCGTTTCGAGATCCCGGAGTCCTCCTTTTCAGCGCCGAGGACGGCCACCGGGGGGGTTTTAGTGCGGTAAAAATCCCACATAACCCTGCGTCGCTCCCACGGCGTCGGGTACCTTTTGAAGGTTTCCCCCTCGAAAACAAAAAAAAAGGGCCGAATACGTACACGATATACATGGCAATGTATGGGCAAAAACATGAAGAAAGATCGTAACATCAAAAAACTATAACTTATAATGACTGGATAATCTCTTTGTCTTATGATGACACTGAGTCTCTTTTACGACGCACAAAATAAATCTTACACGTACTTGTTTTCACACGCTTGCAAGCCGGACACAAACAGTAGACACAAACACGCACACACACACACACACACACACACACACACACACACACACACACATTCACACAACAGAAGCACACACATGTACATTTATCATTATTATATTTATACACTTTTGTAATAATATTGTTATTAGTTTATGTCTTCTAACTAATAATATGCAGTTACGGAAGAACGCTGCTGCCTCACACAAACATTTTTTTTTCTAGACGTCTCGAAACTATTAATTTGTAAAACAACAACATATGTTAAAAAAAAATTTTTTTTTGATTAAAAAAACTAGTACAAATGGCAAATTACTCAGCTCAGCTACTTAGCTATTACTTAGCTCAGTAAACACCACCTCGCGAATAAATACAATATTTACGCACAATAGTGCGTATCTCTCAGAAAAGTTTATAACAAACAACCGACAAGCATGTCGTACTGATGTATTTATGTCGGCATTATTAGATTGAATCATTAGAGAAATAGGAATACTTTTCAGGGTTCTCTACCAAAGGGTAAAACAAGGCTCTGTTACTGCCCCTCTACTTTGTCCATTTGTCACGTAACTCTATCTTTCAAACTGTAATAAGGCAGGTTTAATAAATAATAAAAATGTTTTTTTTTTTTTTTTATTGATCAAATATACATGACATGATGCACGGATTGTATTATCGTAAACAGCTACAATAGTTAAAAATATACTGTGTCGCAGCCATTTACGCCCACCTTCAGACACAGAATAAAGTATATTTAATCTTAGGTCTAATTAAAATAATAAATGGACCCCAATGTCTCCATACAAAAAAACTTGTACATTTCCAAAATGAATGTAATCGTAGAAGCTATGATACTCCTATAGCTGCTATAATAACATTAATCCATTACAGAACCAAAATATAGAAATGTATTAAAAAGTAAAAAAAATGGTTGTACGGGCCCTCCGTACTCAAGTTGAAATCGCATTTACCTATTGTGTTGGATTTGTAAATGTATTCCAGTTATATACGATACTAAGTGATTAGTGCTTCAAATAAAAAGTGTTGTCGTTAGCACATTACTCTCCCACTGCTGGACAAGAGTGTGTACTCAAATTTAGACTTTAGGTTAACAAAAATGATCGAAATAAGTTTTAATTATATTTATGTGGTAGTATAAAACTCCTGTAAAGTTTCTTGTGAAAGCCGCTATCAAAAGCATTAAATAATTTGTAGATAATATTATTTAAGTTATAACAAATACAAATATTAATCGTAGCTAGAAGAATAAACGTCATAAAGTGTTGAAATCGAATGATAAATAGCATTCAAATTTAGACTTGTAACATTCCAGATATTTTTTTTTAGAAAACTGCAAAACGTGCGAAAATTTCAATTCAATTCAATTCATTTATTTGCAGAATAAGAAGATATACAGTCATAATCATTCTAACCCACTAGGGTATGCAAGATTTTTACAAACATATTCCAAATTACATCCATTTACAAGTTTTTGCCACTTTTTATCTAAAACTACGAATTGTTCACTATCATTTTATTTACCACCTCCAAGTTGATAAAAAAAGCTTAGTATCCTCAAAAGCAAAGTACAACAAAACAACATTGCTAAGAGCCCAAACTGCGTACAAAATCGCCCACCAAAGTAGCATACGTAAGATAAGCGTTTTATCTGAAATTGCCCAAATTAAGCGGTGGCAAAGCGAGCGGCGGAATTTAATTTAAATGTTGCCATGAAAAATTGCCGCGTTACCTGTCGCGTCACGTGACACGTGTCGGCGCGACGTGACGGCGGTTTTGTTAGCGCTGCCTAATTGTTTTACGTTTTTCGCGTACAATAGTTTGGAAACAAAAATTAGATTGTTGAAAGCTGGTTTTTTGCTGGTTAATTGTTTTTTTTTTTTGGTTTACCAAAATATTTTTTTGGAAATGAATACCAGAAAAAATGTCGGAAAAAAAAGAGTTCTGTGTAAACTTTTACCGAACGTCAGCAGCTTATTTCATATTTGATTAATCATTTATGTCAGTCTGAATTGTGGAAGCATTTGCAGTTTTTGTATTAATAAAAGCTGAAATACTTAAATAATTGAAAACATTGCAAAAAAGAGACAAAAAAACAAAAAGACAAATCGAAAACGGTTTTTCTGATTCGATTTCGCCGAATCTACCCTAATTAACTCAGGAACCTTATAGAATACGTATAAGACTACGTATGGGTGTATTCATGCAAAAGCTGCAAAGAGTGCCGCAATAACCGTATTAGTCCACAAGGAGGGCGCTCTGATGAGGTTCATCTAATTATCGCCGACGAAAACGTGAGGCAATTGCTAACACCTGCATAATATTGTCAACGACTCGCTGTGGAGCCTTTATTGTAAGGGGACACGACTGCCAAAACCTATTTATAAAATAGCAGAACTTATACACTTTCCTGTATTAATTAAGTTTCTATAATTATATTTTACTATATTTTTTGTGATATTACAAATGAATCAAGCATGTTTTGAATCGCAGTAAAGCATCATTGCAAAAAGCATCGTGAAAGTTCTTAAAAAAACGTTCTCAAAGATGCGTGAATTCTATCAACTTGCACGTGGCCATCGCAGTGAGCCCTTACTTAAAAGTTTTTCATTCCGTAAGATGACCCGAAATCAGCATTGAGACAATAATAGGGTGACATCATCTAGTGTTTAATTAACTGTTATTTGATTTAACAGCATTAGGTAGGAAATAAGAGTATAATCATTAAAAAAAGAATAACTTTTCAAGACAAGTTACCCAAATAAGCCATACATAATTCACTATATTGCAAGGTAAGAAAAGACCAAAAAATTTCAAATTTAAAACCGTCTACCTTGACTTGGCAGTGTCGTAACCGAAAACGCAATTTATTAATTTGCAGGCACGCGACAAGCGTCACCTGTCACGCGACGTGACGTCGAGACGGCAAGACGTGACGAATTGTGGAAAATAAAAATTACGACGTAACTGGATAGAAAAAGGGGAACGCAAAGTTAATCGACTCGACGTAAACGCTGTAAACGAGGACAGGAATTTGAATAAAGATGAAAAGATATTATATTTTTAGCGCAAGTCTCATGGTTTGATGCTTGTAACAACTTTACGTGACGGGTTGGTCTTTATCGACGTTTGGTTGCAGTTGTTATTGTATTATAGAAGTGGAAAAGAGGTAAGCAATCTACGTGAAATCTAATACCTTTAAACGAGCAATTCTTGTATATATATAAATATATATCAACGATCTCGGAAACGGCTCCAACGATTTTCTTGAAATTTCGTATTTAGGGGGTTTAGGGGGCGATAAATCGATCTAGCAAAGTTTCATTTTCAGAAAATGTCGTTTTGTCCGTGTTTTCATTGCATAAAGATCGAAGAGACCAAATACGAAGAGAAATTTTGTTACCATTTACGAAGTTAGAATAGCTCGGTTGGGAAATCAGACCGCAGGAAGTCGGGGTTCAAACCTCGGTCCGATTGTTTTTTTTTTCTCTTTTTTTCGAGTTTTATTTTGTTAGTTTTATTTTTTATTTTTAGTTCTATTTTCTATTTTTTAGCTTTACATTTTTTTTCTTTTTAGTTCTTTTTTGGTATTTTTGTTTTATTATTATATTTTATTTTATATTAGTAAATTGTGATTTTCACGGCTGCTGTTGCCGGTATTTATAGATACCTCGTCCTGTAACCCACAAGAAAAAAGGTATCTATATCCCCGCTACTAATTAAGTATTATATAGAGTAAATAACCTATAAAACTATAGGATGTAATATATAATAATATACAGGCTAACTTTAATCTACCTCTTCTTCTTACATTTCTCCGGCGGCGCATTGCAATTAAATTCTCCTGTATTTGTTGGATGTGGAATGATTGAATCTGTTGTGCTTGTAAATAATTGTTCTGATTTATTCTGTATGTTTGTTTCTTGCCCTGTATGTGTTAGTTGCTCTGTGTTCTGGGTATCTTTTTGTGTGTTGTTTACAAAGACAGTATCTCCTGTTTTTTTTTTAAGTGGGTAATCCTCATGGATACCCAGCCACCTGGGGTGGCAGCTGGGTTGTGCCGGATTCATACCGGCTAAACCCCGACTGTGTTTTCTCCTCGCACCGTACGGCGGGAACACGGGTAGCTTTCGCAGTCATCCGCGAACCCGCCGGTGCTCGGCCGCTCCTGCAGCCCATCCCCGCGTGGAGCATAAAGCTCCCCTCCAACAGCAAAGCGCGCCTTACCTCCAAAGCCCTCATCCGCAGGGCGACGGTCCAACCCCGAGGCCGCCACCCAGGGGCCATGGGCATGGCAAGCCGACACCCGCAAGGCATCCCTACAGGCATCGACCTCCCACACCCAGCGGCAGATCCGACCTTTGGTTCCGCCGCAAACTACCAAACGGCCGCAGAGGACAGGGAGGACGGCAACGACACACCACATCTCTTCTTCCTCTGCGGCCCCACCGCCAACGCATCTGACGGTACGCCCCCGCTCAGTCGCGGGAGACAGGGTGTACGGCAACGACACACCGAGACACCACTCCTCCCGCGGCCCCTCCTGGCTGCAGAGGCCAGAAAACACCAACCTCCACAGCCCCCTCGGATGGATCTAGAGCGACGACAAGGTGGAGATCCCTTCGAGGGGGAAGACAGTATCTCCTAGCACTTTACTGATTATGGTTGATAAATGTATGTATATACAGTTACATCAATAATTATTGGGATGATTGCCGTTTGCGTTTTCCACGAACGGCTAATTTCATTTTTGAGAACGTGGTATTTACTTAATTTTTCGATTTCTTTAGGTCCTATATTATAATCGGATGGTACAGATACGTCTATTAAGTAGGTTCGGTTATTACTTTTGTCTATATATATTAAATCTGGTCTATTGTGTGTAATAGTGACATTGGTTTGAACTGGCATCTCGCAAAGAATTTTAGCAGTCTCATTCTCTTTCACTTGGGGCTGTGTGATCATTTCCTTCCACCAAGGGCTAGATACTTCTATTTTATGCTTTCTAGCTAAACACCAGTAGACGTACTGCACAAGATTATTGTGCCGCTTTACATAATAATTTCCTACTATTTTTCTTAGATTGCAACATAGACGGGACATATTGGTTCTTTCAATATGTCCCGTCTATGTTGGCGTGTCATTATACATTGATGCTGTATGGCGAATACTGACGGTTCTGTGTTATTTTATTACTATATTTTATTATTATTATATTATTATTATTTTATTGTTGTTATTATTTTTTATTATTATAATGTCGATAAGATCAAAATATATTATTCATATGATCATCAGTAAGAAATTTGCATAGTTATAAAAAAATATAATTCCAAAAAAATATGACGTACTCTTAGTAAACAAAAACACCGAGCAAAGCTCGGTCATCCAGGTACTTAATAATGAAATGAAATGTCTTTATTTTGCATAGGCCTACGGAGGCACTTACAAATTGTCATATATGGTTTTTCCACACTATCACCGAATCGGAACACGAACTCAACTGAAAAGATCCGACAAGAAACTCAGTGGGTTTGTCTGTTTTCTTTGTATATCTTTTTGTTGGCCATATTGTTTGTACATTGTTTATTCTTAAATATATTGGAAATGGTATATAAAATTATTTACTAATATGTTTTCTCTGAAGATTATAAAAGTGTTTGCTACATAGTAGAGCGAGTATCGGACCATACTTGTTATACAGCGGAAGGGTACACCGCCGCACCAATTTCAAGCGTTAAACAACTCTTACGTTACGGTAGAATGGTCACTTCATTACCGGTTTATTTTCATTTGATATGAGATGATTGTCTTAGCTCTCGGTTACAGCGCATCTATGATTTGCTTCGTATGAACCCCATTTCTGAATGAATATTCCTCAAGATAACTGCATGCTCGTTCTGAATGAATATTCCTCAAGATAATTGCATGCTCGTTTGTTATTTCAATTTATGTAAAAAAGTATCGTACTTTCGCATGTAGCCTACCGCTCCTTTCAGTTCAAAATATTGTAGGACTACAGCAATGTTGCGCTAGTATTCTATTGAGTTTCTTCAAGACATATATTGAAAATAAAACGAAAACCCAAAACTACCAGATTACCAAAGCACTGCCATAATAATGAAATGTTTTCCCATTTAACACATCAGACATCTCTTATTATTTTCAAATTTGAATGCGAAAGCTTGTAAGGATGTGTATGTATTTTTTTCCGGCACACTTTCATAAATGAGACGACCATTATAGTCCTCGGGAGTAGCAACGCATCTATGATTAACTTCAGATGGAACCGATGTTCTGTATTAAGTTGATTACAGATGTCTATGGGTGGCAGTGACCACTTACCACCAGGTGGACTGCATGCTCGTTTGCTACTTCAGTCAGATAAAAAAATAACGAAAAATGTACCTATCGAATTTCTCTGAAATTTGGCACGAAGATAGTTTATGTCCTAGAATACCTTTTTTATGGGGAAACTCATCATGGGTTCCTATCTGCGCGGGGGCAGCTGAGAGGATATGCCGGACTCCTACCGGCTAAAACCCCACGGTGTTCCTCTGTACGCCCTTTGCCGGGACTGCGGGTAAGCTAATAGCAGTCGTCCGCGGTCCCGACGGCAATGACCTAGAATACCTAGATTAACTCTTAGGAAACTCATTACCAAAATATACGTGTCAAAGCGGGCAAAAAAGTAAATAAATTACTAGTTCCCATATTATAAAAAAACAAAAATCTTTTCTCCAAATGTTCACTTCAATAAATACAAGCATAACCCAGTAAATACCGTGTCAGGTCTCTACGACCCCACATGATCAGATGTTGCCGTAAATCAACGCACCTGACCGAGGGCACTTGTCTAAAGCATAAATCTTCAAGAGCCAGAGGTCGCTAGTGATGCGACCTCTTAAACGTTTGTTAATATCGAATTTATGGGACCGGTTTACAATTATATTGATAGGGTTTAATGACCAAAAATATTAATTTAAGCATAATCATCAAAATTAATGTCTTAACAATATCATTAAATTGCTCTAAATTGCATTGCAAATTTGCTCGCGGCTTACTTAATTCGCTGCTCAATTTGCATGTATTGCACTATTTTTTACAACAGTATGCTGGAAAGGTACAGAAGTACATATTTTTGTCCAGAATAATATTTTATAATTAGTAAATAATTGATTATTTTATAATTATTAAGTAATTGACGAGTTTATTCCTGCATTTTAGTATAACATCAATAGTTAAGCCGATTTATGAATTTAAAAGTCGCCACTTGATAAGAATTAATCTTAAAAATGTATTCAAATTTACACACAGAAGGCATAACACTTTGTAATGGTATATACGTAATAAATTTCAAGTGAAACATTATATTGTAACGATAGATTAATTTATAAATCTATTGAAATTAACTCCTGAATATTAATTTCCATTTTATCACATGAACGAAGGCTGTACGTACCTAATTGCCTAGTTCAAGTTAATTAACAATCAAGTAACATAATAAATTGCACGTTGTATTTTTAAATGTTAACGTATTTTTACATACTTTTTAAACGTCACATTTAACTAATTTATAAAAAGTTATAATTATGTGTTTGAAAGTATATTAAAATATAAGTATAAATGTACCTATACAATGGTATATTGAACATTTTATTATTTAGAAGACGGCCAACAGACCAGATTATTGTTCCGGATAATCCCTCGAGATAATTAACGTCTCATTATTGTACTTTTGAAAATATACCAAAATAATTAAAAAGATATAGCATGCCCTCTTTAAAATGTATGGTATATCACTTCTCCTTATCTTATTTCAGTTGTTTATTTATTGCAATTTTAGTGAATTAATAGTTTTTGGCCGACCCGCGTGGCAGAGCGGTTTACATACCGGTCTGACGCGCAATGGGTCCCGGGTTCGATTCCCGGCCAGGTATCTGAATGATGATTTTAGATTCATTGTCTGGGTGTTTGTGTTTCCGTCTTTGTGTGTCCATGGCACCCACGACACAGAAAAAAATCCTAGTGAGCCCCACTCTAGGATTTTCTTCTTATGAGTGTAGAAAGCGTAAAGCGTAATTATTAGTCGATAGGTGCACAACACTAGGGGTGGATCCGACCCCGCACTCGTAAATATTGAACTATTGACTCCGCGGCGGGTTAAGCGTCTGCTAGTTAATGATAGTGGGTCGGTGTATTGGATTTACCGCCTGTGATTTGAACGCCATGTTAGATAGAACTATTTGTTCATTTGTTTTACTCTCAAAACCAGAGAAAAGGCTGAGAAGCTAATTTGACCTTTAAAAATACTAATTATCTTGAGGGTAAAAGATACCCATACCCTTCTCTTTAGAATCATCAAACTGATAAAAGATGTAAAATACCAGTAATGTAAAATAGTGAACAAATCAATACGAACGAAAGTCGTCAAAAATATTTGTCAAAATGTTAGGTCTATAAATCCAGCAGTTGGTCAATACGCTGGACTATGATTAAATCTCTGTATGAAAAAATTCATGCCTGTGGGATAACAATATATTAATGCAAAATTATTAAGTATATCAAGATTGTTTTAAATCAACTGCAATTTTGTTTTTTCATTTTTTTATTTTATTTTGTCCATAGGCGACGCTGATCATTTTCCATCAGGTGAGCCGTCTGCCTCATCGTTAGGTATAAATGTAAAAAAATGGTTATACAATTTAAAGTGGTAGTTATTTATAAAACACGACTCTTTCAGACTATCCCTAAAATATCCAATACATCCAACTAGGAATATATAATTTATACGATATTAAAAATATCACTGCGTATACATATCGAACCCTTACCGTTCGCATATTAAGCCCCGAGGTTTTAATATCGTCTTGCAGTAATAAAAACGTCCTTATTTGCTCGGAAACAAATTAGACCCTCCTTAGCAGTCCAGACGACCTGCTCGTAAGGCAGGTCTCTCCTCTGCATGTTAATGCACCTGCAAGCACATCCATTCCATTTTACATTTAAAGTAGTCAAAACAAATTAGATGTTACTTAGAACATTTCTTACACGGATACGAATTTTTTCAGATTGAGTTGATCAGTATGAACAAATAGTTTAAATAAATGTTACAATTACCTTCAGGTAAATATGTATGTACAAGTATTTTATCGCAGAAGTGTGTCATTACAAATACTTTGTAGGAATTCTATTTATATAACAATATTTAAGGGAAATGAAATTGTGCTAATTTTATATTCAATACGAATGGAATAACTCGTCTTGTCAACCCATTATTATCCCACTGCTGGGCACGTGTCTCCTCTCAGAATGAGAGAGTGTAGGCCATAGTCCACCGCGCTGGTCAAGTGCGAATTGGTGGACGAATAACATTTCCTGTTATTTGATTAATTCCTTGCTTTATGAAGTTTCTTAAAATCCTGCGATATTACTAATGAGTAGTATGAAATGTAACAAAAAATTAACGAACTATAACAATACCTGATTAAAGAGTTAAAGTGGTAGTCTAAGGCCACTGTCAAACTAGCACATCAGATATCGCTTTCTACACTCATAGCCTCACAGTAGGATTTTCTCCTGTGTCGTGGGTGTTATGGACACACACAAAGACGAATACACAAACACCCAAACCCAGAACAAGAATCTAAACTCATGATTCAGATACCTATCTAGCCGGGAATCGAACCCGGGACCCACTGCGTATGTAACCGGTATGTAACCGCTGCGCCACGCGGGTCGGATGTCATATTTTATGTCAGTATTATATCCACTTAATAGATTTCCTAGACATTACACAAAACGACATCATTCACACAACACCCGTAACCTCTAAAAGTTAGTTGTAATGAACGAACCGGGTAGTGGCTGCAGGCGCGGCAGGTGCTAATCGAAAAACTTTTATTGGCTGCGGCTATTGGCCCAAGTTGGCTAAAGCTATCTATTCTATTTGCGTGGGCGAAATTAAATGTTCTGAGTACAGGGCGTGTGAGACGTGGCAAGGTATTGTTATTTGGTTCTATACGATAAATGACAGTTGCGAAAACGTAAAACATAAATCGTTATTTGTTTACGCTTACTTTTTTTTGTTGAATAGATAATAATTATATTGTATCAATTAAGTTTATAATATAAAAACGTGCTATAAAGTTGCAGACTTCCACTTCGGAAGCGTGATTATGAAACTTAGATTTTCAATAACGACTGAATCATAAAAAATATATATTAATCGAATATCACAAATTCCACCTACCCAGTGTGGTGGACTATGATCCATCGTATTAAAAAAAAGTCTTCATAGTGAGCCATTAAAAATATATACCTAAGTAATAAGTAATAAAGATACCAAAATAAATATACCTATTTACAAAAATATTTATTAATTGACTTCAAAAAACCAGCTGGTAGAATCAGTGTAGTTCGACAGGGGAGGTACCACACCCCACACCTATTTCCAGCGTAAAGCATTTCTTGCGTTTCGATGAAACGGTGTGGTTGCCGGCACACTTTTATATGAGGCGACTATCCTAGTCCTCAGAAGCAGCAACGTATCTGTGATTGGCTTCTAATAGAGTCCATGTTCTATATGAAGTTGCTTACAGATGTCAATGGGCAGCAGTGACAATTTACCATCCAGATGAACTGCATGCTCATTTGCTACAATCAAATAAAAAAAGATAGTTCTCATTTTTAAAAAACTTTTTGTTTGTTATTTATTTGGATATATATCTTTTTGTTTTAAAATACATGCTTCATTTGTCTTTCGCATTTACATTTAAAAATCCCAACCGTAAAATAGTTTAAACTTTTTGGTATAAAATGAATCTTGCACAAATACCAAAATCTTTAGGTTTCCAACCCAACGAATCCTAATAACGAAAGTTTCCTCTGCAACAGTTCACAGTGAGTTAGGTTTTAATTTAGTGCCCTGTCTGCGTGCCCTGAATCATACCTGGCCGGCGACGGGCCTAGTCAAGCGGGAATTCAATGATTATAAATTTGTCTTTGGACGCCCGTAGAAGATTTACTTGTCTGTGATTTTATCGACAAAATTATATAAAAGTTTGTCTTTTTTTATATGTATAATATAGGTGTACGAACGCTGAACTGGACTGATTTTTGTCTGCTTTCTAAAATCTCTTCTCTTAAAGTATAGGTTTATCGGTAGCAAAAATAAAATTTACTTTTAGTTATATTTATTTATATACAGCAGTGATAGCTAATGGTTGAAACTTGCCCTCTCGATCAGAAGGTCCGAGGTTCAAACACATAAACCACTGATTTTTCTAAAATTATGTGCGTATTATAAATTAATTATAACTGCTTTTCGGTGAAGAAAAACATCGTGAGGAAACCAACACACCCGAGAGTTCTTTAAAAAAAAATTCTCGGAGGTATGTGAAGTCCACTAATTCGCATGTGGCCAGCGCGGTGGACTGTGGTCTATAGCTCTCTCATTCTGAGAGGAGACCCGTGCCCAGCAGTGGGACAATAATGGGTTGACAACTACGACTACATATATTTCTCTAGACTGACAAATTTTTCAATTTAATTTTACAGACCATAATTCAAAGGGCATCCCTTGGAATTATGGTCTGTAAAATTACTATACTATGGAATCCTGAGAGTTTAGTTTTAATACATTGTACCTTACTCTAATTCGGGTTTGCAGGGTGTTGTGAGGGCAACATACTAATCCGAAGCGTTTCAACCTAATCCACAAAAGTAGCAACGTATCTTTGGCCGACTTTAGTTGATTACAGACTACCTTGACGGTAACGGCCACCAACCATAAGTTGAATCGAATGCTCATTCGCTACTTCCATCATAATAAAAAACGATCATTTTGAGAGACCAGTTTTAGTTAGCAGGTGAACAATAATGGGTTAACGATAAAAAAACAGTGACTGAGTAATGACTTGATAATAAAAGAAGCGTCATACCCAGTAATAGAACAATAATAGGTTGACATTAAATAAACAGTGATATCTGGCAGTAGAACAGCAATGAGTTGATGATAAAAGAACAACCTGTGTGAATCGATGTTACCTTAAAGTAATTTTATGTATATCTCTTGTTCTCATAGAAGTGACGTAAGTCTTATTTGAGAATAAATTCTTTAAACCTAAACAACCATACCCAGTAGTAGAGTAATAATGGGTTTACAATAAAAAAACGGTCATGCCTGACAGTAAAACAATAATGGGTTACGATATAAAAAATACTACCAGCAAAACTAAAATGGGTTGACGATAAACGAACAGTTATACCCAGCAGTAGAACAATAATGGGTTGACGATAAAAGATATAAAAGTTACGTCTAATGGTATTCTTTCTCTCATAAGCGGCCACAGTGAATTAGGTTTAATTTAGTGTCCAAGTCTCCTGGAGCTAAATCATACCTGACGGTTCCGTACTAGCGCGGTGAAGCGTGAACTCGATAGTAATAAATTTGTCGCCGGACGCCCAAAGGTAAGGATATGGATAAAAATATTTATAGGGGTTGCAGTGACAATGTTGTGGGGTATAGAAGGATGTTTTTGGAAGACTAGACTGTAAATCTTTTCACGCTCTCTTCCTAAAATCAACCCAGGTTTTGAAAGTGGAGTGGAAGTGGCCTGGAGCTTACCCCCCCCCCCCCCCGTGCTGTTCCAGTGCATATTAGTGATTAAAGAAGAAACATTTTATATAGATACGTGTCTATTAATACTTCATAGCATTTATTCACTTCTATGGTGAATGAGTGAACCATATACGGTATTACTTGTACTTCTCGCTCAATACGCTTAAAATGTTACATGACTTACAGCTTCCCATCAATCCTCACAATATTTTGCCTTTATAATATTTTGGAGTATCCAATATTTTTCTTAAGTCAAATGCGCTAAAACTCGTATCCATTGTACGGACCTAAAAGTTTAAAATGCACGGTGTATGTAAAACGAACTTCCATTTGTAATTCATAGCTTAAAAGCAGGCATACCCTCATTTAATAACATATTGATGCCCAATTGGTAAAAATATTTAGAATTAATAAGAGTAAAAATACAGTAATATGTTTTTTAAACATTACCTAGAATTGATTGTTGTCCTCGATTTACCAAGAGAACTATGGCGGCACTATTGCAGAATCAATGAGGCGTAATGTCGTATAGAGTATGGAGGTTGGATCGTTGCAGTGGGGCATAAACGGGCTTGCCAATTATGTTGGATTCAGATCCATACATGTACGATATTGTTTAACAAGAACTGTAACA
Source organism: Spicauda simplicius (assembly GCA_949699795.1). Classification (NCBI taxonomy): domain Eukaryota; kingdom Metazoa; phylum Arthropoda; class Insecta; order Lepidoptera; family Hesperiidae; genus Spicauda; species Spicauda simplicius. The sequence continues at coordinate 1,319,226 of OX453062.1, forward strand.
AAACATCTATATATTAATACGTGAAGCAAAAACTTGTGAAGCATTTTTAAGTAACATGCCGTGGACAGATTACAATGAAAATTTGCACGGTTATAGTGGACGTAGAGAAGGAGTGCAGAATGTTAATATTTTTTTCAAATAATGCTTAAAACGTACATAAAATCAACTAAAAACACACTACACACGCTACCGTGCATTTGTCACAAACACATAAATAATAAACGAAATAGAACATTCATAGAACAGTCACAATATGAAAACACATAACGTCAGAAATGTCAGTGTCTTTGTCAACATACCCGCTATTGCTTTTTAATGCGGTTTAGCAAATAAAACCTCTTTTTATATTTAACGCACCCGGCGTTCAAAATTACTTGAAAATTATTACATTTTATTAGAATTTTGGAATTATTGGACAATATGAAGTTTAGTTTTTTAATTTAAATTACGGCCGAATTTCGACCGATGTGACGGGTGACTAGTAGTATTAAATTTTAAATATTTTTTGTTATTGATATGGCAGTAACTATGTATGTAAGTATGAGTGTTTAGATCAAATCTTGCAACCTAGTCAAACACAGCATTTTGTTGCATAGTACAATTTTCTATCATATAAAAGCTTGTCTCGAGATTGTCCACGTTAGATTTACTCAAATCGAGGTCTGTGGTTTCCTACACTATTCTCACGTCACTACAAATTTTATTTTTTCTCTTTTCAGTCCATGGAAATAAAAGCTTGTTTTTAAAATATTTTGTAATATTTTTTAATGTCGAAGTAAGCAAACGAGGCTATCGTCAACGTTATGGTTAGTGGTCACTATGTGTTTAGTTAACCCAGATAAGATGAAAGGCTTATCTGGGAGTACAGATGCGATACTATCCACTAATTGAAGAACCAGAACCATTTTGCAATACATTTTATTCGTATGTCTTAGCACAACCCTAAACACAAGTCTACTCTGAAGCCTCCGCATTCAAACCGCAACATTTTGTAACCGACTTCTGTGTGTCAATTCTAACTGTCGTTTACTTTGTACGTAACTTACAACCCAAAAAGCATCGTAATGATACTTCGTGGTTTCACTAGGGTAGTTAGTCATACCCAATTCCGTGCTACAACAATTGAGTGAAGTCCTGTAGTCTACTTACTACTACTACATACTAATATTATTTTGAAGTGATTAATACCGAAATCACCCAATACATAGGTACTTGCTATGTATTGTCGCTAGAAATGTGACGACCGGTCACACAACTGATCTAGACGCAATCGGTATAGGACTCAATCTCTGGTCTGACAGATGATTATGAAACGATGATGAATTTAGATTCCTGTTTTGAGTATAAGTCTTTGTTTATTTGTGTCCATGGAACCCACAATACAAGAGAAAGTACTAGTGTGGGGCTATGAATGTAGAACACGTTAGGTTTAGGTTTAAAGATCTTTATTCTCAAATAAGACATTACAAGTCACTTCTATGAGAACATTTCTAGCTTAAATTAATTTAATATTCACATTAATGCGCCTTACTACATACGTGGATATAAAGTATATTCATGACAAATGTTGCATGGGGCTCAATGAAATAAATGTGCATTTGTATAAATATAGTCTGCTAGCTTAGTTTTAAATGTGTTGAATAAGTGTACATTTTTTATACTTGGCGGTATTTTATTATAAAGTTGTGCTCCCTCATATGTAACCATTTTTTTCCCAAAATTTGTTCTTACTTTAGGAAGAACAAGAAAACTAGCTCTACGGTGTCTCCGTTTACTAAAAGGTTCTGCTTTTGTAAAATTTATGCTGGTTTGGATGTTTTTATTAAGGCATTTTCTGACAAATATGCAGGTGTTATAGATATATATTTGTTTTATATTTTGAATTTTAGTTTCTTTATATATTTTAGCTGTTGGTGTTAGAAATGGATATCGAAAAAGTATTTTTATAATTTTATTCTGAATTCTTTGAAGACTGTCTATTTTTGTTTTTGCGGCACAACTACAAATTTCAATAAGGTACAACACGTTGCCTTGTAGTCATATGAATCTATAAAATATTTTAAGGTTATTTCAATCACATGGCCATTCCTCATATACTCCTTTCCATGTATAAAATCAGCAAAAACTTAATAATCTATTTCTAGCGTGAAGCAATTCTTACATTTTATTTAATTGCTGCTGGCTTGTTTTTACATGAGGAAGTGGAAACCATCATAGTCGAGAGTAGCAACGCATCTGTGATTGACTTCAGATAAAACCTCTGACTTAAAGATGTCCATGGCCGGCCACCTCTCACCATCATGTGGCTGAGTGCTCGTTAACTAATTTAATCTTATGAAAAAGTAACCAGTTTTCTTTTATACGGCCAAGATAAGCTCAGTGTATCAAATAAAGTAACGTAGTATAAAATAAAGGTAAATAAGAATGCAGTTAACGTCTAAACGTAATTTCGGAAGAAAAAACACTGCCCATTACTATCCTTATCTAGGGTAAGTCAATTTTCCCCACTCCACCCTATAAACACACTTTTATTGCAACCCAGTCAAAGAATTGTCAACTTTATGACGATAGGAATAAGAGATGTTGTAAGTGCATGTATATTTAAGTGGCTTTCGCAATGTCCGACCTGGGTATGTGTAAGAACGTTGACAAGGTGGAGGCTGATCGTATAATCCCCATAAAATAAGGTAGCGAAAGAAATTGCGGGCACACAGAGACAGAAGTACTCGTATATTCGATTTATAAACACAATCATAAAAATGCGGTGTTTGGATAAAATACGAAGATATTAGGGTGGAGGGGAATTAATGCACTCATAATTGTTACATTACGAAGATATGTTATATTATTTTGTATTATACATTCACTTGTAACGTGTAGTTAAATATTGATACATGCATATTTATAAAATTTAACCAAGATTTGGTTGTACTTAAATTACTCAATTCGATTATCTATTTCAAGAGAAATGGTGGGAAAATTTATTGTGATTAAATTCGTTTGAAATTTTAAATAAACCACAAGGTTTGTCATACAAACGACGTTTGTTAAAATAAAAAAATACAAAAATGTTAAGTTATGCTAACATATTGCAATATAGACGTATTAGTCCAAAATTAACAGCAACAATAGTCAGAGATCTATAAACTATGATAACTAGTCATAATATTTTAGAACAGCGCTATATGCTAAGCCTTAAAAATATACCCGTTACCTATATCAGGATAAGTGGTTGCATATACTGGACACTCGATATTCAGAATCCATAAAGAGATTTCTTGTAAAGGTTTTTCTTTATCGTTGCCCGGTGTAACGCAGCCGAGCGTAATCCCACACCGGACGGTATCTACGCGTTCCGAGCGCTACTCGCCGTAATGTACAGTCGATCGTTCGGGCATATCGCACCGGTGTCACCATACCTTAATATATAGATACTCGCTTAATACGTTGATCTTGGATTATTATTACAACTATTTTATAAATTATCTAATTATGCTTATAATGTATTCAAGCTTTAGACCTCTTTCTCTGTTCGTATTATTCGTTTATTCTTCATTTGTTCAAACAAATAAAAGGACCCCATATAGGCAGACAGTTATTAAAACAAGATTTTGAATCTTGCGCATTCATCAACACGTTATTGTCGCACTCCTGGGCACTGTTCTCAGTTTTAGACCGTAGTTCAGAGTTTTAGACCGTAGTCCACCGCACTGGCCAAGTGGAATCGGTAGACTTCACACACCTCTGAGAACTTTTATTTTTAAGAAATCACAGGTTTCCCCGCGATGTTTTCCTTCGCCATAAAGCAGTGCTAATTAATTTCTAATAGTATAACACATAGTTTTAGAAAAGTCCGATGGAGAAAGCAAGTTCCAACCATTAGCAATCTATTATTACTCGCTCTCACGCATTACTTCTTAAAATTAGCTTTCGATATAAGAAATTTAGTCATTTCAAAATGACCTGTCTTCTTAAAATAAATAAATTTGTCCTTATTGTCAAACCATCAGATAAAATAATAATATTTTACAAAATTTCTTTAACTTAAACAAACTTAAAAATTCTTATAGAGTAGAGTAAATGATCATACATCAGAGATATCCCTACACCTCGCAGACGTCTCACAAATCAGATTCTAATCAGAGTTGGCTCTCTGCTCGCCGTTAATGGTGAACTGATGTAGATCTGCACCGTGTCTCTACCTAGCGGCTAATCTCTATCCAAATAGAGCCCCGAGGATGGCTGTTAACGCCAAACGATAGACTTAAATGCTCTGTTTTGTTTAAAAGCCCATATTGTGGATTTTTTTTTATAATTTTGCATATTGATTTATCAACTTCACAAGATCATTATGATACGATTTATTACAAAGTGGTATTCTTTGAAGGCGGTAAATAAATGTAATATGACTCGGGCGGCATCACCACCTATTTTTAATGATCGCGGTGTTAAATTCTGCTTTGTTCTGTTTTGCAGAGAGTAGTAAGAAGATGTACTCATCCGAGGCAGTCCAATTTATCTTCAGGGTAGTCGTGGACCTATGGCCAACCGTAGATTCGACTCTAGTCTTATCTGGTGTTGATCACAGATGTCCATACATAATACGTGGCTAATACTAGATTATTATTCTATTAGAATGATATAGTATTTGAATCAAGCGATCAGCGTTTTAGATGAGAGGGTGACTGATAGGCGGACAAATGACAGGTTGGCATGACATGAAGCGTTACGCGTAGTTAAACGAATTCATTGGGCGTTCTTAACATTATATTTAATCTTACACATAAGTTAAGTACAGGTGTAATAACTATCAATTTACGAGTCTTTATAGTCCAGTGCTGAATATATGCCTTCCTTACCTGCACCACTCTGAACGTTACCGAGCCATCTAAAGTATACCTAGCCTTGTGGGACCAGAATACTAGTAAAATCGAAATGTAACCATGGAGGAGGTGATGTATTACGCGGATCAGTGATGCATGTGACAATTGACAGACATACGATAATCACCGAATATTTAAGTAATACGAACACGGTTTTCGGTGAAGGAAAACATCGTGAGGAAACCTACACACCTGAGAGTTCTTTAAAAAAAAAAAAGTTCTCGCAGGTGTGTGAAGTCCACCAATTCGCACTTGGCCAGCGCGGTGGACTATGGCCTAAGCTTTCTCATTCCGAGAGAAGACCCGTGCCCAGCAGTGGGACAGTAATGGGTTGACGACGAACACGGTTAGTATTTTTTATAAAAACAATTTTGCCTTTTATACACAAGCATAGTGGACATTGGACTATTATCCTAGAATACCGGAATGTTGCAATAAAGCGCGCGATACATCACGCGGGCAGGTGAGTGATGCACGGGACAAATGACCGGGTGACGTACGGTAATGGCCGCGGGTGTCGCGGTTCCAACATTTTGTTTCCCACCGTTTCCCAGCTGGCCGCTGCGTTTTGTGTCTATTAGCGGTAATTTATTCTGAACTGAATTAATGTTTGTTGCGAGCGCGTTGACTGATGATTTAGGTTTGATACAGTAAATATCGTATAATAGTGCTCTCGAGGGACTGACCTGGTAAAATACATTGTTACATACGAGATATTATTTATTTTTTAGTTTATTATGCTCTGTGTAGATAATTGTGAACCACCAATTCGCACTTGGCCAGCGCGGTGGACTATGGCCTAAAATTCTCTCATTCCGAGAGAAGACCCGTGCCCAGCAGTGGGACAATAATGGGTTGACGAGAGAAGTCGTTCAAGACTAAGTAATGGGTTGACGATAATTGTGAAAAGTAAAACTATAATGCTAAACATCATCATGAGCCGTATGTTATGGCTGCAGTTTTAGTTAGGGTTAGTTATAAATCCGTGAGAGTCAGCGACTACGTACTACGTACCAAGCACACAAAACTAAGATCTTCTTTCATTACAAAACAAATTCAAAATAAAAATCGGATTTGCTGGTTTTAGTCAAGAGCATAGCAATGAGGTTGCATCATTTTAAATGTATTTAGTCAAAATTAACATAATTTATAACCATACGTACCTGTAATGAAAAGGCCATAGCCGAGTAACTACCGTTGCCCTTCATTATTCCCATTATTTATCTTAATCTTTTAAAATCACATCCTACCCCTTTCATCGCCACTTGATATAACCCTACCTCAGATAAAGACACACTTATCATTTGTCTACCATCTCGACTACGGGGAGTTCTAATTTATACGCGTAACATCTCCACGCAGATTAAAAATGTTAATTCAGGAATTATTCGGCGTAATTTATTCAACTAGTCCCGGGAGCGTACCTTATTCAAGGTAAAATACAGGATGGTTTATTTCACGTAATTTCATATTATACTAGATTTTTTTGAAGTGAAACTTCTTTATCGGGGTTGGAAAAAATTAGTGTAACATTTTTTCGTTACGCGCCATCTTTTTTTTCCGTTACGCGCCATCTTTTTCTTATCCCTACCACGCGTGATATTAGAAAGATTATTATAGATTAGGAAGATTATTAGATAAAGTTTAATAAAATTTTATTAAACTTTATCTCATTTAACTTTATTTAACCAATTTCTGTAAAGTTGCATATAGTAAATTATTTTTTGAAAAATAACGTCATAAAGAAGTTTCACTTCTTACGAGTGTACGCTAGTACACGCACACATTTTTTTTTCAATAACTATTTGTCACATGCACGAAGGTTAGTGTAAATACATAATTATATTTTAGCGTGAGAGGAAACTGTGCAAGAAACAATATATTAATTTCTTTCTTACATAAAAAAACACCATGCCAGATGTGTCTACCAGACTTTTTCGTGTTTCCGGTAACCACAAAGATAGCGACTACTTTACACAAAGATTAAGTTTCACCGTGCAGCAAGGTAATGTTGCCAATCTGACTGGGAGATACGATAGTGTTGTATTTATCCGATATTATTGTATCCTTTTGAATTATAGATAGGATCGATTCTATCGATTTAATCCATAGCCCTTCTATCGGTCTACTATCAATAGAATCGATATCCTTTAGATATATATATCCACGATCGATCGGCAACACTAGTCATAAGACGCAAATAATATTTAACTAAAAAGTAACAATCCTATGCATCACTGCAAGTTGCAAGAGTAGGTAATTAACTAGACGAGCGGCCCTAGCTAACCTACTCTCTTTTACTCTGGCATTAATTTGAGAAAGCTAAGACTATTTGTTACCAATCAAGTCTTGAAATCTGAAAGAAGCAACTGACATATAATTTATCATTTTATTTTATAAAATGAAAAACCTTTTGAAGCATCATCCTGTATATCATTGCATAGCTTGCCGGATATCTTCATTAATCTGACGGAGATAGTCTTAATTCATGCTAAACAATGTCGTCTTCGATTAATTACAACACCCTTCACCTGGTTTTATCTAACAAGGTAATATAGAAAGTATAGTAAATACCCAAAAGAATTGAAAATATGATCTTATTAATATTATAAATTCAAAAGCGAGAATGAAGATGTATTTATTATTATTTCACACAAAAACTACTGGTCAGATTTTATTGAAATTTTGGATATAGTTTGTTTATGACCTACTCGTAGTATGACACATAGGATACTCATTACCATGCTAGACGTGACTCAAGTGGATTATAGGGAAATAACCTAGTCGCAAAATAAATATAAACGTTTTATGATACTTTTCTTTGTTTCTGATTGAAGTAGCCAACGAGCATGCAGTCCACGTGATGTTAAGTGGTCACTACTGCTTGTGGACAACTGTAAGCAACTTCAAATAGAACAAGGGTTCTATCCGAAGTCAACCACAGATGCGTTGCTACTCCCTAGGACTATCATAGTCCTCGGCTCATATAAAAGTATGCCGGCAACCACACCCTTCCATCGAAACGCAAGAAATGCTTTACGCTAGAAATAGGTGATAGGTGTGGCGGTGGTACCTCCCCTGTCGAATTACACTAATTCTACCACCTGCTAAATTTTCTGATGTAAATAACAGATTCCTTTAAGAAAGCCTGTTCAAATCACAGTCCAGCACAATAAACTCGGCAGCCATAAAAACCCTAACAGCACCATTTATCACACAAAACAGGAATAAAAGCCGACAAACTATTTCACGCAAACATCAGGTGCTCGCAGATATCCCCAACCTTTGGGAATTTTAATACAGTGCCTCGAACCCTTCGCAATCATTTTATTTTCATACGGTCTCAGAGGCCCCGAAGGTCTACCTTCGTGATTTGCCATTCAAAGCGAGACGTGATCGCGCATCAGGTACGGGGATCCGTCCCGTATAAGGTTAAGATAATGTTGTTGACAGATAGTGTGGAATTAGATCGGCGGAATCAATTTCTTTTTACGAAGGTTTCGGTGCGTAATAAAATCTGCTCTATAAAGCTACGTTTAAAGTGCCTCAATATAAATAAGGGTTTTCGGTTGAATGACAATCCCAGCGTTGGATGTTTATTCTTGTTTGTTTAGTCTTAAATATTTCAATTACATTATTTGTGTGTTACATAAGTAGCGAAATACCATCAAATTATTATTGCAATTCCTTGGTGTTTGTAATTAATCCAATGTTCGATGGTAAGCCATAGAGCTAATTTCGGATGACATTCTTGTCCCTTCATTGAAGTATTGAAACGTAAGTATGATGGTATAGTTTCTCCAATCGTAACATGATATGATATGGGGTGTTATGGATAACACATAAAAAAGCAGAATGTAGCAATACTATACATAGTTAACGATAATGAAAAGGAAATTTAAATGTTAAAAAAAAATAATAAAGTATTAAAGGAACGACGACAGAAGACCTTTGAAAGAGCGAATTGGTGGACTTCACACACCTCTGAGAACTTTTTTTTTAAAGAAGTCTCGGGTTCTCACGATGTTTCCCTTTACCGAATAAGAGACCTTAAAAAAGTTTTTTTTTTAATATATTTAATCATTAATTTATATATTAAAACCATAGACAAAATTAAATGATCAAATTGCTTCTAAATAAGTAGATAAAAAAGACTTTAAAATGTCATCACAGACTAAAAAACTAGATTTTGATAAAATAATAAAAACCACCCCGCACCTGGTAACCGCGCTACAAATGGGAACACGTCCGGGCAAGTTCAATAGTTTCCCTCCGATTTCAATATAGAAAGAGGGTATAGGAAAGTTTATATCAAAGGACATACCACCGTGGGCTCAAATCTGGGCAGCGCACGTGATCCGCCTTCCGAGTGAGCCCTTTAATAAATCGCACTTTATTTTTTATAACACACCTTGTGACGTCCGTTTGTTTATGTATGCCGTGTGGCCAGAATTTGGGAATGGAGAAAAAGGTTTGTAATCTATGACTTCACGTTCGGACGCCTGCGGGGTTGATTTGAATAAATTTGAATGTGCCTTGCATTGCATTTACAATCCGTTTTGTTTTGTATTAAAAGTGACTTCTGTAATTTGCTCGCATAGATTTTCATGCGGGCTTATAAATTTATACAAATTGCAGGGCAATTTGGCAGGTCAATTCGAGAAAAGCAATATAAAAAATTACGAACATGAATGTACTCGTAGCCTTTACATGAAAACGATTATAATTTTGTATTATATTTAACATTATTTTTTAGTAAAGAGGTATATTTCATGCAAATTACTGAATGTTGATGGTGAATCTTAATTTTGTTGTTAATTCTTTACGTCTTATTTAATATGTGTTCCATAGGCTTATTTAGCCTAAGGATTTAGTTGTTTTATGAGATATCCTAATACTACGCTTAGTTTGAATAGATTAACAAACAAAACAAAAATGCATTTATTTAAGAAAATCCTTATAAACTAGTAGTCGGGGCTTCCTGGTAAGTAGTCACAAACACTTGTAGTAGGAATGCCTCGCTCTTCCTTAGTTGGTATCTTAATTAGGATTAGACATAAGTGCAACTAAGACATAAGATTATAAAGCAAATTAACATTAGAAGTGAACTTTTTTTCAAAAATAACAAACAATATAAATTACTATCATAATAAATAAAATAACCAATTTTAAAGCTGGAGCGCGCTCCGCAAAACACGGAAATAAAATTTTCAATCACATTAACAAGCTGATTGAGACCGGAGATCTAAACAATAAACGAGATCAAAAAGCAGATTCCAACCAATCCAATACAGAGGAAAAATCCAATACAATAAAGTGCTTATATTATGTTATGGTGCGTACATCAGCAAGCCCATAAAACTCGTCTAGACAAGTGATTTACGTTCACCTGAGCTCCCAGTTTGGGGAAAAAATATTCGCTCCTAGCATTGAATTTTTGCTTGTACAACTTTTAGGCCGGATTTTGATTTTTTTTCCCACTTTCCCATATTGGTTTTGAGAACATTTTAGATATACACTTTCTACACACACAGCCCCACAGTAGGTTTTTTTTCCTGTGTCGTGGTTTCCATGGACATACAAAGACGAATACACAAACACCCAGACCAAGGACAGAAATCTAAATTCATAATTTATATACCAGTCTGGCATGGAATCGATCCCAGAACCACGTGTCTGGTATGGTGACCGCCCTGCCACAGGGATCTTCAAAAAAGACAATAATAAATCCTGACTTGAGATTACAGACATAAAAAATAACAAACAATGTACTTATAATTGTAATTATACAGAAGAGTAAATACGCAGAAATGGACACACGAAAAATATCGAAGCATATTTTCTCTAATATTAAATACTAGCAGAATCAACGCGACTTCGTTCGCGTAGACTATAATGTAATCTATCCAACCATTATACATTTGAGCACCACTCCTGGACATGTCCCTCCCCCCATCCGTAATGGGGATTTAGTCAATAGTCATAGTCAGCAGTGGCTATTGATGCTATTCCGATAGTAGTCCCAAAAAATTTAGCGACGACTGCTTTGCGTAAGGGTACACTGATCATTGTGCGGCGGCGGTGTCAAAGTCTTTCGTAGATATTGATATGTTCTATTATTGTAGAACATTTTTTTGTTCTATTAACAATAGGTATCGCAGTGTATGCAATGAAAAAATTTTTAAGCAAAATTTTTGCACTTTGATTCATATTACTCAAGTTTTAGCAAAGACGCTTTATATATTCTAGGAATGAAAATAGCCTAGGTTTCTCAAGGATCGTCCCTGTAGTTCCGGGATCAGAATAGGGCTACGGTATCCTCTGCCTGACGTAAAAGGCGACTAAAAGGGGCTTCCGGGGTTGCGGGCGGCTAGAGTGGGAGCTTGAACCGTCCAGCCAGGCGATCCCGGGAAGGACGGCGGTATGTGTGGTCGCATATCGTCATATAGACTAGACGGAGCGGTGGGCCCAGCCGCCCATCTGGGAGGAGCCCGATGGGGCAACACGCTTAGAGGATTCCGGTGGTGTTTGTTGGAGATCCCTGAGTCCTCTTTTTAGCGCCGAGGATGGCCACCGGGGGGGTTTTAGTGCGGTAAAAATCCCACATAACCCTTCGTCGCTCCCACGGCGTCGGGTACCTTTTGAAGGTTTCCCCCTCGAAAACAAAAAAAAAAAAAATAGACAAACAAATGCACAGATTAGAAGGACCACAAAACTTCTAAGCTTGTCTTATATTGTATACAAAATTAACGGCTTTGTAAGGTAGTACAAGCATTAGAGGCAAAGATAGGCAACAAAGCGTCAGTACAGGCGAATTTGTATGCAAATAGGCTACAGGTGCTGCTGACAATCCCCTAGTTTTCAGTGATGTGCTTGTATATAAAATTGTCTTAATTTTTTTGCATGAAAACTATCTGTACTAAAAAGCAAAAGTACAATTATATGTAAATTTGCAAATTTGCTTTTAATTTTTCAAGCACATGAATATTTGTACTAAGGTACCTAGTCGATATACATACCAATACCTTATTAATATTATAAATGTGAATTTTTGTGAGGCTGTATGTGTTTTTGGTGCTCATCAAATCAAAGTTTCAGCAAAATGCGATATTTCCTTGAATTTTTTTCGCATAGTTAGTTCATGAACAGGGTGAAAACAGAGAATACCTACTCATTGCCTTTGTAAATATGATCGCGTGTGCAGCCCCGGTGATAAGCTGGTTGGCTGGCTGGGTGTGGTTGCCAGCTCACTTTCACATAAGGCGACCATCATGGTCTTCGTGAGTACCAACGAATCTGTGATTGACTTCAGATGGAACCCATGTTCTGTACGAAGTTGATTACAGATGTCCATGGGCGGCAGTGACCACTTACCATCAGGTGGATTGCGTGCTCGTTTGTTACTTCAGTCAGAAAAAAAATCTATTTTGTTATAAAATCATTTTATTAATGTAAAGATGACTCTATACTGAGCAAATTTCATAAGCCCATTCCTTTATCGAAGTCATTGTTTACAGGAAAGTTCTAATAACACATTAAAAATGATGTTACGACGCGTTTATTCACACTCCCCTGGCAACTTATTTAATTATGCCGAAGTGCTCATCAAAGACCTTCGATAGAATACAAATTCCTAACAAAACTCTTAGAAGCGTGCTAATGGTCACAACTGCCGGGAACAAGTGGAAAAGCACTAAAACTGCCATCAAGGTGGACAAAGTTTTGGAGCAAAACGATAACAGTAGGGCTGGGCAGTATCGGTATACAGAATTTTGTCGATATTTATAATTATTGTGAATACCGATCTTATTTACAAGTATATGGAGCAAACAAGGATGCAGACCTGGCATTGAGAGATGCCATTCAATAGTGTACTGCAGTTTTCTTTAGAATTGGGGATTATTATTTCTGTTCATACATTATAGTTTACCACAAAATAGTTTCAACAAATCAGTGCTTAAAATGATTATGTACCTACGTAAACACTACCGACAAACTTTTCCGCCCACTTGAGCGGAGCCAGAGGGGGCAATGCGCTAAAAGGACTCCAGTTGTGTTCTTTTAGAGATTCTAGAGACTCTTCGTGGCGCCAAGGAATGCCACCGTGTAGTTGGCAAAAGTGAAAAGTCCAACACAGCCTCACTCGCTCGACAGCCGGTACCTTTTGAAGTCTCCTCCCTCGAAAAAAAAAAATATATTTATCAAACATAGGTTCACATAGGCATACTTATTTTTTTGCCACCCAAATAATACCGATTCAGTTATAACGTCTGCTGGCTGTTCCCATCCCTACGCTCGCAAGGAAGCGAGCGAAAGTGAATTCCTTTCACCTGATAGAACGGTTATTAGCCAATTCGATGCCCATTCCTATCCTAATAGAGGTATAATAAAAGGGGCCTCTCTCTATTTTTCCGCTTTTTCGTCGAAAAGGTAAAAATAAAATTTTCTTATTCAATTTGCTCAACATAGTTCTGAGTCGGTTTATTTTCGGATTTGGAACATTTTATTAGCATTACCAATGTTTTATAGATTACCTGTATTGCCCAATATAATTTCATTGTGGTTCAATATCTTAGCACCTACGGTACAAATAAGTACCGACATTCTATGTAATTTACGACATGACTGACTTTAGATAAAATCTCTGTTCTATGTAAATATGGTTACAGATGGCCATGGAGAGCAATCACATAATGCCTGGTGGATAGCATCCACATTTTCTACCTTATTTTTTTATTTAAAAAAATACTACTTTAAAGTTGGTCCAGATCGGTTGCAGTTTAATCGATAATCTAATATGACTAGTCACCCGTAGCATCGGTCGAAATTCGACCGTAATTTCGAAATTCAAAAACTAAATTTCAATTTGTTCAAAGTAGTACGAATATTTCTCAAATTCAAATGAAATGTAATAATAATAATAATAACAACTTTATTGTCTCAAACATTCAATATATAATTATAAAGGTGTATTTACATATTAAACCACAACAATGTATTTGAATATAATGAGATAGGCACATAGCATTGTAGAGACAAAAGGAGGTGGCTCAGCTTGCTAATACAGAATCGGGACTCTATGCAGCGCTGTTTTTGAGCCACATCCTTGCCCTAAGTTGTTATGCGGGAGTAGTGTCCGCCATGTAATAATTTTCAAGTAACTTTGAACGCACCCGTTAAATATAAAAAGAGATTTTATTAGCTAAGCCGCATTTAAAAGCAATAGCGTTTATTTTGACAAAGACAGTGACATTTCTGGCGTTATCTGTTTTCATACATTGAATGTTAACAAGACAAAGAATATCAAGACATTGAATGTTCTATTTCGTTTATTATGTATGTGTTTGTGACAAATGCACGGTAGTGTGTGTAATGTGTTTTTACTTAATTTTATGTATGTTTTGAACTTTATTTGAAAAAATATTAACATTCTGCACTCCTTCTCTGCGTCCACTACAACCGTGCAAAGTTTCATACTAATCCGTCCGCAGCATATTACTTAAAAATACTTCACAAATTTTTGCTTCACGTATTAATATATAGATGATCTAATAATATAGTGTGGACTCTCCATTACAACATCATTTTCCTAGCAATACGCAGAAACTGTCACATAGACATTAAAAAGCAAATCGGGCACAGATTATAAATCCCCGCGCAATAAGCCAGCGGATTCGCGCCAAAAAAACATTCCGAGCATTCGTCAAGTGGAAACTCCCCTCGATCAAACGAAACGTATTTTTGATTGTTCGTGCATCTCTTTCCTTTTTTCCTTTCTTTTTTACGCCACACGGCGTTAAGAGGCGTTTAATGACAGGAAAATTGAAAGTTTGAGCCATTCAGCAAAAACTTGCCAAGTATCGTAAAAATGCGTTCAGAGATAACGCGGGGATGATGCCGAGATACCTTCGAAGTTTTATTACGTTGATCGAAAGATAAGGTGTTTTACAGCATACGTGGTTTTTAAGTGTGTCCAAGATGTATGAGGAAAATGGGATAGAACTTGCTGTAGTAACACGAGACTAATATTATTTTAAGCGCCAGCATACGCAACGACGCGAATAAGAACGGATTAAACGAATGGTTATTAAAAGTTCAGTGTAGCTCATACGTAAGTATATATAGGTATTTATATCACATTACAATGAGACAAACCTACCTGATCGGTCAAGGATTCGAGACTGCTTTAAAAGGCGAAATCAGAATGCGTTATGCACCGTAGCGGTTACATAGATAGATCCCAAGTCCTCCGACCCGAAGTCCTCTTTGTAGCGCCGAGGGTGGCCACCTTGGGTTAGTGCACCATAGCGGTTATGCCGCCGCAGTAGAGCCCACAATAAAATGGACCTTTTAAGACAAAGCTTGAAAATGCTACAATATCTCATTTGCAAAACCAGAAGAGGAGTTGTCAATGCCGGCTTTGATAGAGAGCTCTTTCACACCCTACTTGAAGAGCCCTATGTCGTAGTGCTATGCGAATACCTCAGAAGTTAGACCACCACGAGTCCATGTGGTGTGGATGGAACTTCGTCTGCTTATTACTATGTTCTTAATCCACACCTTTTCCCTACATAATGGGAACTGTTATTGAAATTCATAAATCACGAAGGCAACACCGGTGTTGGTGCCAATATAACGTACGGAAAACGACTTGTTTTAACAAATATTTCGCCTGTTCTTCTTAACACGCCTGTTCTACGGCGTTTGGTCCAAGAAAATAGCGCTACGATATATTTGAATGTTATGATACACAAAAAAAATCATAATATGTACCTACACATATATTACAAAAGTAACTTAAAATTTAATAAATAAAAAAATATATTAATTTTTGTAAATGAATAAGTAACATATATTTTTTCATACCATACCACACAAAATTTTACCCAACATCGGGTGCTTACTTCTATTCGTGATAACTTGTAAGTGATCTAAATAGCTTTAAAGTCCTGCATGGTAACGTAATGATAATTAAGGGTCAACACCCTTAATTACGTTACTGCCGCCAAAGACTCCTTATTCAGAAGCTTTACTCAGAACACAGTTTTATATTCATTTTGACGTTTAATTAAGGAACAGCTGCTTACATATAAACAGTCCACTAATCTGCGTTTAAACAGTATGTTAGAATACAATCAAAGTTCCTTATTCGCGGTCTTCGCATTGGCGTTTTCATTCCCCGCTGTTACCATTTTCTTGCATTCAAGGCAAAAAAACTTTATTCTCTGATGATGTTGTCGGTACGTGTAAACAGATTTGGTGCCTTCTGTTTGCATTTTAGCTTTTTTAGTACTGCTGGTCAATCACGATGTATTATGTACCTACCTGTATTCGCGACATATGAGCTGAACATAACCCCCGCGTATAAAGAGCTTTTACTGAATTCTACCATCCCCCAGTTATCAGAAGACCTACAGGTGGCAAAACCAGTGTAGTTCGACCGGGAAAGTACCACCGCCACACCTATTGCCAGCGTGAAGCAGTTCTTGCGTTTGGATGGAAGGGTGTGCTTGCCGGCACATTTTTATATGAAGCGACCATCATAGTTCCTGCATGCTCATTTGCTACTTTAATCAGATAAAAAAAGACCCGACACCAGCAGTGCCACACAAAATGACTTTATTCTATAAAATACTATATATCGCTCATATCTTACTACTTAGACCGCCACGAACCACGTACAGGCAATAGATCAAGCGCACCTGTAATATTAACGCGTACTATCACGCGCATATGGCGTCACGCCACCCTTCCGAACGTTGCTGCCTTTTAAAACACGAACCTTATATGAAAAAACCGTGAAGGGTGAGCTTTGCGTAAATATTTCATGATAATCACTTTGTTTTTGAATATAGTTTAAGAAAACTATCTCAGTACAGATATACAGAAGGTGGTAGAACTCATGTGGTTCGCCTTAAGAGGAAACACCGCTTCACATATTTCTGCCAAATAATAGCCGTAGGCGTTGTTGCTGCATAGGAAAAAGATACTGCACATATCTCAGTATTTTATCCCATAGTCTTCTGATATATCTATGCTAAATCCTATAGGGAAGTTTTAAGTAGAACCACAGTTATAAGTCACAGTTGTTAATAATTTTTTCCATAATTAATTAGTGGTAAAATAACCTATTTTATAATATCTATTTCTACGACTGAAACACGAAAATGGTTTTATTTTTGGATTGGGTTAAGATATTGGAGTGTTTGTTAGACCAAAAGATGCGGCACAATTTGGGGGTCAAGAAAATGGTAAAAAGTCAATTTGGCCAAAATCGGAGTTACTTAGTTCTTCCATTATACCGACGATATATAAAAACTTTTTAAGAAAAAAATGTCTACCGACTGACCATATCACAAAAAAGTTAAAAATAATTTCATTAAATTTTAGTTTAGAAAGTACTGAGTATTTAGTACATCTTTTTGAAGTCGGCGCTCAACATATTTCGCTAGACGACGGTAATGATACGACATAGTTTCGTCACCGTCATGAGAGCCCACTTTAGAACTGTGTATGTAAAGTACGTTACCGTCCTATGGTAGCAGGGAACTTTTAACATCTAATAGATTGCAAATTTGTTAGATATGTCAATTCTATTTAAAATCAAAACAATCATCCGTCGCTACAGATTTTCCAAGTAAAATGTCAAAAATTTAGAAACAGTGACGTATCATTGATCATTTATTGATCGGTACCCTTATTTTTTATTTGATTGAAATAGTGAACGAGCATGTAATCCACCTGATGATAAGTGATCACTGCCGCCCATATCTGATATCCATATATCTGTAAGCAACTTCATATAGAACATAGGTTCTATCAGAAGTCAATCACAGATGCATTGTTCTTCCAAGAGCTAAAATTGTTTCAAATAAAAGTGTGCCAGCAACCACACCCTTCCATCGAAGCACTAGAACTGAAACGCTAGAAAAAGGTGTAGTGGTGGTACCTCCCCGGTCGAACTACACTGTTTCTACCACAAAGGCAAGTTAAGGACCTTAGTATGAATTTATTAAATTTCCTCAAAACAATCACTGTGTATGTTTCAGTCTTCATTCATCGCTCATCATTACATTGCAAGTTATGACCGAAAGAAAACATAATCATGCATGGTATGAGCGAAAACATAAACAATGATTATTTTGAAGTAACATAATAAACTAATTTTGACGACCCACGTGGCGCAGCGGTTACCATACCGGTCTGACGCGCAATGGGTCCCGGGTTTGATTCCCGGCCAGACAGGTATCTAAATGATGAGTTTAGATTCCTGTTCTGGGTCTGGGTACTTGTGTATTCGTCTTTGGGTGCATTTCATGGTACCCACGACACAGGAGAAAATCCTTCTGTGGGGCTATGAGCATAGAAAGCGTGTTTTTTTTTTTGTTATTTTTTGTTTTTTAATACTAACAGATACCCATTCGGATCAAGCATAGGTGGTCCTTTGCGGTTTTGTAATAAGAGAAGCAGAAAAACACCTATGCCTTATCGTCCTATATGTATATCTTAAGTAATAAGGCAGTGCATTAACACCTCGGCGCGGATGAGAGCGTCTTTGAAGTCGCTGATGTAATCACACTGCTACACAACGCTTATCTCGCTCGAACTGATGTTTGCTCTACTTTGTTCAAAATATTGTCTCTTTGTCATGTATAGAACAATGTAAGAATAGGAGACTAGTGTATTTAGAGTATTTACGAATGCTAAAATAAAATATGTAAGTTACTCATATTATATTTTTACTCATACTATATTTATTGAAAAAAATATTTTTATGTAATGTCTCTGTAAACCTATATACTTTTTTATCGTAACATATAAAGCAGCTCATTTGTCTGTCCTCTAGTGGATCCCGAATGTTCGGTAGGGAAACTTGCAGGAAAGCCGAAATTAAACTTTCGAAGAATTTGGCAGCGAAGAAATCAATCCATCAATGTTGTCTTATAGAGCTTTAGACCAGGTTTACGTTATTCTACTTTTTTATTTCACCGCCTCCTTAAGGCTCAAGGATGGACTTAGGTATTAAATTTATGTAGTATTATGATGGGCGAGGTAAGTCTTCCTTGATCTAATTTTGTTCAGAATAATTTGTTTGCATAATCCCTAGTGGATAGTTAATGCGTCTTAGTTTATTTAACAATACTATAATTAAATAAATTAAGACGCATTAAAGTACATCAAGTTGATCAACTAAACTAGCTGGACTAGAATAATAGCTGTAGTAAATATTGATATGTTTTTAAATTATTTGATCTAAGTAGGTATGTGTACCATTCACTTGAGTATTTTGAAATGTATTAAATTTGAGAGCCGGGTGTATTAATTTAAATCAACATTATGTTAAAATATTGCGTGCTATAATAGCATTATATTTAACAGGTAATCTTTTAACTACGTTGTGTTTTTATCTATTATACTTTTACTTCTGCCCTTAATTAGATTAACCATTTTCACACAAATGTAATAATAAAAAAAAAATTTTTAAACAAAAAATACAACCGACTTCCATGCCACATAAAAGTAAAAAATAATTTAAATACATGTTGGTTTAGAGCAAACACAGTACTTAGTACATAGTTCCGAAGTCGGCGCTCACCATATTTTGCTGGATCATGACGAAACTACATGTATCTTATATGAGCGCCGACTTCGGGACTATGTACTAAGTACTGTGTTTGCTCTAAACCAACATGTATTTAAATTATTTTTTACTTTTATGTGGCATGGAAGTCGGTTGTATTTTTTGTTTAAAAATTTTTTTTTCACGCTTTTCAGTCACGATAAACGAGTCACGATATGTGCTGACGTCATCATCTAAAAATAGACTTCTTTGACACAACCGGTCGGGGGCGCTACCGCGCCCCCTCCCTTAGATTCTGAATTGGAAAAATCTGTTCGAACCTAACCTAACCGAATAAAACAACTTTTTCTGAGTAAACATTTATTTAAAGAATAGACCCATAAGAATCAAATGGCCAATACCTATGGTTTAAGCTTGAAGTACCCCTGCATCATCAGAGTTGAGGAGTTGAAGGTCAAATTTTTCATTTTTTATCTTTGCATAGTAATCTTATCAGATATACCTAAACACCATGAGGCCAACGCCTATAGTTTAAACTTGAAGCACCCCATCATCATCAGAGTTGAGGAGTTGAAGGTCCAATTTTCCACTGTATACAACCATTAGTCTAATGTTCTACCTTTAATTAGTTTAACCTCATTTTAAATGCGTAAGCATGAAATAGCTAAGTTTTATGGCTTAGGCATTCAATACCCCTGCATCATCAGGATCGAGGAGTTGAAGGTCCAATTTTTCGTCGTATACCTTTGCTTAGCAATGTTATTAAAAATCCGTGAGCAACAAATGTCTAACGTTTATGGTTTAGGCCTGCAGTACCCCTGCATCATCAGGGTTGAAGAGTTGAAGGTCAAATTTGTTGTCGTACATCTATGCTTTGCTATCTTATTATTTACCCGTAAGCACCAAATAACCATCACCTACGACTTGGGCTTTTAGCACCCTGCATCATCAGGCTTGAGGAGTTGAAGGTCAATTTTTTTATCATACGTCTTCGCTTTGTAAATATATTACATACCCATAAGCATCAAATGGCCAACGCCTATAGTAAGCCTGAAGTACCCCTGCATCATCAGAGTTGAGGAGTTGAAGGTCAAATTTTTCATCTTTTATCTTTGCTTAGTAATCTTATCAGATATACGTAGCGATCATGTAGCTAACGCCTATAGTTTAAGCTTGAAGCACCCCAACATCATCAGGATTGAGGAGTTGAAGGTCCAATTTTCCACTGTATACAACCATTTTTCTAATGTTCTACCTTACATTTTTTAAATATCATTTTGAATGCGTAAGGATGAAATAGCTAAGTTTTATGGCTGAGGCATTCAATACCCCTGCATCATCAGGATTGAGGAGTTGAAGGTTCAATTTTTCGTTGTATACCTTTGCTTAGCAATGTTATTACAAATCCGTGAGCAACAAATGTCTAACGTTTATGGTTTAAGCCTGCAGTACCCCTGCATCATCAGGGTTGAGGAGTTGAAGGTCAAATTTATCATCGTACATCTTTGCCTTACTATCTTATTATATATCCGTAAGCAACAAATGGCCATCACCTACGGCTTGGGCTTACAGCACCCTGCATCATCAGGGTTGAGGAGTTGAAGGTCAATTTTTTTATAATATGTCTTTGCTTAGTATTGTTATTACATACCCATAAGCACCAAATGGTCAACCCCTATGGTTTAGGCTTGAGGCACCCCTGCATCATCAGGATTGAGGAGTTGAAGGTCAAATTTTTCATCACATGTCTCTGCTTAGTAGTCTTATTACATATATGTAAGCACCAAATAGCTAATGTTATAGTTTAGGATAGCTGTAACCCTGCATCATCAGGATCGAAGAGTTGAAGGTCAAATTTTTCGTCAACCTATATAAGCATAGATGTGTAATACATATTCCAAGTTTCATAAGAATCGATTCGGCAGAAGCCGAGTTATCTCGAATTATCTAAAAAACTTGAGGAGTGGTGGTGGTTTCCCCCCCATAACTCAAAGAGTTAAGCATCACAGCATACCCATGTCCAAGAAAAAAAGTTGCGTGACAAAATTTCCTATCAAATGAAAGAAAGAAAATGGAAATCGGTTTAGAAACACCCAAGTTATTCAAGATTTTAAGAAACCGACATTTTCCAATTTTCCGGGAAAACCGCCGGAAGGTTTTCATTTTCCTCAATATGGGACTGCCTGTGAAACTAGCCGCATACAATGTCGTATGAATCGTGTCGGTAGGTCGACGATTTCTAGCCATTTCGCCCGAACATACATAAAAAAAAAAAAAAAAAAAAAAAAAAAAAAAAAAATATACGTGACGAATAGATAACCTCTTTCCTTTGGGAAGTCGGTTAAAAAACACTTTAATGTCATAAGTAGAGCATACTCTATACTTATTTTCTACAGGACTATTTGCCACAATGGACTCCTTTTTCGGTCCTTTGTGGTGTTTGATTAACTTTGATCTAGCGAGTACCTCCGAGGTGCACTAATGGATTGTTGCGAGCTACCCTGAAAGCCTTTACCTGAATGGGTTTTGTCTTATCTACTGTCTGAGTTTCGTTACGTACCCTTCTTATTTTTTGCTTTTTGAGATCTGTTTGGAAAATGTTGTGTGTGTGTGATCTAAAATATGAATATTAGGTCGTCGTCGACCCATTATTGTCCCACTGCTGGGCACGGGTCTTCTCTTGGAATGAGAGATTTTTATGCCATAGTCCACCGCGCTGGCCAAGTGCGAATTGGTGGACTTCATACACCTTCAAGATTTTTTTTAAAGGACTCTTGGATGTGTAGGTTTCCTGACGATGTTTTCCTTCACCGGAAAGCAGTGATAATTAATTTCTAACACGCACATATATCAGTGGTGCGTGCCTGGGTTAGAACCTCCGACCTCCCGATCGAGAGGGCATGTTTCAACCATTAAGCTATCACTGCTCTCAGACTATCACTGCACCAAGTCTCATTAGGTATTAAGTATCAATTATTGGTTTGTAACTCATATTTTAGAATATGTCATTTAAAAAATACTCATATAGTATACAACAAATACATTAATGTACTATTTATGAATAGTATAAAATGTACATTAGTCCCATTTTCCCTAAATTGGCTACTTTTATTGGTAGTATTATTGGTAAAACTTGTTTCCTTCGAAATTTATTTCATATAAATTATCATGACTAAAAATTCATTGCATGAAGAAAAACAAAAGTTTGTGGAATCAAAAAAACATATATTCACTACACTATGCTATGCGCATCAGTCGGACTAGGTGTTCAGTCAACAATCGCTTGATGGTTTAGACTAGGTATTGCCGGGTTGTTTTAGACCGTGGGGAGATGAGCGCCGGTGGCTTGGAAACCGTTCTCGTTGGCGACGTATTCAACGGTGAAGACCTTGCCGTCGTTGTCGGCGTATGTGAAGGAGCCACGGACTTCCATAGCTTCGTCCTGGGTGCCGGCGTTCTTCAGTACACCTTGCTCGTAGGCCTGCTTGCCGTCGCTGGTCTTGTAACTGCAAATATGAACCAAATTTAACTGAATATTCAAATAGATATGAGAAAATTTAATGTTTTTGGATTGATTTAGTAAGTGGCCAGAAATAACATATTAGTTGTTATATTAACCATCTGATTACAGCGCCAACGCAATTTCCCATGTTTTTAATTTGTTAGATATTGTATATAAATTTATTTTTCGTTTTATCATGTTGTCAAAGTAGTTCAACATATTTAGCTGGTTGGCTGCAGAATTGGGCCATTTACTTAAGGCGTCCTAACGCAATTCTGCAGATTCTGCGGTATTCTGATTAAGAGTGTAGTTATTTTCTTTTTTATAAGATTAAAATAGAAGGTAGAAGTATTTAGTCTATAAGATAATTTAGCGGTAAGTGCTGCCCATTAATGTCCATAACTAACTACACGTAGAAAGTTATTCCTAACGTTGTCACTCCGGAGGACTAAAGTGGTGGCCTCAAGCAAATCACTCGACATCTACACCCCTGCACCGCAACGCAAGAACTAGCTAGAAATGTGGCCGGTGTGGCCATGATACTTCAATGGGACCATACTAATTCCCCCTTTGTAACTTAATATGAAGATTCTGACGAACTTAATATTAAGGCACGAGGCGTTCTCAGTTAGCCCTTAGGGCAGCAAACCTCAGGAAGGACTGCATTCTATGTAATGTATACAATCTAAAAAAACACTAACGAGTATTGGTATTCGCCAAGACCGATGTTGTCGCTCTTGTATTCATCAATGGTGGCGGTCTTGGGGTCTACGGGGACGGCGATGGCCACGGCGGCGAAAAGGGCGAGAACGATGAACTGAAAAAAATAAATAAAAAAAAAATTTTAAACAAAAAATACAACCGACTTCCATGCCACATAAAAGTAAAAAATAATTTAAATACATGTTGGTTTAGAGCAAACACAGTTCTTAGTACATAGTCCCGAAGTCGGCGCTTACCATATTTTGCTGGATCATGACGAAACTACATGTATCTTATATGAGCGCCGACTTCGGGACTATGTACTAAGAACTGTGTTTGCTCTAAACCAACATGTATTTAAATTATTTTTTACTTTTATGTGGCATGGAAGTCGGTTGTATTTTTTGTTTAAAATTTTTTTTTTCACGCTTTTCAGTCACGATAAAATCAGTTATGGCTGTTGCTAGTCGTCCGCTAACCGGATGAATAAATTTAATTATTCGTCCGATTTTCGGATGAATAAAATTATGTGCTGACGTCATCATATAAAAATAGACTTCTTTGACACAACCGGTCGGGGGCGCTACCGCGCCCCCTCCCTTAGATTCTGAATTGGAAAAATCTGTTCGAACCTAACCTAACCGAATAAAACAACTTTTTCTGAGTAAACATTTATTTAAAGAATAGACCTATAATTATCAATATTTAAAGTAGAAAAAGTAATATAAACCTTATAACTAAGAGTATAATTCAACTGATACTGATAAAAATAACCCATCCAATTTAAAAAGGTTGGTAGTACTCTTGCATCTTTCAGGTAATTGTATTCAAAGTGGAATTTTTGATCATAATTATATCCTCTCCGAAACTCATTGTTGGTATTGTGAACAACAACATTATGTATACGTAAGCACAATATGGCCGATGCCTACGGTTTAAACTTGAAGGACCCCAGCATTATCAGGGTTGAGGAGTTGAAGGTCAAAATTATCATGTCATAACTTTGCTTAGTAATCTCATTACATATACGTAAGCACCATATGGCCGATGCTTATGGTTTAAACTTGCAGTACCCTGCATCATCAGGGTTGAGGAGTTGAAGGTCAATTTTCTTATCATACGTCTTTGCTTTGTAAATATATTACATATCCATAAGTATCAAATGGCCAACGCCTATGGTTTAAGCCTGAAGTACCCCTGCATCATCAGGGCCGAAGAGTTGAAGGTCAAAATTATCATGTCATATCTTTTCTATGTAATCTCATCGCATGCACGTAAGCAACAGATCCCCAACTTCTATGGCTTGGGCTTACAGTACCCTGCATCATCAGGGTTGAGGAGTTGAAGGTCAACTTTTTTATCATACGTCTTCGCTTTGTAAATATATTACATACCCATAAGCATCAAATTGCCAACGCCTATAGTTTAAGCCGGAAGTACCCCTGCATCATCAGAGTTGAGGAGTTGAAGGTCAAATTTTTCATCTTATATCTTTGCTTAGTAATCTTATCAGATATACATAGCGATCATTTAGCTAACGCCTATAGTTTAAGCTTGAAGCACCCCAGCATCATCAGGATTGAGGAGTTGAAGGTCCAATTTTCCACCGTATACAACCCTTTTTCTAATGTTTTACCTTACATTTTTTTAAATATCATTTTGAATGCGTAAGATTGAAATAGCTAAGTTTTATGGCTTAGGCATTCAATACCCCTGCATCATCAGGATTGAGGAGTTGAAGGTCCAATTTTTCGTCGTAAACCTTTGCTTAGCAATGTTATGACAAATCCGTGAGCAACAAATGTCTAACGTTTATGGTTTAAGCCTGCAGTACCCCTGCATCATCAGAGTTGAGGAGTTGAAGGTCAAATTTATCATCGTACATCTTTGCCTTGCTATCTTATTATATATCCGTAAGCACTAAATGGCCATCACCTACGGCTTGGGCTTACAGCACCCTGCATCATCAGGGTTGAGGAGTTGAAGGTCATTTTTTTTATAATATGTCTTTGCTTAGTATTGTTATAACATACCCATAAGCACCAAATGGTCAACCCCAATGGTTTAGGCTTGAGGCACCCCTGCATCATCAGGATTGAGGAGTTGAAGGTCAAGTTTTCATCACATGTCTCTGCTTAGTAGTCTTGTTACATATATGTAAGCACCAAATAGCTAATGTTATAGTTTAGGATAGCTGTAACCCTGCATCATCAGGATCGAAGAGTTGAAGGTCAAATTTTTCGTCAACCTATATAAGCATAGATATATAATACATATTCCAAGTTTCATAAGAATCGATTCGGCAGAAGCCGAGTTATCTCAAATTATCTAAAAAACTTGAGGAGTGGTGGTGGTTTCCACCCCATAACTCAAAGAGTTAAGCATCACACCATACCCATGTCCAAGAGAAAAAGTTGCGTGACGAAATTTCCTATCAAATGAAAGAAAGAAAATGGAAATCGATTTATAAACACCCAAGTTATTCAAGATTTTAAGAAACCGACATTTTCCAATTTTCCGGGAAAACCGCCGGAAGGTTTTCATTTTCCTCAATATGGGACTGCCTGTGAAACTAGTCGCATACAATGTCGTATGAATCGTGTCGGTAGGTCGACGATTTCTAGCCATTTCGCCCGAACATACATAAAAAAAAAAAAAAAAAAAAAAAAAAAAAAAAAAAAAAAATATACGTGACGAATAGATAACCTCTTTCCTTTGGGAAGTCGGTTAAAAATGGCATTAGATCAAAATTAATCCCTATAAAACATTCATATAAGGTGACCATCTTAGTGCTTGTGAGATGCATCTGTGATTGAGTTCAGATGGAACCCAGTTTTTTCTGACTGAAGTAGCAAACGAGCATGTAGTCCACCTGATGGTAAGTGGTCACTGCCGTCCATGGACATCTGTAATCAACTTCATATAAAACATGCGTTCTATCTGAAGCCAATCACAGATGCGTTGCTACTGCCGAGGATTAGGATGGTTGCCTCTTATAAAAGTGTGCCGGCAACCACACCCTTCTATCGAAACGCCAGAAATGCTTCACGCTAGAAATAAGTGTTGTGGAAGTACTCCCCGGTCGAACTACACTGGTTCTATCACCTTGTTCTATATGAAGTTGCTCGCAGATGCCCATGGGCGGCAGTGACCACTTACCATCAGGTGGATTGTATACTGGTTTGCTCCTAAAATCGGATAAAAAAGTCTGAACCTCATCTATGCCGCACGTGGTGACAACGTGGGGCTTTGCTTAGGGAAAAAGACGAATATTAAAGAATGTTTACATTAAGCAAAGGCTAATGCCACGGTATCTCTATTAAAACAGACAATTCGGCTTAAAAGGAATAAATTATCATAAAACTTTATTATCTTTCGTCTTGAAACAGATAAGAAAATGCAATAAAATATTGATTTAATTTTGCAATAAATGTAAATATCAAGGTTAGAATATACTTATTCTGATGTAAAAAATATTCTACTTTGATATGCATTTGGTTCCTAATTCCAAGTATAAGGAAAGTAAAAAGATAGAAGAAATACGTGATAATTATAAACGAACAGTAAAGGACTGACATTAGACCTATGTACTACATCAATATTTATTTAAATAATTGTTTACTTTATAGTGATACATTTCCCCGCGGTTTCGTTGCACGGTCAAATGGAATTAACATTAGCATTTGATAGCGTGACTCAGAACTTGCAAATGAATTTTACTAACGCCATCTATTAACAACGTTCGGAACTTCTAAATATGTATCAACTAATAAAACATCGAAATTCTCATGGGAATGAGGAAGTAGCCTACGTCACTCTCCGCCCTCCTAACTATCTCCCAATATATAAACCATATCATATAATAGCTATGTGGCGACAAGCCGATAGTATTTTTTATCAAAAATGTTTTTTCTCGCTTTTTTTATGTGATACTGTACTAATCTTTGTAATAATAGAAGATTAAGAAATACGTTTACTGACTATGCACTAAACATACAAGTGAAATCGAAACGCAATGAAATGAAAGCTTGAAATTAAAACCAAAGCTTAGCCTAAACCTATTTTTAACAGCAGTTTTATAGATATATTAGGGTGACCATGAATAATTGTTATGCCGGCCGGGCCAAATTGGTATGACTTTATTTGAATTGTCTCGCTTGTTTTAAATTAATACTATGTCAAATTGATTTCGCTTACACTTTACAGAACTATCCGTAAAGGTTTTAACAAGTATTTTTCCACAAGATGGACTGCACCTCCACCTGAAGGTAAGTGGCCACTGCCGCCAATCGTATCGTCAACCCATTATTGTCCCACTGCTGGGCACGGGTCTTCTTTCAGAATAAGAGAGTTTTAGGCCATAGGCCACCGCGCTGGCCAAGTGGGAGGACTTTTTTTTAAAAGACCTCTCGGGTGTATAGGTTTGCTCACGATGTTTTCCTTCACCGAAAAGCAGTGATAACTAATTTCTAATACGCACATAAATCAGTGGTGCGTGCCTGGGTTTGAACCTCGGACCTCCCGATTGAGAGGGCATTATCATTGCTCTAATGAATATCTATAATCAACCCCAAATAAGTTCAGAGTTCTAGCCTGAAATTAGATACGGTGCTACCCTGGAGGACTAAGTTGAAAGGCCTCAGATGAGTATGCCTCCTTTGCTCCACCCTCCATACCTGACAAAGCACCGCTTCACTGCTGTTAATATATATAAACAACAACCAAATAGGTCAGAATTAAAATTACGAAAGCCTGATTTCTTGGCTGAATTAGCGCAATACTATTTAAGGAACAAACAGACAAAACTACATTTTAATCGCTGTCACGCAAACAGGAAAAGATCTAAATTACTTATTTGGTGTTCCAACACCTTATACATATTTAATTTGCTAAATAATGCCGTCGGGTTACAAATATTATAGAACACCGTCTTTAATATTGATGAGGCAAATATGTAAAGCAATTTGCCGATATTAGAAATATTTTATCAATGATCAAACTCGGCCTTGACCATGAACTATAGCTTCGGAATTTGAGATCCCTTTAATATTTTCGAGTTCCTAATCTCTCATCTTTAAAGTTTCTTTCGTGTTACTAATACGTTGAAATTTACAACGAATTAATAAGTGTCTCAGTCGAAAAATGATACAAAAAATACTCATTTTACATTTTTAAGCTATTGCATAGCTTTTATCGTGGGTTATGAGTGCGGCGACCGAATCAAGAAATTCCGTAACGAAAAAACCTAATCCCCCCCCCCCACTCCACCTACCATGTAGGACAGCTGAACGTTCGCTTAACGTGTATGTATTTTACCTTAATATCAAGTCACTCAAAATAAGTTACAACAAAATAATATTTTCTTAGATTTTGCTATACATGAAGAACGACAATAAACGGCCTTATCTAAATTAACCAAACCGAAACGCATTTTTAAGCGATAATTATGAAACGAAGCAAATAAATAGAGGTGTCATCTGACGGTAGCCGACAACCAGCTGTTTGCAATCCCAAAGGCCAGCTAATAATTGAACTTCGCAATGACTATTTGAAGTTATGTGGTAATACTCACGGATTTCATTTTGGTGATTGGTGTTGGGTGGCTGGGACCTACGAGGATGTACTGACAACTGTGATTAGAATATAGATTTCGCACACTTATATACTGGTACGTGATTCGCCTATTTTGCATATATTTGAATGTTCAGATACCTTTTGAATTTAAATACTTCGATGAGCCTGTTCCAGTTTTTTGGAATTAAAATTAGATCGGCGGCTCGTTAAATAATAAGTTGTTTCTGACCTTAGAGATTTTGGTAATAGCTTTTTTTTATCTAGCTGAAGTAGCAAACAAGCATGCACTCCACATGATGGTAAGTGGTCACTGCCGCCGTTGGACGTCTGTAATCGACTTCATACGGAACATAGGTTCCATCTGAAGTCAATCATAGATGCGTTGCTACTCCTGAGGACTATGA
The DNA here is from genome assembly GCA_949699795.1 of Spicauda simplicius. NCBI lineage: Eukaryota > Metazoa > Arthropoda > Insecta > Lepidoptera > Hesperiidae > Spicauda > Spicauda simplicius. The sequence continues at coordinate 1,348,872 of OX453062.1, forward strand.
TGGTCGCCTCATGTGATAGTCTGTCGGCAACCACACCCTTCCATCGAAACGCAAGAAATGCTTCACGCTAGAAAAAAGTGTGGCGGCGAACTCGATATGGTTTGGAAATATCAAAACTGATAGGCGTTAAAATACATGTATAATTAACTTTGTAGATAATATAATTAACTACCAAATATAATTAAATTTGTAGAAGTACAAAGTCCTTGCCTTGCTTTTGATGCGCATTTTGGCCATCGGTGTTATTGTCCATAATAAAGTATGTTCTTTAAAAAGTTATTGCTTTAATTTAGTTTACTGATATAAAGAGTACTGATTTAGTCCACATCTAGACGTCTGATTGAGTTGCTTTACATTAGTTCGTCTTTTTTTTTCGAGGGGTAAACCTTCAAAACGTACCCGACGCCGTGGGAGCGACACAGGGTTATGTGGGATTCTTACCGCACTAAAACCCCCCGGTGGCCGTCCTCGGCACTGAAAAGGAGGACTCCGGGATCTCGAAACGACTTCAACTGGAATCCTCCGAGTGCGCTGCCCCATCGGGCTCCTCCCAGAGGGGCGGCTGGGCCCACCGCTCCGTCTAGTCTTTACGACGGTATGCGACCACACATACCGCCGTCCTTCTCGGGATTGCCTGACCGAACGGTTCGAGCTCCCACTCTAGCCGTCTGCAACCCCGGAAGCCCCTTTTAGTCGCCTCTTACGACAGGCAGGGAATGCCGTAACCCAGGGTCGAGGCGCCGTTGCCGGCGGCCGCGGCGGAACCTTCTCCGAGAGGGTTCAGCGCGCTCTCTGGCCCTTTCGGTGTCTTCCTTCGCTGACATGACGTCCTCGCAGAAGGTGATCATGCCGTTACATTAGTTCGTCTTAAAGACAATATACAACCGACAAATTTGAGATTCCAGTTAAACGGACGATCCGATAATGTAAACTAACACTTGTCAGTATGATTCTTGTATGTTTTAGGAAGGGTTACAGATGTAGATAAGTTTTATCTACTGACTAATTGTAAATAACAATATACTCCGCATAATTATTTCATTGCATACGTTGAAACAAGGTACACTGTAAAATTTTGAGCTGCATAAAAACTAATCAATTAAACAATAGTTTCTTTGGGTTTTCTAACAGCTTAACTAATTTAACGTTTTTATTTAATTCCACGTCAATGTCGTCAACGTCGTTATAATGCATTTATATCTGTACCTAATAATCTACTTGCTAGCTTTCATTTGATACCCACATTGTTATAATCTAAAAAGTCGTTCCTCTCTCCCCTATTTCCCTGACCGTAGTTGTAGTTTGACGACCCGCGTGGCCGAGTGATTACCGTACCGGGCTGACGTGCAGTGGGTCCCGGGTTCGATTCCTGTCCAGTCAGGTATTTGAATGATGAGTTTAGATTCTTGTTCTGGGTGTTTTTGTACTCGTCTTTGTGTGTGTCCATGGCACCCACGACACAGTAGAAGAGTGTTAAAGGCTATATAATTTTCAAATGTGACCACTTAAAAAACTTAAAATGCTTTCTACACTCATTGCCCCACATTAGGATTTTCTCCTGTGTCGTGGGTACCATGGAGACACACAGGACGAATACACAAACAACCAGACTCAGAACATGAAGCTAAACTCATCACTCAGATACCTGTCTGGCCGGGAATCGAACCCAGGACCCACTACGTGTCAGACCGGTATGGTAACCGCTGCGCCACGTAGGTCGAATAAATGATAAATAAATAAATGAAATATTCGCAACACATTCGCACAAATCTCGCACATCGAATGCGAATACTCATTACATTAGGAATCCACACTTATCAACGACATCAATGAAATATTGTCTGCAATTACCTGTAGCTGTAATATTATCAAATTGAACATAAAGATAGTAAAGACTACGATAGTTCAAGGTTCTTAAGTAAGTAATTAGTTTTTAATTGCCTCAAGCTAAGCATAAAATATTAGGATATAATGACTTAGGGTCTATTGTTATACAATACTTTCATATTTCGACTATTATCATAATTATTTTATTTTTGTCACATTGTTGCATAAAATAGGTATTACCTACTTTTTTTTTATCAAAGGCAACCATCTTAGTCTTCGTGAGTAGCAACGCATCTGGGTTTGATTTTAAATAGAACCTTTGTTCTGTATGAAGATACTTACAGGTGTCCATGGGCGACAGTTACATCTTACCATCTGGTGGATTACATGCTCATTTGTTACTTCATCTTATAGAAAATGCAGATCAATCAGGACTTATTACTGCCGCTATCAATGTCAACATGCTAGTGATAGATAATACAATTAATACTAAATTGAGTAAGAAACGAGCATGTAACCCTGATGGTAAGTAATCTGCCGCCTATGTACATCTGTAATCAACTTCATACAAAACAGAGGTACTATATGAAGTAAACTACAACGCATTGCTTATCCTGAGAATTTAAATGGTCACCTTATATGAAAGTAAACCGAAAACCAGACCCTTGCACCAAAACAAGGTGGAAGAACCAGTGTTGAGGTGGACGAACGACTGCACGCTCGTTTGCTACTTCAGTCAGGTAAACAAAAAACGCAAGAGATGCATCACACTAGAAATAGGTGTTGCGAGTGTACGAGTATTGTACCTGTTCAAACCATATCAGTTACAATAAGCTCACTAATTTTATTATAAACTCCAAATTTTATTAGAGCTTTGCTGAGGTTTGCCACACAAAATGACTTTTTTTTAGTTTGTATAGGCATACGTTGCCTACGTGTGCCTACCTACACTATCACCAAGTCGAAACACGTCGATCTAAAAGTTTCACTACCCCTTGAGAACTTAAAATATATCATCAAGCCATTATTGTCCCACTGCTGCGCACCGGTCCTCTCTCGGAATGAGAGAGTTTTTTAGGCCATAATCAACCACGCTGGCCAAGTGCAAATTGGTGGACTTCACACACCTCCAAGAACGGTTTTCTTTTCTCAAAGAACTTTCTTGTGTGTAGGTTTCCTCGCGATGTTTTCTTTCACCAAAAAGCAGTGATAATTAATTTCTAATCCTCACATAAATCAGTGGTGCGTGCTGGGTTTGAACCTCGGACGTCCCGATTGAGAGAGCAATTTTCAACCATTAGGCTATCACTATCACTACTCTAACTTAAAATATAGACTTCTAATTGAAAAAAAAAACCAGCATCGCTTAAGAATACTATTTTAGACAAAACGAAGTGAAATGGGTTTTTATAATTTTAGAATATTACTGAACTAAGGGACATCTAAATGGACTAAAGCTTTTAGTCCAATCATTCAGATCATTTGGGTTCAAATTATATTTATTTAAATAATTTTAATGTTAATGATCTTTTCAAACTATGTTTTTCTACCTTTGACCATTAAAATAATATAAGATTTTAAGGTGGATGTAATTATGCAATAATGATGCTATGTACTAATTATAGCATCACAGATATATATTATATACTAGCTAACCCGGAGAACTTCGTTCCGCCTAAAAGCAAAAAAATCTAAAATTATCAGTGTTTCTCCACTATTTATACATGTATTATACATTAATACCTTCCTCTTGAATCACTATATCTATTAAAAAAACTGCAACAAAATCCGTAGCGTAGTTTTAAAGATCTAAGTGTACATAGGCACAGATAGTAAGAAGCTACTTTGTTTTATACTATGTAGTGATATTATCACAGTATTTTTAGACAGTCTTTCTACATATTTCCTGCATTCTAAGGTTTTAAGTGTCACTTAGTAGCAACAGTTTTGCATTTCTATAGGATCTGGTTGGCAGCTCTCTTTTATATGAGGCGACCATCTTAGTCCTAGGGAGTAACCTAGGGGAAATCTTTTTTTTTATATCGAGGGGGAAACCTTCGAAAGGTACCCGATGCCGAGGGAGCAACGCACGGCTCTACGTGGAGGACACCAGGAACTCCTTTCCGTCTCTTCCCAGTGAGCATTGTACTCAGTGCTCCTCCCTGGTGTTCACGACAGCATGTAGCCACACATGCCGTCGTCCTACACGGGGTCGCTTGGCAGGACGGTTCGAGCTCCCACTCTACCGCCCGCAACGCCTCTTACGATAGGCAGGGGCAACTACAGGGATAAACCTAGGGGAAACCTAGGTCAGATATTTTAGTACATTTACCGTGAATTAAAAATAATAAATCCTAAGCGTATGTGTCATACACTGTTTCCATAGTAACAAAAGAAGTTTAGTTCATTATAAACTTTGATTACCTATATTATATTCTTGCATTTTAAATATACCATTTGCATAAGCTAAGCTATTATACGACGTTGTGTATGGTTTTTAATTTATGATTGATAATGATAATAAAGTTTCGCACGTAGAAACTTAACAAAATTTCTACGAAATTTGGAGTTAAAGTGCCTAGTTTTGAAAAGGTTTACCGTTTCCATACTCAGATTTTCGAAAAGTACCCTTTTTGATTAAGATCCAGGAAATTAGAGAGCATCAGAAAGTTTCTCCTTCTTACCACACTCTTCAAACCAGAATACAATAACGGTTAAGTTTACTATAAGGGAGAAGAAGTGTGATAGCGATGCCTCTGGAATTAAAACTTAAGACACCCAGACCCAGAACAAAAATCTAAATTCATCATTCAGATACCTGTGTGGCCGGGAATCGAACCCGGAACCCATTGAGCGTCAGACCGGTATGACAACCGCACTGCCACGCGAGTCGCCAAACACAAAGAGTTTTACCACCTTCACGAGTTCATTCCACCTGTTGCTTGTTCATGCAAACGCATTCCTCTTTATTAAAGTGATCGTGAAGTATGTATTATGTAACATGCTTAGTTATACATGATTGGCGCTCACTTTTTACGTTACCGACCTTGACATTAGCTTTCGTTAATAGCGAAGACGCTACACGTTTTGGGGTCCACTCGCACTAGCGTATACGCCAGTTCCCAAGTCGGCGCGCCTTACAAAGGGGGCATAGCGAGATGTCGAGGGTCGAAAAGCGTTTGAATTTTAGAAAGAATAAGTACTACTGGACCAAAACAATTAGGCGCACGACAGTTGAAACGTCATTAGAACTAGGGATTTTCCATCCCGATATGAAGTATATTCTATTACCAATTACCAAGAGTATGTAGCTATACCATTATTAAAACATATTCCACAGTGGCGTATGTTCAATACTCGTGTATTTGTTAAAGCAATTTCATGTGTTTAATATATTCGCTGTCATGGAATATTTTCTTTCTTTTTATAATGTGTGTAAGAGATTGAAGCCTGTTGCGGCACACTCTCGATTTTTGACTTGGAAGACGGGAATACTGAGCCCATGCATCTTCTCTTGTTAAAAAAATGCATATTTTGAATGTAAGAATGCTATCAGTATGCTATCCACTAATAGTCTTTTTCCTACCCATTTTAAGGTTTATTGACGAATAATCAACGAATTTAGTAATAACTTTAAGAATTCAACAATCACTCATTAAACTAACATTATAACGAAATAACATTAAACACGTGCTGGCTAACGTAAACACCTAGGCGATACACAACTGCACGTCACTAGGGGATGCGCGGGGACAGAAGCGAGGCGCGGGGTACGGAACCGCTTTTGTTTCATGCGCCTAATTGTTTTGGTCACGTAATATGTGTATTTATAAGATTGAAGTAGCATGAGCATGCCGTCCACCTGATAGTAAGTGGTCACTGCCGCCCATGGACGTCTGTAATCGACTTCATACAGAACATGGATTCCATCTGAAGTCAATCACAGATGCATTGCTACTCCCGAGGACTATGATGGTCGCCTCATATAAAAGTGTACCGGCAACCACACCCTGGTAGCCTAAGTAGTCCGGGTAGCCTCAACAGGAGATTTTGGGTTTACCCTGGTATACACTTATCCGCTCTTATCCATGTACAAATGTATTTGATACTAAAGATGAAATCTCGTCAACCCATTATTTTCTCACTTCACAAATTCTCTCTCAGAATGTTTTAAGCCATCATGATGGCCAAGTGCGAATTGACAGACTTCACACACCTTTGATTTGTTTTTCTACAAACTCGAGTGTTTTTTATATATTTATTTGTACCTAACGATAAGGCAGACGGGCCACCTGATGGAAAATGGTTACCGTCGCCTATGGACATTTGCAACACCAGAGGAGTCGCCAATGCATCGCCGGCCTTGAAGGAGAGCTCTTTTTGCACCTTTCTTGAAGAGCCCCATGTCATAACGCTCCGTAGTAGTGTAGATGTCCTGACGGTTTTTTGAGTGGATATATATGGAAATAAGTAATAAAAGTTATTTATAATAGGGTTTTACTCTGCCTGTCTCTATATTGAATAACGTATCAAATCAAAATTGCTGAATTAAATTTAAAGTGATATTCCATGTCTTGGCCTATAATTTAATGTTTATTTCATTAAAATCGATCTCCATCCATCCATCCAAATGTTATCCCAAGTAAGTATTTTTTTAACAATAGTAACGCCGTGAGGAATTCCTAATAATATTAATAAAAATTTTGCATTTGACGAATGAAAAAAGCTAGAAAATTATTTCTAGCTATGTTACGTTGAAATTAAACGCATTCGCGTGTTTTTACATATTCGCAAAAATTGTGTGAATATTTTACGAATATAGAACTACAATTTGACAACCAAAAAAAGGTAGCCAAATTTAATTTTATAGGTACTAGTCATTAGTAAGTGAAGTAGCAGATGAACCTCTCTGAAAATAAATAACGGCGCCCATGTTGGGGTCAATATAAATAACAATTTAACATTCGCGAATTTTGGCACGTCGGAAGGATATTCGCGTACGCATTCGCACTTGCATTTGCGATTTTTTTTTAATGATTAAAGTAGCAAACGAGCGTGCAGTCCACTCGATGGCAAGTGGTCAATGCCGCCCATGTACACCTGTAAGCAACTTCATACAGATCACAGGTTCTATCTGAAGTTAATCACAGATGCGTTGCTACTTCCGAGGACTGAGATGGTCGCGTCATATACAAGTGAGCCGGCAACCTTACCCTACCATCGAAACGCAAGAGCTTCACGCTAGAAATAGGTGTTGCGGCGGTACTTCCCCGGTCGAACAACACTGGTTCTACCTTCAAATTATTCAAATAATAAAATTCGTTACTTCGCTAATGCGTATAGACCATCAGAGATCATTATTTGTCAACGAAACGGCTTTTACGCCTGTGGCGTAGCAACTGTTCGTCGAAATAACGTATTAAAATTAAATAATAATTTTAAAGGTTTTGTTATCGTAAAATTGCTAATATTGTTTGGTCATTCTAAGCTATCCTTATTATATACGCGACTAGCTATCAGTTTATGTTTTAACCAACCGAAAACGCATCTTCGGTATCGCAAACCGTAATATCAGCCTCCTTTTAGGCTTTTGAGACCCATTACTGGACTTACAATTTTTGTCAACAATTCCCAATATTCTGAATCACAGGCCTAAATACTAAGTTTCTTTTAGGTTGCATTAAATTTGACAGATTTCCAAACAAACTTTTTTTCAAAAAGAATTCCCTTAAGTGCAAAATTTGAAGTTTCTAATCACAGTAGTTGCGCTGTTTGTTGATATGTCACTAGTTAAGTTAGTTTTCCTTTTTTTATATATAGATATGTCAAACATGAAGTGTTGTTTAATTATCGTGTTCAAATATAGGTGTAATTGTATGTCTTAGGTACGCCTAGACATCACGCAACAGAACAATCGATTTAAAAATAGCTGGAATTTTCACACAGTTAATTGCATATCGAGACCCTGCGACATGTGACCCTGATATTCTTAATAGAAGTAGTAAACGAGCATGTAATTAATCCACATGATACTGAATTGTCATTGCCGCCTATGTACATTTGTAAGCAACGACAACCCGTGGGGAGGAGCGGTTACCATGCCGATCTGACGCGCAAGGGGCCCCGGGTTCGATTCCCGGCCAGACAGGTTTCTGAATGATGAGTTTAGAGTCATGTTCTGGGTCTGGGTGTTTGTGTATTTGTGTTGTGTCTGTCCATGGTACCCACGACACAGGAGAAAATCCTAGTGTGGGGCTATGAGTGTGTGATAAAGCGTGTGTGTGTAACTTTATGTAGAACAGGGGATAAATCTGAAGTCAATTAAAAACGCATTGCCTATTGAAACGATTTGTAATTCTTTGTAATACTCTCAGGAAGAGGCTGAAAGGCACCACACGAGGCACGCACTGGCGCGTTCTACCAGGGATCCCGAAGTTTACCTATATGCGTATTGTGACCTTTGAAGCCACGAAGAAGTTTTAATGAGTAAAAATACGGTGTAAATATTTAATGAAATTAAATACTGAATTAAAGAAGGTCCAGTGTCTATTTAAGTTCCCATCAGACTCAAAAAAGACGTGCGATCCTACTGCCAACGACTTCTCATATAAAAGTGAAAAGACTAATCTAACCTGGGATTCATTATAGATGCCTATGGGCGGCAGTCACTACGTAATATTAGATTCTACATAACGAAACAAACCAGTAGAACCAGTGTAGTTCGACCGGGGAAGTTCCACCGCCAAACCTATTTCCAGCGTGAAGCACTTCTTGCGTTTCGATAGAAGGGTGTGGTCGCCGGCACACTTTCACATGAGGCGATCATCATAGTCCTCGGGAGTAGTAACGCATCTGTGATTAACTTAAGATGGGTTCCACCCATATTCTGTACGAAGTTGATTACAGGTGTTCATGGAGGGCAGTGACCACTGACAATCAGGTGGACTGCATACTCGTTTGCTACTTCAGTCAGATAAAAAAAACAGGTATCCACGAAAAATTTAAGCCCCTTTCATTTATCTAGACAATAACCAATTGTTTTACTACACAAGTAAATATAAGCTACTTTAAAAAATGAATCTTATTGACATTTTACTCTAACATTACGATACTGCATAGTGTTGCATTAAAATGTATTGAAACTGCATTGAATTCGAAGACAATGGAAATGTCAATATTTACGTCATATGGGTGCAATATTCAATATCAATAGAATGTGATTAAAGTTACGAGATCTCACTTTTAATGACTGACCAATTAAATGGATAAGGTTAGATATCAATAGTAAAAAATATAGCAATGTAGTCCATCTAATGGTAAGTGTTAACTGTCCCCTAAGGACGTTAGGAACTATGTGCAGAATGAATATCTATCTGATCAAATCGAGAGTACAAACTCAAATGAAAGTGATCTCGCAACCACAACCTTCCACTAACACGCGAGAACTTCTTCACGCTAGAAATTGGTGTAGTATACCGCCCCGAAACATATAAGCTCTATCACCTTGCACAGTATAGAATAATACTCGCATACAATAATAACAATAATATCAATGTATAACACTTTGTATTAAGTTATTCAAGATGTTATGAAACGGACATTTTCTAATTTTCCGGAAAACCGCTTAATTTTTTTCAATTTCCTCAATATGGGACCGCCTGTGAAACTAGCCGTATATTGTCGTATCAATCGTATCGGTAGGTCGACGGCGTTAGGCCAAAACGCCTAAACATAAATAAATATATATATATAAATATATACACGACGAATAGATAATCTCTTTCCTTTGGCAAGTCGGTTAAAAACCGGAGCCACCACGCAGCGCTAAGGCCACTGGTTTATTGAAGCTAAAATCCAACATACGCCGGGGAGTTGATAGCAAAAAAAACCCTAAATCTTCTTAAAATTGCAACATCGTAAGACCTTTGCAATACAATAAGACCTTGGAAAGGGGATTTTTTTTTATTATAAGTCCAATAGCACACATAAACAAACGCCTCTTAGAAAGTACGGATTAAATTTAAATAAATATTATAATCACTTCTTGAAACAAAAAATTAAAACAACCTAGATTGTTAAATATTTATCTAATATATTAAACTTTGCACTCATAGGTTAAAGTGCACTTTACATCAGATATTATATAAGAATTATGTAACCATAATAATCGCTTTTAATACAAAATAGATGGCTTTGATTTATTGGCTTGACACGAATAGACATGGACATTATACTAAACATGACCATTAGGTACCATTAGGTAGCTGCCACACCAAGATAGGGCAAACGAGAGGCGAGAAGCGAGTAGATATGGCTCTCCTTATAGTAACTATTAATATATTAATATAATTCTGAAAATAAATAATATTTTTAACACATGTAAACTTGGAATAATGAACTTTTTCCGCACCATATACAAGAAAAGTTTTTTTTGCGGGTAGCACCATTTTTAATTCATTTAATTTAAAATAATGTATTGAAAAATCATACTATTTTTATGTACTTGAAGAAAACTATGGTCAAACAACACAACTAATACGAGATTTTTTTGGATCATAATGATATTTTTTTTATATTTATTGCGTATTTATAGCATCAATAGTCAAATTCTCCGGCGATTCTGAATAAAAAGTTCCGTATTAATTAAGACATAGTAGATAGAAATTCGTTGCATACCTATCGTTCCATGTGAGACCAATCCTAATAAAGAACGTATTGTCGAATGGAAATTGAAATTTTGTCGGTGTATTTGTAATATTTAGGCCGTCTACTGAAACTTGCATAGGTGCATGCAGTGGGTTCACTGAAGACATCCGACACCGGTCCTGGACGTCCACCTCTTAACGCAAAAACTATTTTATTTATTTATTGCACCTTAACAAAAGTTACTATAGGGAAAACTTAATGCCTGATGGAATTCTCTACCAGTCATCCCTGAGTGGCTGGAAAATTTGTGGGATATTATATCAAACAATCAATTCTTATTTTACATAATATGTTATTATACGAAAATATAGATTACTAGCTGTCTGGTGGACTGCGTTTCGCCAGAGAATGATCAGATTAAAAATTAATACAAAATTGTCATGCTTATTTTTATTTTTAGATAAATCCAAAGACACAAAAATCATTAATTACATTTATATTTTATGGTATGATATTTAAGTTCAAATTCACTGTTAAGCATAATTATAAATCTTATGTATGGGAATATAAAAAAATATTGATTTTAGACTTATTTAGGCAATTTTTTTTTTCATCCCATAAGAACCATCCTTAAACTAGTTTGTGAATAGAAATATTTAATATACCTACTTAGTCATACTAACATATACATATATCATAAATAAATATTTATATTATCAATACATATAATAGACACAATAAATCTACAAAAAACATTTAGCCTTAATACATTTTAGCCTTAATTATGCACAATTCTTTCGATTAACCTACTGCAATGGATTAGTTGCTAATGAATTACTAGCCTGATTGAAGAAGTAGATCGTTAGCTCCTATTTATAAGGACCCATTTTCTATAATTGCCACGCTAGGAAACGTACCCAAACCTCGATCTATTATTGACAACCTCCTCACTGAACTGACTCCAACTGACCCCAGTGACCCCATCCTTGGAAAACCGTAGTACCTGTATAAGTAGGACCGTCCCCTCCCTCCCCGTGTCATAAATACAGGTTTCATTTTTTTGCAAACAGAAAGTTGAAACACAATAAATGACATATTTGAATGAAGCTTAATTAATAACCGCCAGATTTCCTTTAGGGGATATTATCTACGTGACGAAAACCCCCGCCCTTCTGACCAAGCGTGGTATGTTGAATACTCCCCTCCCATCTTAAAATGGTTAAGTGTTTTGGGTACGTTCCTTTATTTTAATAAGGTATAAAAGCATTACCCCCTGTACCAAACAATATTTTCGTGTAATGCTATTTGTGCAGCCTTTAAAATTCTTTCGTAGTTCGTTGAACTTATCTTAAATGATAGATACTTAACACTTTAAGTTTTTATTAACATTAATTTACTATCTATCAGCACCATGCTATTGACGCTTACATTTATATAATATATCTAAACTATTTCAGACAAAAATCATATTAGTGATGATTCAACTGAGACCTTAGAAATTGCAGATAAAGATAATCTCATTAAGGACTGTAATGAAACGAAATGTCTTTATTTTTAACTAGATGATACCCCGCAGCTATGCCCATTTTAAAAAAATCGATGTATCTGTCTTTTTTTTTTGTTATCGAGGGGGAAACCTTCAAAAGGTACCCGACACCGTGGGAGCGACGCAGGGTTATGTGGGATTTTTACCGCACTAAAACCCTCCGGTGGCCGTCCTCGGCGCTAAAAAGGAGGACTCCGGGATCTCGAAACGACTTCAACCGGAATCCTCCGAGTGCGTTGCCCCATCGGGCTCCTCCCAGATGGGTGGTTGGGCCCACCGCTCTGTCTAGCCTTTACGACGGTATGCGACCACATATTCCGGCGTCCTTCCCGGGATTGCCTGACCGAACAGTTCGAGCTCCCACTCTATAACCCCGTCTATAACCCCGGAAGCCTCTTTTAGTCGCCTCTTACGACAGGCAGGGGATGCCGTAGCCCTATTCCGATCCCGGAGCTACAGGGACCGGTGTATCTGTCTATCTGTCCTGTGTGAATAACATATTTTCCCAGAGTAAAACGTATCCTTTATCTTAATTTTTTACACTACCGCTAAATTGGAACATGACCACAACTAAATAAAAAAATCCGACAAAAACTTACCTAGTTTGTTTTTATTCCTATATTTAAGTTTATTTTTTATTTTTTCCTAATAAATACTGCATCGATTAGCCCCTCAATATCTTCATGAGTGGATAACAGAATATTAGTGGATATTAAAAAAAAGGTCGAGCCTATAGCCTATAATATTATAGAACTTTACTTTTTTAGGGAGGTTAATATGATTTTACCTTGTAAGAAATAAAAAAATCAACTGATAGTCGTTAAATGCTTTAAGGCTTGCTTACGTCAAACAGGCGCGAGTGTGTCGATACGAGATACCGATTATTTTTAAAGGTTAGACATCCATCGCTAGATAAGCGCAAAAGATAAATATTAAGCTGTAAGCAATTTTTAACTACCAGAGCAGTGCTAGCGTAATTGTTGAAACTTGCCCTCTCGATCGGATGTCCGTGGTCCCAGGCACGAAACACTAAATTTTCTAAAATTATGCGTGTGTAAAATTAACACTGCTTTTCGGTGATGGAAAACATCGCAAGGAAACGTACACACCCAGGAGTTCTTTAGAAAAAAAGTTCTCAGAGGTGTGTGAAGTCTAGCAATTCGCATTTGGCCAGCCCGGTTGACTATGGCCTAAAAACTCTCTCATTCTGAGAGAAGATCCGTGCCCGTGCAGTGGGACAATAATGCGTTGACGAGATATGAAAATCTTTTTAACGAAAAGAATGTAGTTTACAGCTATTTTTACGCGATGGTTCGATATAAATAATTTTATACGTTTCTCAGAAAAAAGTTAACTTTTTTTCACACTCCTCCGTCTATCTAATAAACATGAGGCTTGTGAGCTATTAATTTCTCCGACATATAATCACATAACTTTTTTACACACAGATATCATACGTTGTGCAAAAAACACATACGTACAAAAAACACACAGAGCGTGCGGGTCAAAAAAACACATAGTCTCATCTCACTTTTGTTACTTCAAAGCAGTATGATAACCATTTTTTAAAAATGCTAAAATTGCCATTTGGCCAATCAGGCACCTCAGGTTATCTAGAAACAGCACATTAAAGAAATGTTTTTACGTTGGTAGCCCCAAACTAATAATTTATTTACAACGTCAATTAAAAGAATAAAAATCACAATCTAAATCAACATTAAAATCTTAGTGTGGGATTATTCATTTAAAGCTAGGAGGGGAATATCTAGAAAATACTTCCTTTGTAACAACAACGCAAACGATTATGCCAGAGGAGATGACTCTTGGCTATGGCCAATATGTAGGATGGCATTTGTAATGGGGCTGTCTTTAAAATAGTTATGACTGATGTTGTAATTGTGCTGCTAACGTCCTTACTGAACTAACCTTTGATACCTATTTCATACTTTATTTACCTCTAAAGTGGCACTAACAAGCAAGGGACGCCTGCCCCATTTGCTTATGATCATTTTGAGAGACTCCAGATATTTAAATTGTAATAAACTGTTTGTACATTTACCACCTAATAAATGTATATTGAATGCCGGGATTCGCAAATTGATAACCTTAAAACCAATATTTAAAAATTAATATTTTGTACAAATAAGATAGAGTTTCAATGTGCGTTACAAATTCTGCCTAAGGTATCAGCTCACTTTGGAAAAGAGATCCTATGACTAAAATTGTGTCGAGTAGAAGACAGAAGACGACCAGGGAAGTACCACCGCCTCACTTAACCAATTCTCGCATTTCGGTCGAAAGGTGTGGTTGAAAGTTCACTTTAATATAAGGCGACCATATTAGTCCCCGGAAATAACAACGCAAATCTGATTGACTTCAAATCAAGGTGGTAGAATCAGTGTAGTTCGAACGGGGACGTACCACCGCCACACCTATTACTAGCGTGAAGCATTTCTTGCGTTTCGATAGAAGGGTATTGTTGCCGGGACACTTTCACATGAGGCGACCATCATAGTCCTCGGGAGTAGCAACGCATCTGTGATTGACTTCAGATGGAACCCATGTTCTGTATGAAGTTGGCTACAGAGGTGGACTGCATGCTCGTTTGCCACTTCAGTAGGATTAAAAAAATAGAAACCTCGTTCTCTATGAAGTTGCTTACATATATCCATTGGCGGCAAAAACTTACCTTCAGTTGGACTGCTTGCTCGTTTGCAACTTCAATCTAATAAAAAAATTGGAAATCCCTATTTTAATATTACCGCATGCAGTGAAGTGTTGGCATAATACGTTGAAACGGTTACGCAACAAGGTGAAGGCCACAGTGTCAAAAAGGTTAAGCATTGATTTACAAAATCGTCCCTTAATAAGCGGTCATAATTCATATCCTTTATAAGCAAAAAAACAATAAAGGTTTTATGTATTTTTTATTTCATACAAATAATGGCTATAATGTTATTATTCCTTTTGGAACCCACTAAATAATGCATCAACATTTTTAAAGATTTAAAATATTTTGGTGGACATACCCCTTTTTCCAAAATGACTCCTTCATCACATCACCTCAGACATCCTCAGACCCAAAAATACAAAAAAAGCTGATACCATAGCCAAAAAAATCTTTAGATGTTTTTCTTATTGACACAAAATACCACTTTAAAATCTTGGGGTAACTTCTTAACCCTTTTGGAGTTTAGGATCAGTATCGTCTTCTTTGAGATTTCCAGGTTCGAAGGAATATTCCTTAAATAATTCATTTTTAACATCCAACACCCGCTGTTTTGAAAGGTTTGGTTAATTGTAGGAAACTCCTCAACAGTCATATTTTCCATAAAATAATCATTTGATAAATTGATTTACGGTAATAGAACTAGTAAAGCTGGGGCTATTATAGACCACAAATTATTATCATCGCTTACAATTATTCGTGCCACTTATTTTATTAGTAGCAAACCATCGCAGTTACACCTGCAGGTATATACATCAAGTTGTAGTTTCTCTAAAATTTTGCCACTTGCTTAGTTGAAGGATGGAAAAGTTCATAATTTGAGAGGCGCTAAGGTAACATTAAATACTAGGTATATAGGAGTCACACAATCAATAAGAGTTCCTTTCATGGGGATTAAGGTAACACACAAAACTAGGTAAATAGGAATCGACCACATTTTTTTAAGGTTCCTTACAACATTTGACACGTAAAAATGTTTGTGGTTCGCTTTCCTATCACGCAGTTCAAACCAACATGCGTGTCCTACACATACACACGAATAAACTTGTTCAGTCTCTTCGCGACCCGAGTGCAAGTGACACGCATGATTATGACCAAAATTCTAATCCTACATACGCGTATTTGATTTTTCATGGTATGGTGGGTATAAGAAATTATGAATAATGTAATTATCAATTGATGTTACGGCGTAGGGAGACATCGTAGGGACGTACCTTATGGTTTTTTTTTACTCGACGCCGTGGGAGCGACGTAGGGTTGTGTGGGATTTTTACGGCACTAAAACCCCCCGGTGACCGTCCTCGGCGCCATGAAGAGGACTCCGGGACCTCCAAAGGACTGCAGCCGGAATCCTCTGAGCGCGTTGCCCCATTGTGCTCCTCTCAGATGGGCGGCTGGGCCCACCGCTCCGTCTAGTCTTTACGACGATATGCGACCACACATACCGCCGTCCTTCCCGGGATCGCCTAGCTGGACGGTTACAGCTCCCACTCTAGCCGCCCGCAAACCCGGAAGCCCCTTTTAGTCGCCTCTTACGACAGGCAGGGGATACCGTAACCCTATTCTGATCCCGGAACTACACGGACCAAACAACATTTTGCCTACTCTTTTACCACCTGATTACGAAATGTAGAAAGATCTTTTGTGACTGCCTCGTACATTCGATATTACGTGGATATATGATAATATTAGCACAGAATCGACAATTTTTTTATTTGTAAAGCATAGTCTAATGGTGAGCAGTGGTAGTCTAATGGTTGAAACTTGCCCTCTCAATCCGAGGTCCGAGGTTCAAACCCAGGTGCGTTTTAGAAATTAATTAACACTGCTTTGCGGTGAAGGAAAACATCGAGAAGAAAACCTACACACCCGAGAGTTCAAAGCAACTACTGCAACATAACAGCACTTGATACTGTTATAAATAATAGGTGTGGCGGTAGTGCATCTGGAGTCAAACCACGAACCATTACCTTTCTTAAATCTTTCTACGCTATCTTCAAAACGATATCGATGACACAATATTGACGTAACTGTTGGTTTTATGAAAGTATACATAATTCATAGAACCTATCACGGTGCTACTTTTCCCGAAAAACTGACAGCATGCCCTTTTAAACCTCTTTTGTTAACCATATCTCTGCACAACTGAGAAATGTCTGGAGCATCCGCCATGTTGATGCAATGCAATACAATCAAATTTCCGGAAATTTCTCTTCAATTAACTTGTTCTACATTTATTACAATACCGAATGATAGTTATTCCTTTAATAATAAAATAATATCTTAAATCTATTAATAGAGATGATGATAGTAAAGTCGTAATAGATGAGTTAGTCTTCTCTAATGGGCGAATGACAAAATATAGAATTCAAGGATACAAACATAAAAATTATAATGAGATTGCTGATTGCTCGTCGCACCCACTCGGAAGGTCGCGATTACCATACTCACCTGCCACATGTTTTACATACTCGGCACACCTTAAGAGGTTAACTATCATTTTCCATCTACGAAATTATAATAACCCGATGAACAGAAAATTAGCTGTTTTATTTTTTTTATCTGATGTGTCGCGTTTAGTTGATTGATTCAGCTTTAGTCCTGTATTAGTAGAGTCAAAAGATTTTTAGCTAATCACCACAATCAGGAATTGAAGCTTTCTTTGCAAGTTTTTCAGTCTTGCTTGTTTATTTTTTATGTGGTGTTTTTTTTATTAATTGTGTGCGTATTGACACGCCCTAAAGGTAGTCTCCATTAGAAATTAAAGCTATTTTCCTTATGAATATATTTTCCTTACGCCCTTTATAAGATGAAAAATCATGATTTCCTTCCTTCTTCTCAGAAATAAGAATTGATTTTATTCACCACTTGATATATGAGTGTAATATATTTTCTAATATTTGAATGTCTCTCTTTTGTGATAAAACACTTATCTAAATATTAAACGTTGTGAAATTTCAAAACACTTTAATGTTTTACTGGTAATGAAGTAAAGAAGTAATTTTTGGGTTGATTATAATTTTCGGTAAAAATTAAAACTGCGTATTGGGAGTACCCGTAACATGTTTGCTGTTAGGTTGTTAACTATAGTATTGTTCGAATAGTTACAATTCATTTAAAAATGTAAATATAATTGATCTATAACTTTCACGTTTGATTGGCAATTTTACTCTTAACGTTATGTGTTGTTATGTAAAGTATTACACTATTTTACAATATCTATGACGTCACTTATCTAATTCCTCCAGTTAGAAGTTTTTAGGGTAGTTGTGTCATAGTGATCACCAAAGGTCAAATTTCGCATATTATCACACAAATACATTCATTAGGTGATTAAGAAACAGTTAGATTAAAAGACGAGATAAATTAACATAATGTTTTATTAACAATGTACAAATCGGGATCGTATCACAGAATCGCTTGGACAATTCTTAACAAAGGAGTAGAGAGGTTAAAGGATGAGTATTTTGGACTAGATATAGGGTTAAATTATATTGATTTATTTGGGAATGTGCTCAGCCTCGGGCTGGAAACCGTTCTGGTCAGCGACGTAGACAACGCGGTATACCTTGCCGTCGTCGCCGGTGTAGGAGTACTGGCCGCGGACGGCGATGCCCTCATTATCGGTACCAACGTTGGTCAGCTGGCCTTCCTCGGACTGGGAGATGCCGTTGCTGGTGTCGAAACTGAAAGAAAAGATACACTCTTTAATCGTTATGTCAAAGGAATGGTTAACGACTCGTAGACTACTGGTCCACTTGTTCGTTTATAGCCTATTTAATAATGTATATGTTTCCAAACTATGAAATCACATCGTGTCATCCATGGGACTAAATTAATTAATACAATATTTTAAACATACAATCAATAATTGTGGTAATTTCGTTAAATATTCGTTTTATAAAAAGACGGAGAAGTGTGAGTTATGTTTCATCAGGCTTCTCTAAAGATAGAGGAAAAGCCAATGCTTTTAATGTATTATTGAAAGTGCAAATTCTTACGAGTATTGGAAGCCGTCGACTCCAATGTTGTCGCTTTCGTAGCGGACGACCTGGGCGTCGGCGTCAGGGGAGCCGGGGCGGGCGAAGGCAACAGCCACGCAGAGAGCGAGAACGATGAACTGTGGAAAAAACAATTTGAACACATCACCTTTGGTAATTCTGATAAGTAATGCATTAGTCGGTTGTTAAGTAGGATCCACCTAAAATCAACAACCAGCACTGTTAAAGCACGCTTATATTTTACACGAAAAATAGATGATAAAAAGCGATGGGATGACACATCGATCGAGTTCGATATATCCGTATGAAAGAATTCACAATACTAACCGATTTCATTTTTGAAAGGTTGGTTTTTGTGTTTGCGATTGGAAGACAATCCAGCGACTGATGCTTTTCGTTGGATGCGCCGGGTATTTATACCGCGGGTCGCGAGAAGCAAGGACGCGTTGTGACATTTGAACTTACATAGATCTTCGGCCGATCTTACTAAAGTCTCCGATATGTCCGGTTGCGTTGATTACTGAGGGATTGTTTAATAATACCAAATGGCTAATCAATTTTATCGGGTGAAAATTTCATATCAGAAAATAATAGGTAACAATAAAACGATAGATGCGACCTTTGAAGGTCCACAAAGGTAAATAAGAATTGTAGATTAAATAGTATTATGTAATAAAATAATCATTCTTCATCATTCATTCTTGCTTCCATGATTAAATAGGGGTCAAAATTGTTATATTATAAATGTAATATTGTTTTACCTTTATTTATGCGAATAAGCGATTAATTTAGTTATTTAGGAATTTTGTAGTTGTTATTCGAGAAACAAAATTAAATAAGCACGTTTTCGATTTGGTTAGCTCAGTGTAACTCAGTGAAAAAGACTATTTGATAGTAAATGGTCACTGCCGCCCATGGGTATCTGTGAGCTACCTCGGGGTTCAATCGGAAGTCAATCACACATGCGTTTCTACTCACCAGGACAAAGATTATTTATCACCTCAAATAAAATTTTGAACTTTTATGAAAATATTTTATAAATTCGGTTTGCACGGTCTTTCCTACGTGCAAGCTGTGGAATGAGCTTCCTCCTAACGTATTCCCAGAGCGCTATGACTTGGGGCTCTTCAAGAAAGGTGCAAAAAGAGCTCTCCTTCAAGGCCGGCGATGCATTGGCGACTCCTCTGGTGTTGCAAATGTCCATAGGCGACGGTAACCACTTTCCATCAGGTGGCCCGTCTGCCTTATCGTTAGGTACAAATATAAAAAAAAATACTTAGTAACACTAACTTAGAAGGAATTATAATTATTATTATCTTCTAATTCTCCTGTAATCTAATCTAACACATACAAGTTTACACGGTTCATCATATGACAACTGGCGTAGCGAAAAAATAACCATGTCGGACAGACAATCAAAGGTTGCAACCACCTTTGATCTAAACGATACAATGATTTTTATGATTTATTCTTGTATATAATATTGCCACCTACAATTCAGAGATTTCGGTGAAATAATTATAGAAGCAAATCAAACATAGAAATAATTTAAACCTTAACATATAAGCACACACAACAAACATTATTGTGAACTTGTGTTTTTAAAAATTAATTGATTATAAAATATTACTAATTATTAATTATTGTTCTAAAATGTGGATAATAAGTAGTGAGAACGCAGTGGTTCAATATTTCAGTATATTCTCTCTTTATAGTCCGTGAATCGCACGCACCTTCGGTCTTCCTAAATTATATTTGATACGGCAGGAGTTTATAGCAAAGAGAGTTTATACACCCAAAAGTTCCGAAAGTTTACCAACGAATCGAAATGTAGATTACTAGCTGATCCGGCGAACTTCAATCCGCCTAAAAGTCAAATATCTAAAATTATTACTGTTTCTCTACTATATTATAAATATATTTTATACATAAAAACCTTCATCTTGAATAACTCTATGTATTAAAAAAAACTGCATTAAAATCCGTAGCGTAGTTTTAAAGATCTAAGCATACATATGGACAGACAGCGGGAAGCGACTTTGTTTTATACTATGTAGTGATATCATTCTGAGAAGAGCTCTGTGACCAGCAGTAACAGCGAAAACCCTTACCATTAATTTATCGATACTAATTAATATTTCAAGTAAAAATACGTATCTCAAATCAGACAAAATACAATATACGGATGAGGTTTGAAACACATTTGAATAATTCAATTTAAATTCATTTAGACCAGATTGCTAAGTCTTTTACATCAAAACACGATACGTAATTATGTTAATGAGTGCGTCACAATAACGACTGTATAGTTAACTATATATTGGCCGCGACTTCTTCCGCGACTGTAATACATTTTTATGTAATATCCAAATAACAAACGAGCATGCGTTACATCTGATAAGGTAAGTTTTTTATATGACTGAAGTAGCAAATGAGCATGCAGTCCACCTGATAGTAAATGGTCACTGCTACCCATGGACATCTGTAATCAACTTCATACAGAACATGCGTTCCGTCTGAAGTCAATCACAGATGCGTTGCCGAGGACTACGATGGTCGCTTCTATGTGAAAGTGTGCCGGCAACCTTACCCTTCCATCGAAACGCAAGAAATGCTTCACGCTAGAAACAGGTGTGGCGGTGGTACTTCCCCGGTCGAACTACACTGGCTCTATCACCGCTCTAAGTGGCGATTGATAACCTAACTGATAGTATGGTAAGCGACCCAGTAATTGGCCACTGCTGTCCATTAACATCTGAAATCAATGCTAGATAAACTTAATATAATGGTCTTACTTTAGGATAGGTTGTGTTTCACTACAACTGAGTACTAGCATGAATCACCGCGAATATGTATTTTAATTAACTTTTATTTAACTTACAATGTTTGTGGGTAAGTATGTAAGTACGTGTGTTTAGGTCAAATCTTGGAACTTGAGTTTAACCTACTTCTCAGTGTCCGATTGGGCTGAAATTTGGAATGCTTGTATAGTTCTGATGACAATGCAATTACATATAATCAACATTGTTATTAATCTAAAATGGCCGACGCAACAAACTGGCGGACTACGAATTTTTGTACAACCCACCCAATATGGGTATCAAATGAAAGGGCTTAATGTGTAATATACAGTACAAAAAAGTGTGAAAAACATCCAAATTCAAGATGGCCTCCGTCAAAAAAATGGAAGATTACAAATATTTGTACAACACACCCAATACGGGTATAAAATGAAAGAGCTTAAGTTGTAGAACACGTAAACCACGAAAAATTTTCAAATCCAAGATGGCCGCCGTAAAAAATCAGGATAGCTAGTCGCGAGATTGTTCACAGTTTATGCTCAGATCCATGTCTGTCCATATGATAGAAAATTGTACGATGCAACAAAATGATGGGTTTGACTACTACAAATTTTATTTTGCAGTGCATTGAAATAAAGGCTTATGTTAAAAAGTTTTTTTTAATATTATTTTATTTCCCATTCCTCACCCTTCGTACACTTCGCACAATACTACTGTTATAACGTAGAAATAGATGCGGCGATGGTGTTTCCGTAGTCGAACCACAAAGAGTTGTGCCTCCTTTTAAATACAATCAACCCACTTAGGGACTGAATATCAAAAATTATATAGTAACTATTATTTTTTTAAACGAATTGATTTGAGTATAGATACTTGGTTATTGCTCAAGAAAGTTATTTACCTATTTGAAAGGAGGGCTTTCTTTTAAAATACGAAATGAAGCCAAAGCGATCACCATACCATCACCATTCGATCATCTTACTCGCCATGGGTTCTAGATTCGTTCTCCGGTCAGAGAGATTTCCGCATGATGAATTTAATTTCCTATTCTAGCTCTGCTTGTTTGTGTAATCGTCTAGAAGTCGCACGACACCAGGGAAAATCCTAGAATGGGTTTATTAGTCTAGAATGCGTTGAATGAATATGTAAAAAGTTAAGAACCATTTCGACCACTAGGTTTGAAACAAAAAAAATGGGTTTCACCCATTTATTTATGCTCTGCGACAAAGTTTCACACTGTCACGTTAAACTTATAACACCCTTTTTTGCATCGGGGGTTAAAAATTGCAGATATATTACTGAAAATAGAACTGGTTGAGATTCTTTGGTTGAGACATCAATTCAATTTTGGGGCTCTTGATAGCAAATCTTACAACTGACTGTAATTCGACCGAGGAAGCAGTCCATGGGCTGCAGTGACCACTTAACATCAGGTGGATTGCATACTCGATTGTTACTTCAATCGGATAAAAAAATAAATGTGATAATTAGTCAGTCATAAAGTATTTATCCAAATTCCAGCAGTATCCGACTAGTAGTTTTTGCGTGAAGGAATAACAAACACACATCCTCATAAACTGGCATTCATAATATCAATAAGATATCAAGACAAAACTGCATAATTTTTCCGTATCAGATGCACACGTGCAGACTAATTTTCAAATCAACTGTACCGATTTAGATGGATTTATTATAACGAAATAGAACATGTTCTCCGTTTTCCCCTAGAAAACGTGTAAGTACTCCTATTAAAAATTAAAATACATACGTAATGTACAAATATTATGTTCAGTATATTTTTTAATATATAATTTATTTGCTAAAATGTTATTGGGAATTTTAAAGAATATTGACGAGGGCGTTAAGGGGTTTTCGCGGTGCTTCAGTAGCGATTGTCGCGTCAAGACGAGTGGCCACATTGCTATTTTATTCTGCGATCTTTTTAAAAATATCACTGTGTATTGTTTGGCACACGGCGGTTTAATTTTACAACTATAAAATTTAATAATAAAGAACTCCGGACGTGTCGTCGCAGAAGAATGTATTTTTCAGTGAATAATTTGTAATTTATGAAGAATAAAGCATTTTTATGTAATGGTTTTTTAACTACTAGATATCACACGCATTTCCAAAGATCTACAAGTATCAATATTAAACTATTTTCCGTATTTCAAACTAAGTATCATAATAATTATCGTCATTCTGGGATTAAAATGGGAAGCTGCGAGATTACCTACTTATATTATTTGTAAACTCAGTAGATATTACTATTCGACTACATGACAATAAATGCTATTACGAAAAATAATATATATATAGAGGCAACTCCAATTGCTTCAATAGATTGTAGGTTATTATTTCATCGTCCCTGTCGTTCCCCTGCCAGTCGTAAGAAGCGACTAAAAGGGGCTTCCGGGGTTGCAGGAGGCTAGAGTGGGAGCTCGAACCGTTCGGTCAGGCAATCCCAGGAAGGACGGCGTGTATGTGTGGTCACAATCCGTCGTAAAGACTAGACGAAGCGGTGGGCCCAGCCGCCCATCTGCCCGATGGGGCAATGCGCTCAGACGATTCCGGTTGAGGTCGTTTCCAGATCCCGGAGTCCTCTTTATATCGCCGAGGACGGCCACCGGGGGCGTTTTAGTACGGTAGAAATCCCACATAACCCTGCGTTACTTCCACGGCGTTGGGTACCTTTTGAAAGTTTTCCCCCTCGAGGACAAAAAAAAAGTGATTATTTCATAAACAAGGCTTAGTTTACATACTGTTTTATATTCGTACTGTGGTATTTAATACACTACGCTTTCATGTAGGTGACAAACAAACTTACATTCACATATAGACGACCCGCGTGTGGAGCGGTTACCATACTGGTCTGACGATGGGTCCCGAGTTCGATTCCCGGCCAGATAGGTATCTGAATGATGAGTTTTGGTTCCTGTTCTGGGTCTGGGTGTTTGTGTATTCGTCTTGTGTGTGTCCATGGTACCCACGACACTTGACAAAATCCTACTGTGAGGCTATGAGTATAGAAAACGTGTATAATATTATGTATCTAGTTGAGATGTATTACATCTCTATTAGTAGACGTAATACGTTTTTACTTTATCATTATATTTTCGCAAAATAAAAGTACATATTAAATATACCTATGTATACCTTTGCACTTTACCTCTAATACCGTGATTAAATCGAAAGACTAGATGTTTTGACGCCTTAATAACCGGCTTAACGTAATACGAAATGTCATAAAAGTTATGAGCCCTTTTATGCAATTACACTTCATACCACACCTATAAATCACGGCTTGCGTTGAATAACACAACACAAAACGCTCATATTACAGAAAAACAAAGTAAAAATTGAACAATGTTTTTGAAGTGAAACTTCTTTAGGCGCATGAGGGTAAAATTTTTACAGATGAAACGTCACGCCGGTATGCAACGGAAGTGTCGGAAAAGAGAGAGAGAGTGATCGAGACCGATTGAGAGAGTAAGACAGGGCGAACGTAGCATGAGCAACTAGCCGTGGAGTGAGAGTAGGGAGCAAGCGAGTGAGAAAGATTGAGAGAAAAAGTGAGACAGAGCGAACGTCGTATCACGCCTTTTTCCCTTCCTCTTAATCTTGGAAATTTAAAGTTTTAGATTTGTATAAATATAAACAAGATTTATAAATTAGTTCGCCAAAGAAGTTTCACTTCTGACATGTGTACTTTGTACGCACGCATGTTTTTTTTTTTAATCGTTTTTTTATCTGATTGAAGTAGCAAACGAGCATGGAGTTCTTCTGATGTTAAGTGGTCACTGCCGCCCGACAAATGTAAGCACCTACATATAGAACATAGGTGGTATCTGAATTCAATCACAGATGCGTTGCTACTCCCGAGGACTGAGATGTTCGCTTCATATAAGTGTGTCGGCAAACACACCCGTTCACAGCAAGAGCTGTTTCACGCTAGAAATAAGTGTGGCGGTGGTACTTCCCCAGTCGAACTACACTAGTTCTATCACTTCGCAGAACAGCTATGAGTGGGTGAAAACGTAATCAGTAATTGTTTTTTACAAATGTAATATGCATGTTAAGGGCACGAATTTTAAGGTCAAGGCCAGCCTTCTTTGAGTAGGCTTTAAGAGGTATCTTTGATTTGGATTATGCTGCTAAACAATATTTTTGTAGAATAGATTAGAATTTTACAAGTTTCACATAAGTACTTATAAACTTATGACTATTAATGCTATCTGTGTGCCAAATTTTAATGTCTTATGACCAGTAGTTCTTGTGTGTGTGTGAAGGAGTAACATATACAAATGTATCTTTCACGAACTAATTATATTTTGAAATTAATGAGACAAAATGAGATTATGATGCGAAAAAAATGTATATTACAAAACAGAATAAGCAAAAGGTCATACAGTCCATCTGATGGTAAGTGGTCATTGGCGTTCATGCAATCTGTAACATCTCTAAGCAAATTCCTACAGAACTTAGATTCTGTCTGTAGTCAATCACAGATATTTTGTTATTCTCGAGAAATAGAATGGTCGCCTCATACCAAGGTCCACCAAACACAGCCTGCCACTGAAACTCAAAAACTGCTGCACCCTTGAAATAATTGTGACGATGGTACATCCCCGATCTAACTATATATTCATGTTGAACTACCTTGTAAAAGATATCAATAAGGAAATTATTTTTTGCTGTATAAGAAAACCAGAAGTTTATTGTGGTTAAATCTTAGGAAAAGTTCTAAGACATTATAGGTCGTATTGATAAAATAATAGATTTAAAGAACTCTATAAAACTAAAAAGTGTTACTGTACACCCCGCACCAAAACCCCCTGGATAACACACTAACAGCATTTAACAACTTGCTGCAAGAAGCAGAACGAGGGGAGCCAAAACTGAGAATCCGGGGAGTGGCCCTTTTCATGGACAACAACGAAGAGCGCCTCGGCATAAGCTTCTGCAACACAAAGTGCTCTGGCAGAATAGGCATTTCACCTGGCCTAGCAACTCTGCTGAATGGCAGCACCTTCAGAGCTACAATGAAGCGCACCACGTACAACGCGCTGTCCGAAATTTCGGTAGCAAGCAAACGCTGCAAAATAGTGCGAACGAGAAACAAAATTATAGCACTGTTTGAAGGGAGCGACGAAGAGACCCAGTTCGCCCAAGTGTGTGCAGTACTGCTGAGTCAACCTAGTCAAGCTAGGACAACCAGGCCAGGATCCCACAGTAACACCGAGGATAATAAGCCTGGACGCTATGGTGGTGGGGCACATGAAGGGAAGGGCGGAGGACTACACAGGAAGCCTCAAAGCGTCTGGAAAACATGAGGTAGTGGTATATGAAGACAGGGGAGAAAATCTCAGTTTTCTAAAACCACATAACGCAGGCCCATCCTCCTCCCGAAACCCCGAAGACCGATGGGGACACCCCATAGCAAGCCCTGAAGAATTCAGCGGATCGGAAAGACTTCAGCAAAAAAGATCAGCTGAAAGACCTGCAGATCAGAAGCAAGCTGAGAAAAGTGTAAAGAAGGGAATGCTGTCAACGATAATGAAGACGTTCAAAGCCGCCTCTCAACAAATCCCAGGCAAAAAACATCAGTCACACAAGCTGGACACACAACTGACACAGACAAAAGCTCCTGAAAAGGATTCACTACAGCCAAGAACCGCTTTGACTAAAGCCGACAAGTTGGCGGGTCGACCAGGCCGACCCGCCAACTCTTCGTGAAGCGAGGATCCCTCTGGATCACTACATAAACGCATTTCTCGAGTTCAAGGCACTGACAGTAGCGACGAAGGAGGACAATAAAAGGACGTGCCATAACATCATGCAATCCTTCCTCCAGAAAGACCTGAAGCTACTGAGGGAGAGACTCGAGAAAGCAGAAGCTGCCATATATAATAACGAAACCTCTCAGACGATTGCAGGCGTGGAAACTGGGAGTCATATAGTGCAACCAGAGGATTCGTTGCAAAAGACGAAGTAGAGAGCGAGCGGTTAGGCCGGGAGAAATTCTGTACCCCAACGGACGATCCCTTAGTCGTGATAGCCCGTTGCACCAGGATAATGCTAGACGATAAAATCCTAGCTATGGCGGAAAGCCTATCTGGTGAGTGCGGCGGGCTCTTCACTCTAGACTCATGGGAAATACCCAAATTCTCATGGATCAATGGGGTCCCAGGCTGCGGAAAATCAACATGGATAGTGAATCAATTTCAGGAGAATGAAGACATCATCATCACCACCACAACGGAGGCAGCAAAAGATCTCCGTACGAGACTCACTCACCGCACCGGCAAGTCCGGAAGGCTCGCCACAGCAAAAGTGCGCACACTGGCCTCAGTACTAGTAAATGGTTCAAAAGGTAGCTGTAAACGGCTTTTAGTCGATGAGGCACTAATGAACCATTTCGAGGCCATTGTGATGGCGATAAGGCTGACCGGAGCGACGGAAGTGATGCTCATCGGAGACGTTAACCAACTGCCGTACATCGAGCGTAACAACCTCTTCGAGTTACGATACTGCCGCCCAAACCATGTAACCGGAATTAGCCAAGAACTGTTGTGCACGCACAGGAACCCATTGGACGTAGCATACGCCCTAAGCGAGGTCTACAGCGGCATATACTCGTCCACGTCACGTATAAGATCCCTGAAGCTGAAGCGGTACATGGATGCGCAGATCCCAAAGGCCCTCGAGAAGACTCTCTACTTGGTGCACACTCAAGTCGAAAAAGAGAGTCTGAAGAAAGAGGGCTTCGGGAGTGGAGAGGGTTCACGTATCCTTACCATACACGAAGCACAGGGACAAACGTACGAGACGGTGGTGATTGTGCGAACTACCACAAATCACCTACAACTGCACGACAGTGTTCCCCATGCAGTAGTGGCAGTGTCGCGTCATACCATCAGCTGCACATATTACACCGACTGCAGCAATGACGCCATAGCTCAGTTCATTTCAAGAGCTATGAACGCCACTGACGAAAGACATGAGGATTATAACATCTCAATGGCCATCCGAAGCGGGGACTCGAAGCTCATAGACAAGGCCACAAACCACAAGCTCGAAATGGCCTCCGCAAAGGACTAAAAGGTATACAATTATAGTGTATCGCACGCCACGTCAAGACAGCAACGGCTCAACATTGGGAGAGAGAGAAGACTGCCATAAAGAATTTTTTTTTTTTAAAAAGGCAAAAAATTCAATACATCGGCAAGCACTCGTTCCATATGAATTTAAAATATTTTTGGAGTCGAAACCGTCAATGGCTTGACGTGCGATAAATTATAAAGAAAGCAAGTCCTAAGATGTCCCAAAATGTATACAACAAAACAAAACATAAAAAAAAAAAAGAAAAAAAAAAAAAACAATTGGTCCTATATAGTAAGCATAGATAAGGTTTTCTGTAAAGCCGCCGCTGCCGCCACCGCACACAGCTGGGACCCAGCTTACACTGTTACCTAGTTGTGGGCGATGTCGACGGCGAAGGTTCATAGTGGAGCTGTAATAATGACGTGAAGACAAAAATAAAACCATGCTAAAAAAGGGCACGGACGATATGTCTGTGGAGGCGTAGCTGAAAAAAAAAAAACTAAACGCTAAACAGGTTTGATGGAGCTAAACTTAGTCTATAAATAATTCCCCCTGAAAAGGGATATAGTAATACCGCTTATCACGCAGCGATAGAAAAATAAATAGACAAAACGTATTTAATGTATTACTAATGCGAAAAACGAGAAAATTATTTCTACCATTAATTGTTTATTTTCTATTAGATAAACCACATAAGACTTGTAAATCCAATTACCAATTCCAGTAGGTACTAATGTAAACATGTTAATGAACATACGGCAACGAAACGACACCTAAACCGCTAAATGAGACACAAACATGTCTACACGATCAAAGAAAACCCACTGCATTGCTGATAAATAATAGACATGATTCTGATATACCATAACATAGGTTACAACCGTTATCATTTAAATATAGTTCTATATCGATACGCTAAATATATCCAACCATTATAACAAAACCGATAAATCGAAGAACATAATATGAAGACAAATAACTAAAGATAAAATCATAACTGTTACCAATCATATATATATTCACTACATCTCTATTCGGCTTTCAAATATCGCTGATATGAGAAAGAGGTAAAGTAAATGAAATGGTATGTCAAAATTACTAAAGACTAATTTGGGCACACCATTCAAAACTAAAACTTCCAACTGGATTTCGTTATTAGGTAGTTCTTTTAATATCGATATAATAAAACAGTTTTCCATATCGATATGAAGACCAGATATCGGATACATAACCGTTTTTAAATAAAGTTGAGACGACTATGTGTAATAAATAAACAAGCTTATTTTGGGTCAAAAGGCATAAACCCATCCCACGTGGCCACTTCGCCATAAATTTGTAGCGTCATTTAAATAATCATCATCAGAAAGTAAGCCTTAATAACATTTATCAAGGTACTTATTTACAAGTATTTACTTATACTTATTTGTCCCGTTTTATAAGATGTGCATTAGTAAAGATTAAACTGCTAAATTGTGCATTTTCCATTTGTTTATTAACAAGTTCAATGTCGAATTATAAAAGATACCAATGACTAAACAAGGAATAATTGCACAGTCTCAAATTATATATGTAGGTGTTACATTTGTACAATTTTAAAAGATCAGAGTAGCAAACGAGCATGCAATCCACTGAATTGTAAGTGTTTACTGCTGCTAATGAACATCTGTAAACAACTTTATAGAGTACTATGGGACAAACTGATGTCCCTGTAGTTCCGGGATCAGAATAGGGCTACGTTATCTCATGCCTGTCGTAAGAGACGACTTAAAGGGGCTTCCGGGGTTGCGGGCGGCTAAAGTGGGAGCTTGAACCGGCCGGCCAGGCGATCCTGGGAAGGCCGTCGGTATGTGTCATCGTATACCGTCGTAAAGACTAGACGGAGCGGTGGGCCCAGTCGCCCTTCTGGGAGGAGCCCGATGGGGCAACGCGCTCAGAGATTTCCGGTTGCGTTCCTACCGTTTATACCTATTTTTTATCGAGGGGGAAACCTACAAAAGGTACCCGAGGCCGTAGGAGCAACGCTGGGTTATGTGGGATTTTTACCTCACTAAAGGCCCCCAGTGGCCATTCTCAGCGCAATGTGGATGACTGGACTGGAGGATCATTGAACTCCAATGAAACACAACGGGAGTCCTCCGAACGTGATGCCCCATACGCGCTCATCCCAGTGGGCATTAGTACCCACTGCGCCTCCTAATGTGTGGCCACATGCCGTCGTCGTACACGGGGTCGCTTGGGTCCAGCCAAGTTCGAGTTCCCACCCTTTTAGTCGCCTCTTACAGGCACGGGATAGCGTAGCCCTATTACGATCCCAGATCTACAGAGATATCATATACCTCCTAAAGGAAAAATTTAAAGTAAGTCACAACAGTCAGAAATGGATGAGACAATCATACACTATTATCACGGCATAAAATCCAATTATCATACTCTAACCTTCGCTCTTGTGAAACGAAATGGATAAATTTATATGCCTTTAATTCTATATTGTTGTTAATAGCCACTTTTGACAATGGTTTGACGGCGACACCACAAAATGTCATAAGTTTTGAAACCAGTTTGTACGCTTTTCGATGAAATCAAATGGAAATATACACGTAATGTCATAGGTAGATGGAAGCTATAAATTAACACCTGCAACGATTCAGTCGTTTTCTTTTGTTGTTCTCAAGCTCTTTGTGAGTTTACGACTTGAATTTAATCTATTAAAAATTATGCATTAAGATAGCAAGTCGCGTTATGATACGGTTCGGCTCTACTAATACACACATTTTGATAGAGACCAGTAAACAATGAAGCGTAACCGCGATAAGTGACGGCACAAGAGACCATAGTGAGAGCGACCATAGCGCTAGTGCTCATAACGCAAGCGATCACAGCGCAAGCGACCATAGCGCAAGTGACCATAACGCAAGCGACCATAGCACAAGCGACCGTAGTGAGAGCGACCATAGCACTAGTGCTCATAGCGCAAGCGATCACAGGGCAAGCGACCATAGCGCAAGTGACCATAACGCAAGCGACCATAGCACAAGCGACCGTAGTGAGAGCGACCATAGCACTAGTGCTCATAGCGCAAGCGATCACAGGGCAAGCGACCATAGCGCAAGTGACCATAACGCAAGCAATCATAACACAAGCGACAACGTAAGCGGCCGCGGGACTACAAATTACAATGTAATTATTTAAATTACAATGTAAATATTATTCTTAAACATATTGAATGAGCAGTTGGAGCAAACCCTCAAATTATGAATAATAACGGAATTGCTTGTATCAATCTCTCACTCCAAAATATTCTAAAAAAACTCTACGAAATGGTATATTATGTCACATTTCATAATCAGCTGCCGCATCCGCATACCTCGCCTGATGCGTTATAAATATTTGCTGCAAATATTTGACGTAGATCCTTGATTCCAGATTATTTTACCTACAAATTGAATAGTAGGGCATATTAAGTATTGACATGTCGAACGACTTACCTACAAAAGTTATTTGTTTGGCATATTGACATTAGAGAGACATTACGAGACAATAGTTATGTTGGTGGCGGCTGGAGGTCGCAGAGAAACTCAAAATCATTCTTAACATTTAATTTAGACTAAAAATTAGGACTACATTTTAACTTGAAACTAAGGGGGTGAGACCGAGTCGACGTGAAATCTCGGAATCGGATATATGGGAACGTTCGAGGTGCTGCGTCAGCTCCTCGGGTTGCTGGCTGGGTCGCGATGCACTAGGGCTTTGCATCAGCGTTAAGGTTATTTAACACAATGGTAATCAAAGATATGAATAATTATAAGCGTTTTCCTTTAAATATTCTGACCTAAGGAAAACCCTAAGAGGTGGCGATAGGTCGGCATTATGCAACATATTGTCATTTCGTTTTACACCTACATGCAATAATGCCGCATTGTGATCTAAGATGGCGTTTCCACACTCGCTACTGATTCATTCCTTATACAAACGAACGTGAGTCAGTTTTGCATAACACCTTTTATAATCTTTTTGTAAAACCTTCACGAAACCAAGGTCAACGCGTTTCCAAATGTGCATCTCGATAAATTATTGAATAATAGTAGATATTTTATCACTTAAAATTATACACTAAAAACATGAAAGTTAAAGAAGAGATGTCATAAATAGCCTTATTTATATGAAATTAAATCAGTACCGAGTTAGAAATTTATTAAATCGACGGCGGAAAATAAATATGTTATAAGGCGACACTAGATTTTTTCCTGGATTTTGGGAGTCATGGACACACAAGAACGAATACTAACGTCCAAAACTAAAACATAAAATTCATCTTTTTTTATCTGTCTGGCCAGGAATCAAACTTGGAAACCTCCGCGAGTCAAATTGGTATGGTAACCGCTCTGCCGCTTGAATCATCACTTAAGGTATATAGGTATGAAGTAAAAAAATGCAATACAAAAACTTCTGATTGGGGAGTGTAAAATTTGGTTCAACTAAAGGTAACATAAAGAAAGAGTGTAACAAATAACAAATTAAATTAAACAGAAAAAACATTGTTTACAATTAAAAGTTAGGACTCCGTATTCTTAAGCAATTAATATTGATATTTATAGTATTGATAACTTGCTTCATCATAACAGTAGTAGTATTGATAATTTTCTTCAAAATTAAATCGGTGAAAATAAAGTAGTACGTAATAACTTAGTTAATTCAGCCTCTCAATCAACGGGTCTGTGACTTTTCAAAATAATGTCCGTATATTAATTATCACTTGATTTAAAGGTGAAGGAAGACATAGAACCTACACTCCTTAGAGTTATGTACATACAATAAGTTCTCAATGTGTAATAATCATAGTAGTGTGGTCTAATATCTTTTCTAAAACTAAATCAGGGCTCAGCAGCAAGAAGGTAATGGCGGGATAAAGATGCTGCACATTACTTTAAATAAAATATATTTTCGTGCCTAGAATTTGAGACCCAAAGATGAGAGAACGACCGAATTACAAACAAGGCGAGCACTGCAATTTTGTTTGATGGTTTTGTATTTTGGAAGTAGCAAATGAGCAATCAGTCTACTTGATGGTAAGTGATCACTGCCGCCCATTGATATCTGTTATCAATCCCAGATAAAAACAGAGTATTGCCTGAGGTTAGCCACTGATGTGTTGCTACCTCTGAGGTGGGATGCCTCGGAGATGTATCCCTTTATCACACGGTAGATCTAAACACGGCTTTTATCGGCATAAATACATAAGTACAGCTTTCAAATACAAACCACAGACTGTTCTACCTAAAAGTACGACCAAAATTGGTCATACTTTAATTTCCTGCACTAAAATTCCACCCAATTATATATTCTATACTTATTGACAGGACCACAAGGCTCATTTACACGCGGAGCATCTTGACCTTAATGTGTTTACAACTAATATGAATTTACAAAAATTCTCGTACACGTAATCAGTAATAACTTCATTCTAAATATCATAAAACTGTAGGTATGCTGGGGAATTAACATATTTAAATATCACGCTCCTAGGCTGCGACCTCTACTTGAACTTAAAACACGGAATCCACTAAACGCTATGCTCTAAAAATAGTTAAGCATAAAATATAAGGTGCTAAAAATGACATCAACTTCATCGTCAACCCATTACTGCCCCATAACTGACAGCTGGACACGAGTCATCTCTCAAAGTATGAGGGATTTAGAAAATCTTGAGAAACGGTATTTATTAAAATGGCCGTTTAATATTTTTACCTCTTTCAACCGACTGAAGTAGCGAACAAGCATGCATTACATTTACAGTAGTTACTAACGCCCATAGTCATTCATAAGCCAGCGAGATTCTATCTGAAGTCAATCACAGATACGTTGCTATTCTAGAGAACTGAGGTATGACATGAGGCAACATCTCATATAAAGATAAGCCGACAACCACACCCTTTCCGAAATGCTTGAACTCCTTCATGCTAGAAGGACGTGTTTGCTACACGTCCTTCCTCCGAGGTGCCTCACCGGTCGAACTACACTAGTTTTGCTACCTGGTGAACTTATATTACTCAGGTTACTTAACACCAAATATATGTAAATAAATTATTTATTTATTTTTATTACATTGGGGTACCAAACGAGCATGTAGTCTACCTGATGGTAGGTGGCCACTTCTGGTCATGGAAATCTATAGGCTACTTTATATAGAACATAGGCTCTATCTGAAGTCCGT
Source organism: Spicauda simplicius (assembly GCA_949699795.1). Lineage (NCBI taxonomy): Eukaryota > Metazoa > Arthropoda > Insecta > Lepidoptera > Hesperiidae > Spicauda > Spicauda simplicius. The sequence continues at coordinate 1,383,736 of OX453062.1, forward strand.
CCCAGATGCGTTGCTACTCCCGAGGATTGAGATGGTGGCGCCATATGAAAGTGAACGCTAGTAATAGGTCTGGCGGTGGTACCTCCCCGGTAGAACTACGCTGATTCTACTACCTGTTATATATATATTTATGAACAAATATAATTACAATTTATAAACCTGACTGCGCTAAATACGATATCTCGTGTGCTGTGCATCGTATCTATATTCGGTATTCAGTAGTTTAAAATAAATAAGATTACTCAAAGCTGGTGTATAGCATAGCATAATAATAGCACACGGCCCTTATATCATCTGAATAAATGCCTCTAAAAATCTAATGCTATTTTGTAACACAGATGTTAACATTTTAATGACAATACCTAAACACCTAAAAGTGTTAATTAACGAGCACGAATATTGTTAACACATTTTATGTTCTTCCTAAAGTCTAGTATAAACGGCACACATAATTTAAGAGATACGACATTTAATTGGTTATACGTAAATACGCCAATTGAGTGAAATATATCTAACAGCTATTCGGCTTGTCGCTGCGGCTCTCCTTGCTTCTATCCCATTTACTACGGCAATGAGTATCTTATATGTTAATCCAGGTCATAAACTTAAGACTTAAGAAGCGGTGGGCCCACCCGCCCGTCTGGGAGGAGCACGATGAGGCAATGCGCTCAGAGGATTCCGGTTGCGTTCCTTTGGAGATCCCGGAACCCTTTTTGTAGCGCTGAGGACGGCCACCGGGGGGGTTTTAGTGCGGTAAAAATCCCACATAACCCTGCGTCCCTCCTACGGTGTAGGGTACCTTTTGAAGGTTTCCCCCTCGAGAGCAAAAAAAGAAAAGGTCATAAACTTAATACATTCAGGGCGAGTAGTAATATAATGGTTTAAAACTTGCCCTCTCGATCAGGAGGTTCACAGATTTTTCTAAAATTTATGTGCGTAGTAGATGAGAGCTCTTAAAAAAATCCCAAAGGTGTGTTAAGTCTGACAATTCGCACACTGCCATTGTGGTGGACTAAGGCTTTAAAACTCTTCATCTCTTCATCTGGCTCTTCCATTTTGAGAGAAGACCCTTGCCCAGCAGAATGCATGGGATAATAACGAGTTGTCAGCCCGCGTAAAGGGTCAACTTGTATGTACTTTAAATTTAATACTTTAAATTCAATGCTTAGTTTCTAAACATATGTATAAGCTTAGATACAAATATTGTTCGTTTAGACTCTTATCAGAAAAATGTTAGGAGTGACTATTAGTTGCCAGCTCTCATTCATCGACGATCTTATTCCGCGGGAGTAATAACCGCAACAACCAACTAACTGAACATGAGATGACCATCTTAATCCTCGGTCTATCTGCTTCATATAGAAAACCTCTTCTATTTGGAGTTGTTTACAGATGGCCGGGAGTGACAGTGACCACTTACCATATATGTTCATGTTAAATACATGTTCATTTGTCAATATTAAACAAGTCTTTGAACAGACATAGTTTAACATTGAATAATAATAATTCTCTTTACCATTGAGCTCCGTAAAAGTGGCAGATATCTTTTCATTCGACTAAGGGACTGACTAATGAAAAGTTCTTAACTTTTGTCACAAAATAAACAGTTATTAGGTGCTATATTTAATTTTCAAACTTACACTTAAAAAAACATTTAATGCATACTGTGAATTTATAATTATTAACCTATTTACAGTATATACAAAGCAAAATATTAAAAATAATTAAAACATTTTTTTTATAAAATATTATCAGAAAAATATTTATAATAAAAATAAATTATAAATAAAACAAAGAGTCCATATCACTGCCTCTTGGGAGAGTCCCAATAATGCTGGTGACATTGCCTCTTTGTATCGCTAAACTTAAACTTATAGATAAACTTTTGATTAACGATAACTAACAAATGTCCACTGTCGACAATAACCACTACCCATTAGTACGCATGTGTCCATAACATTCATTGCGCAAGTCATAAGAGCAACGCACCATTAAATTACTACCACACATTGTCTACACACCGTTTAAGGCAACATCCTCATACATTATGCTCAGATAAAATCAATTACGCATCTTCACACACAGTCTTTACCGCTCACGGATAAAGTTGGAAATACATCTGAACCAACCATGCAAGATAGTTGCAAGCAGCGGATACCGTTTCATTAGGCGGACCGCACGCGATGCTTGTACCAAATGTCAAATTTGACAACTGATCTCTGACCCTATTGAAATCTTATAAATGTAGAAACCGCTTTTGACGGTACGGAGAGCGTTTGTTTATGAAATTATCAGTAAATGTACGAGTATTAGCAGTTTTGACTGCTTGCGTATTGCAATGGTTATCTACTACCCTTTTTTTTTATATCGAGGGGGAAACCTTCGAAAGGTACCCGATGCCGTGGGGGCAACGCCAAGTTATGTGGGATTTTTACCTCACTAAAACCCCCCGGTGGCCATCCTTGGCTCTGTGTGGAGGATACCGGGATCTCCAACGGACAGATGCCGGTGTCCCCCGAGCGCCATGCCCTCTTCGGGCTCTTCCCAGTGAGCATTGTACTCAGTGCGCCTCTCTGGTGTTTACGATAGCATGTGGCCACACATGCCGTCGTCCTACACGGGGTCGCTTGGCTGGACGGTTCGAGCTCCCACTCTTACCGCCCGCAACCCCGGAAGTCCCTTTTAGTCGCCTCTTACGACAGGCAGGGTATACCGTAGCCCTATTCTGATCCCGGAACTACAGGGATAAATGGTCATCTACTACCCTAGCAGGCAAATTACGCCTTCGATTTAGCACATATCACTACATAGTATAAAACAAAGTCGCTTCCCGCTGTCTGACCCTATTTAAGCTTAGATCTTTAAACTACGCTACAGATTTTAATGCATTTTTTTTAATAGATAAAGTGATTCAAGAGAAAGGTTTTTATGTTTAATACATGCATAATATAGTAGAGGAACACTGATAATTTTAGATTTTTGACTTTTAGGCGGAACCAAGATCGGCGGGTCAGCTAGTTATAGATAAACGAACAAATACTTTATTCTTTTTTACCTATATAATCTTGTTTTCTTAATTTAGTCCTGAATAAAATTGATGTTCATATAATTGACTTCGTGTGTTTGATAACACTATATGTGGTGAAGAAATAAATAAAATATACAAAACCAAAAAGCTTTTAGTTCTTTTTTAGAAAAATCAGTGGTGCATGCCTGGGTTTGAACGTCGAACCTCCCGAACGAGAGGACAAGTTCCAACCATTACGCTATCACTGCTCTAAACCTTTATCATTTCCCGTCAATTCCAAATGATTACGAAACAATACCAAAATACATTCTTAATTAACTTTAAATATTGAAAATGAAATTGTCAAACATACTGTAATATAATAAACATTCAGTACTGTCAGCTCACAAAAGCCTGTAATAACCATCTCCAAACTTTTTGCGAGTCAAGCACCTGACGAAACCGTTGACCTCTCGTCAGTCCGTCCGACCCAATTCCGACTATCAATAATTGCCGTAAAACTTAATTATATTGTTCGGTTAGGTGTTTATTACAAAAGAATTGTTTATTGAATAAACGTTTTTGCGAGAATATAAAGCTTCGAACACATCCATGCGATACTCGCAAAGGTGTGTGAAATTAAATTAAATTAAATGACATGAAATAAAATGTCTTTGTTTTGCATAGGCCTTTGGAAGCACTTACAAATTGTCAGTAACATATTTTTTTCCACACTACCAACGGATCGGATTGGATGTAATCAGGTGTATTTTGGACATCTGTCAAATATATTACGGTTCCATGTGAATGTTTTGGCAAAAAATAGTAATGAGCGAGTTTCATTTTTTCGGACTTCAAGTCATAAACTAAGCTGTGAAATGGCTATCATGTTGACTTCCGTAAATAACATAGATGGCAGCAGAAAGTGTTTCAGGAAATAGAAAGCAGCGTCAGAAGGTTATAACTCAATTTTCAATAACTAATATTACGTAACGTAAAGTAACTTCGTAAAGCCTTTTCCAAAAGAGCCTTAAAATATAATCCGACGAAATAGTAAAAATTAAAAAGCAACTATTATAATACAATTACAAGGCATACAACCGCATGACATGGCTTGCATGGAGACAAAGTTCTCTGCAGTCAGTTGAGTGTAATCACATCTTAATGATTCAAATAAAATAAACGTACAGTCACGAGCAATAAGATGTGACTATGGAAGATTGGCAAAACTATCTGACCCAAGAAGGAGTTCAATAATATCTGACTACACGAACGCACCAAAAATATCTAACACTGAAAAGCAGCATAATGCAGTAGCGTCAAAATTATGTGATTTGACGTTCATCTACATATCAGATATTTTTGCTGCGTTCGTGTAGTCAGATACTTGGTACTTGGGTAAGATACTTTTGCTAATCTGTTCGTAGTCACATCTTATTGCTCGTGACTGTACCTTTAACATGTAATATTTATTATAGGTTTGATTAACACATTTGCTAGATTTAAGAAACATTCCACTAACGTCTTCTAGATTAACCTATGGTCTAGACTTGTCTTACATAGCTTCATTTTGTGGGAACAAATTGAGTCGATGGTATTTCGATTGATAAATGATGTGCATTTATCAAGCCGATTACATACCAGCATGTATTCCACATAATGTTATGGAGTCACTGTTGTCTATGGAATTCTGTAAAATTTTCAAAAAATAATCATGTCACAAAATAAATGTGTCATACAATAAATGATTAATTAATTTAAATATTATTATTATTAATTGATTTATACAATATAATTATTATGTTAATTAATAATTGATTAATTATTAAGCCGTGAGATTTCAAAGTAGCTTCAAATTCACATGCTCTATTTGGGCAAGTTGATATTATTATTATTGTTTTCAAAGATGTATGTTGTAAAGTGTCTTCCTCAGTGATGAAGCAACTCAAAAGTGGTGATAGACTATGTATCTTAAAAAAATCTACAAAACTCCTAAATTAAATAAAAAAATGATTTGATAATATTTATCCCAAATACTGAAAATTACCTTAATGATATAGGTATGTCTTCCTCGTCCTGTTCATTCTTTTATAAGTATCTTTCAATTTAAGCAATAAATATGGTAGGAATGGCTCAAGTCGCACCACGATAGATTTTAGTACCGTTTACCATATTACTACATATTTATACTGTGATATTACCGTAGCTTGTTAAGTTTATATTAATAAAAAAACTCTTTTTCTATCATATCTACTTTTACCACACATCTTACATGTATATGTAAGTATATATGGATATGATATGTATATTATGGATGTATATCCATAATATAGTTAAATATACAGAAGATTATATCATGATCTTCATAAAATAGTTAATGAGATAACGAGATTTATCATAACACCTCTCGAAATCCTAAAATTTATCTGTAAACATTAACCTTTTTACAATTTGTCATAAACTAACTTTTAATACCTTGTCATAAATGACCTTTTAATGACTTGTCATAAAAGGTGCGGAAATTAATTATACATAAGTGACATCACTACTAAATAGTCTTGCAGAACGTCTAAAATCGTGTGACACCACCTATTAGAATCTTTATTCAATGAATCGATTTATAAATCAATAAATCTAATAAGCTTCCTTCGTCTGTCGTTTGTGATTAATTTACAAGATGGTCTTCAGGGTCATCGCATTATCCGAATTTAACTAATAGACCAACTTAATATATCTTCTTTAATGCCATAAAAATTAACGTACGTATACCCCGTTTCAATAGTTTTAAAGTTTGCCAGTCTTTATTGTAGATATTTAGTTGTGTTAGATGACATGTAGATCAATATTTTATATATTTTTTTTATAATTTAACCTAACGATAAGGCAGACGGGCTACCTGATGGAAAGTAGTCACCGTCGCCTATGGACATTCGCAACACCAGAGGAGTCGCCAATGCATCGCCGGCTGTGAAGGAGAGCTCTTTTCGCACCTTTCTTGAAAAATCCCATGTCATAGCGCTCCGGGAATACCTCAGGAGGAAGTTCATTCCACAACTTGCACGTCCGTGGCAAAAACGAGCGTTTAAATCATTATATAGACATTTAAATCATTTATAGGCAGTAAAATCAATTACTTTTTAAATATTATGTTTATAAATCGGTTTACTATTTAGGAGGTACTGTTAGTTACTTAAAATTTGTAAATAGTACTTACATTTAACCATATTTTTGTAATAACAATAATTAATAACATAAATTGCAATTTTTGCATTACTATACAAATAAGTTTAAATTTTGGCAATAAAAAGTATAGTGTAAAAGATAGAATGTTAATTCAAGGATATTTAGAGAAAGATGCAACCAAAATACCATTCAATTAAAATTATATATCAACAATTCTATTGACATTACGAACAATTATGCGTTGTCCAATGAATTCTGCAATTGTCGGCAATCAAGACTTGCTTAATAGCCAATCTATCAAACTCAACAAGCCACGGTTCAACGCAAATTTTGTACTTTTTAACAAGCAATTTATCATGCATGTCATGTAATTATTTTTTAATACGACTCGGTCAAATTGTTCGACATATCACAGAGATTTCATATTCCTACTTTGCACACCTATTAACCGCTTTTAGGACCATTTATATGAAAACGAATATACTATAACCATATTAGGCTATTCTTTTTTAACGACCCGGATGAACCGTGTGACGCAGCAGTTACCATAACCGTCTTCAACGCAAGGTTCCGGGTTCGACCCCCGGCTAAACAAGTATTTGACGACCCGCGTGGCGGAGTGGTTGCCATACCGGTCTGTCGCGCAATGTGTCTCGGGTTCGATTCCCGGCGAGACAAGTATCTAAATGATGAGTTTAGATTCATGATCTGGGTCTGGGTGTTTGTGTATTCGTCTTGTGTGTGTCCATGGTACCCACGTCACAGGAGAAAATCCTAGTGTGGGGCTATGAGTGTAGAAAGCGTAATCTAGGTAATCTATATGATAACTTTGAATTCTTGTTTCGGGTCTACGTATTTGTGTATTCGACTTTGTGTATGAAAAAATCGTTTAACCCAGCTCTAAGAGTACACTTAGGTATGCCCTAAGGAGAATACTTAGTCGCGCCCTCACCTTAAGAATATTGTACAAATATTCTTGTAGGACAATTTTATTAACCGTCTGACATTCTAGTTAACGTCGTGTTTCGGTGTGACGCGGTACAAAGTGCTCGGGTCAACCGCAATTGAAGATGCTATTCAATAGTATTTTACGCGAAATAACTAGAATGTTGAGGCACGTCTCTACTGGAGTACTCTACTATGGTAAATATTATATTTAAAAAAAAAACAATTTGACTATAATTGGCTATCTTTTATATTTTAAAAGCGTAAGTCAAAGTGACGATCGGCTAACTTAAAAATGAATAAAATTATAATATCATAATTATGCTTGCTATTATTATTAAAGAATGCTTTTACTTCTTTTATTTGGAATCGAAATATATTTTTGTTACTATTAATATATATTTTTGGTGTATATTTTTTCTATCGTCATTTTGTATATTACTTCATAACTTTAACTATAATCATCTCCGTGGAAACAAACCTTTACATTCCATATAGGGAACAAAACTATGTCGTACTGATAAGGTCAAGCTTGTCTAGTAGAAACGCAACATGATACTAGCATCCTAGCCTTTTATAGGCGGATATCAGATCCGCATTGATAAATCATACGATTGTCTTAGGTTATTACCACATGACAAGACAAATTTATTGATTTTAAAAGTATGAATTATAATGCTTTTCTAAACCTATATTACTACATAGTTTAAAACAAAGTAGGTAGCTTCCCGCTGTCTGTCCCTATGTATGCTTAGATCTTTAAAACTACGCTACGTATTTTAATGCAGTTTTTTTTTATAGATAGAGTGATTCAGAAGGACGGTTTTTGTGTATAATACATGCATAATATAGTAGAGGAACACTGCTAATTTTAGATGAGTGAGATGAGGTGATCAACGGGATTTAGAAACCCCCCCCCCCTCCTCCCACACTCTTTTGAATCTTACAACTCCCTAATTAACTTTAACTAATCCTTATATGAAATATAAGCAACAGGCAATATTAAATAATTTTTTACTAAAATATTTATGTGAAAAAAGATAATTTAAACATGACATTTTCATTCATTAGCACCTATCATCGGTAACAATCTCTATCACCAACCTTATCCTAACTTCAGGTCAAGGCTGAAAAGATACTGAAAATTACATAACACTAATTGTCTCTAAGGCTCGCCTAGAACACGTGGAACTTTCATGAAATCCATTTCATAATACGAATCGAAACATTTACTGAAAATATAACAGCATTTAAAAAAGGATCTATTAGTAAAATAAAATAAAAGCAAACCCGTTCTGTTGCCAAATCTTCTCAGTTGACATCGTGTTAGTATCCGATAATAGATTAAATAAAATATAAACAATAAGTGATTTTTCAAGGGTTGCGCCCCTCATAATATTAAATTATCTGAGTAAATGTCTTTTCCACGTATAAACATTTTACAATCATACTTTAATCAAGTTCTTTCTATTAACAAATACATACTTTTGGCTGGATGGGTCAACTAGGTTAAACAAAAACCCTGGATTCGCCAGAAGTAGAAAACTATTATTCTCTTCTCTTCATATCATACAAAAAACTGAATCGAATAAGTTTATTGTAAGGCGGCTTTTACACTGGCAAGTAGGTGACTATAAGTCATTCAACTGAATCCTTGTCAACAGCAGTCCACCTGATGGTAAGTGGTCACTGTCGCCCATGGACATCTGTAATCAACTTCATACAGAACGTGGGATCCAACTGAAGTCAAACACAGATGCGTTGCTACTCCCGAGGACTATGATGGTCGCCTTAAATAAAAGTGTGCCGGCAACCACACCCTTCCATCGAAACGCAAGAAATGCTTCACGCTAGGAATAGATGTGGCGGTGATACTTCCCCGTTCGAACACTGGTTCTACCACCTACAAACCTATATCTTAGTACCATTATACATTTTAAATAAATAAATATAATTAAAACTTTGTCTCTTTACTCTCTTCTCCTGTATCGTGACTGCCAGGGAGTTACACAAAGAAAAATAAAATAACACTTAGACCTAGAACAGAAACCTACATTATGCAGATACACAGGCTATTTCAGATACCTGGAATTCAAAACCCACTGGATCTCAGGCGGGTTTTTTTGCAAATCATCATGCAAATCTTCATAATAGTTATATTAAAAAAAACTTAAAACGCTTTCTACACTCATAGCCCCACAGTAAGATTTCTCCTGTGTCGTGAGTACAATGGACACACACAAAGACAAATACACGAACATCCAGACCCAAAACAAGAATCTAAACTCATCATTCAGATACCTGTCTGGCCGGGAATCGAACCCGGGACCCACTGCGTGTCAGACCGGTGTGGTAACCGCTGCGCTATGCGGGTCGTCGTCCTAATATTTAAAAAAAACATTTTAAGTTAAATCGAGTACCTATACGATTATATGCACACCCTTGGTTTATGTTTGAAGTCATCCTGAGTAATATAACAAGGATATTTAAAGGCTAGGTTCAAACCAGGTTATTACGTAAGCGAAGAAGATACGTGTGTGGATGGTACCTTACCCACATAACTCGTCGTGAAAGCTTAACATTTGGTCTTGACTGCATCCCAAATGCCACGAGTTTCAACAGGCGCAGTGTCGCAAAACACCTGCAGGTAGGGTCACCATACTGACTGTATCCTATAAATAAGCTTAAAACTGTGCGTAAAGTACTCATATGTTGCATCAAACTTAAGGCATGGGATTTGTGAAATTTGTTGTGTGATCTGATTTGAATAGGTAATGTGAGTATGTAATTATCGACTTAAGTGAGGAATAGGTAATTTATCGACTCCAAAAAACATTTTGTTTTATAAAAGCATTTTAATTTGTACGAAAGAGATTATTACGCTACCAAATAACACTTTAGTTTCAATTTTTTTTTTTTTTGACATCCAAACATTGAAAGCATGTAAACGTTGTACACACACATTGTAAAATGTTAAAAAAATATCACTAATTTCAAAATTACGTAAAAACAAATTCACATAAAGACACGAATCAATTGGCGAATTTTTGTTACATGTGGTTTGATTAAATTAAAGCAAATCGCTCTACACTTTTTAATTGACCATTAAATAAAAATTATCAAATTTACCAATAACAACTGCATCTCTTACATCCACCATAAAGACATGGCTTAAAACTCAACAATTAAAAATGAAACAAACAACAATATATTGAAATAAGTAAATACATAATAATGGCATAAATACTAATATCGCACAATAAAGTCACATTAATCATTTTACAATTTGCAATGCATGTAAAAAAAGAATTAAAACGAACTCATTTAAACTAATAATCATCTATAAAATATATATCAAAAGTATTGTCAGTTGTTTATGGCAGCCCTGAGTGGCCCACTAACCGCTGTCTCCGTGATATATCAGTTCAGAGGTCTCATAACGCATCTCTTTACAATATTCACAATCGCAGCCATCTCTCCATTGTTAGGCATCCGACCGAATTGACTGATAGCCTAAAATAACATCTGACAGTTGTTTAGTTAAAACGAATATTAAATGACACTTTGACATTTCGTTACAGAAATAAAAAACGAGCACGCAGGCCACCCGATGATCGTAAATTTGGTCGCTGGGTATAAATATCATAAACAGTAGAATTAGTATGGTTCGATTGGTGAGGCGCTACACACACCTATTTATATCATACAGCAGTTCTTGCCTTTCGATGGAAGCATGGAAGAGCCCGCATCATCATCAGGTGTAGCAACACATCTGTAATTGCTTTGAGAACTCATTTTCTATATGAAGTTACTTCTGTCCATGGACAGCAAAGACCATCTGGTAAACCGCATGCTTGATTGCTACATCATTTTTTTTTTTATTTGAGGTATACTGATACTGCCATTCAGCGTGGTTTGCCTTCAGAGTTTATTTTCACATCATCAGCATTCCTCAAATCCTCCGTCACGTCCAAGCTAATCAATAATCCATCCAAAATCAGTTAAACCTCATTACAACGTGATTATATCGAAATGAGCGACTGAGGATTCGTCATTAAATTCAAGGAGAGTCTCTCAATGTATTTATTTGCTGGCAAGGCGATAAATTGTCGTTGAAATGTCATATTTTAATGCACTTTTGTATTGAACTGCAGTAAATTACTCAACATTAAAAGGTAAATTTAAACATATTCTATCTATCTGCCAATTTTAAAAGCCTTACTGAATCCTGTATAAAATAATTGGAGGCAATTAGTGGATGTTTAATTTAGTATTTTATTAATAACATTGATCTAAGAATAGTCTGTTAAAGAAATGATCCGAATTCAAATCAAATCATTATGCATCTACATTTGTTTGTGCAACTGTATTTGGCTTTTCACACTTTAGTCGATTATAAACATATTATCAAGGAGTATCATCTATGGTCTATTGTCTATCAAATATACACGTCAGGTGCGTCCATCCATTAATACCAAAAATTCCTTGCTTCACAAGGGTTTTCCAAAGTGACTATTTATGGTATATCACACCAACCGATGCGATTATGCGTAAAATATTAAATATTCAGACAACTGACATTCACGATTAACAAAATGCTGTTAATAAATTGTAATAAGATCATTTGACGGATTTCATACTACGCCGTCGAATTTCAAAGTAATAAATTATTCAAAAGATTTGAACTATTTCACAACCGACGCAGTTATAAAACTCCATTTATAGACCGGTTTGAGCATCCATCAGGTTGCTGTCACGTGTACCAATCAGATGATACCGAAAGTGAAGAATTGAGCGGTAATCAAGATGCATGAATAATATGACGTGTGGTTTAATGCTTATGGATAGTTGTAAACACGAAGTCTACAACCCATTAATAATTTATCTTACGTTTTCCTCGATTTTCTATACGGGACCTGACTTAAGTTGCAAACGAGCATTCAGTCCACCTGATGGTAAGTCACTGCCGCCCATGGACATCTGTAATCAACTACATACAGAACATGGGTTTCATCTGAAGTCAATCACAGATGCGGTGCCACTCCCGAGGACTTTGATGATCACCTCATGTGAAAAAAAGTGTGCCAGCAACCACACCCTTCTATCGTAACGCAAGAACTGCTTTACGCTAGAAATAGGTGTGGCGGTAGTACTTCCCCGGTCGAACTACACTGGTTCTACCACCTCTGAAAAAAAATGTGGAACGCTTCACGATTTTGCGTGTCATCCTTGCGCAGTGTGATGGCTAATGAAATATTTTAAGCAGAGATTCCGCCGCCGTCAGCCCATTATGTTCCACCAAAGAGCCCGGTCCTCAGGGTAGGAAGTTTAAGGCTTTTAGACCATACAGGTTAGTAGTGCGAATTGGGGAACTTCACACATATTTGAGAACTTTTGTAAAGGACACTCCGTCGTGTAAATTTTTTAGAGATTTTCTCTAGTCGTACAGAGGTGATAAATAATTAATTTCTAATAGGCATATCATTAAGAAGAATCAACAGTTTGGGTTTGGGATTTTATTCACTAACATCTTTATTGAGAGGGTAAGCTTCAATCACTACACAAGGTATAGGTGAGAAATGCAATACAACGAAATTACTGTGAAATTACTTCAAAATATATTTTAGCACCTATAAGGCATTATTATAATAATTAGGTGCAATTATTAATAATACTAAAACACGCTTTATACACGCTTTCTACACTCATAGCGCAACACTAGGATTTTCTTCTACGTCGTGGGTGGTGCCCACACACACAAGACGAATACACATACACCCACACCGGCTGTCTGGCCGGGTATCGAACCCGAGACCCATTGCGCATCAGAGCGGTATGGCAACCGCTCCCCCACGCGGGTTATCGCACTAAAAGCAATAAGCACACTTAAAAAAATAAAGTGGGAATCTTAAGAAATCTAAAACCCACACGAACTATTTAATGGGCGCAGCTAATCATACATATTAATGCGATTACAGTCGACGGTCACATTTTTATGTAAAAACTTGTCAAAATTCATTAAAACCCAACAAATTGATGCAGCATCCCAAATGGAATCTAAAAGTCATGGAATAACCCTGACATCCAGCCGATCAGACAAAGCGACCTCATTTTGCCTAAGAACATGTGAGTCTAACTCTGACGTCAGCATGACGCAACGACAGTATTCTATCATTCAGTTTGTTTGGTCTTTAGTACCGAGTGACGTCATAATAAGAGTAAACGATAAAGTTGGACCCTGATTATGATTAACGAATTCAAATTGTGTAATAATAACTAAAAATATTTAATATGAATTTTATAGATGATAGGTACTTATACCTAAAAATACAAGTTTGTTAATTAAAAAAAAAAACAGGAAATGACATTTTATTTATTTTAATGCAGTATTTTTTGTAAATTAAGAACTAGTGGCCGAATTAGAAAATAATTTTAACTTGATTTTTTACGAAAACTTTGCATTTCTGTGGTCACATATGTATATATGACTGATGTGGATGATGCAGTTCTTTAATGGTCTTAAATTTACGTGAATATTAAAAGAAAGTCCCCAACATGGTTCACAGATGAAAAATCCGGCGAATCATCTTCGCCGTGACATATAGTACACCCGCTCACCTTGACACGCCGCGAATGTCGCGCGCTTTGCATAATTAGAGAATACAGATAATAAAAAATATACCCGACTGCGAGGAGCGCGATCATTCACCGGGCGCGTGATACCGTGCCCACTGTGCCGTACGTCACGGCAGGTTGTTAAAACTGTGGAGACTTCAACTGTTGGAACTTTCCGTGGTTCAACTGTTTTTGATAAATAAATAACAAAATGTATGTAGTAACGTAAAAAAATACAAAAAATAAAATAAAGATATCATACTTTCTGTAGTTATACAGTAAAGTGAAATTACCTGTATTGTTGTACTCGTAAGCACCGTGTACATAAAGCGACAAGTAAACAAATATCCAGATGAAGAACCGGATTTAAAAATATTCAAATTTCAAAATAGAACTACGATGAATGCTTAATCGTCCCTGTAGTTCCGGGATCAGAATAGGGCTACGGTAGCCCCTGCCTAACGTAAGAGGCGCCTAAAAGGGGTTTCCAGGATTGCGGGCGGCTAGAGTGGGAGCTTGAACCGTCCAGCCAGGAAATCCCGGGAAAGACGCTGATACGTGTGGTCGTATACCGCCGTAAAGTCTAGACGGAGCGGTGGGCCCAGCCGCCTATTGTCAATGCTAATTAACGAATTATTCACATTATTGAAATACTTTTCTTTTGCTTTCTTTCAGTCAAAATAGAATTGGTTGCAAATTTTGACTTAAGACATCTTCAGTTAACTCTATATAAAAAGTACCTTTTTATCCAAAACCATATAATCCAATAAACTTTGACAAATTGAGTTTTCTAGTCAAACGAGTTGTTCTTGCCTGGAGTCTCTCTTCAGAACTAGTATAACAAGGACGATAGAGTAATTCAGAATTCAGTACCGTCATCTCTTAATGCGTTATAAAAAGTCTCCACAAAACTAACAAAAAATCATAGCAAAATTAAGCATATATTTTATTAAAGTAACGTTATTGAAAAGAACGTGATTCAGTGGAGCCGCGCCGTATTTGACACACCGCCACAGCCGCATGCTTGCATTTTCACTGCCACGCGGTTGCCACATTAATTAGTGCTCATGCGCGATCTATCATTGATTCACAGCTTCACCGATTAATTCTAAATGTGAAAAGAACAATATATCATCTTATGCATAAATGGCAAACGAAAAGTCCGCAAAACTCGTCTGCAAGAAATATAAATTAAATTTTCAAATATTACATAAATTTTTGATTATGCTTAGGTCAACTTCACACGTTATTGTAATTATTCGATTTAAGTAGTGTTCTGCATGTTTCTTTAGGGCATGACAATTTATTAAAATATTTTATGACCCGTCCATTGTTTAAGTTGTATTTTATTTTTAACTGACATCAAGAAGGAGGTAATCAACGTTTGGTATGTAAATAACAATATTTGCATTTTCTTTCAAAATTTAATTTCGGTAAAAATACATAAGTATACTTTAAATGGAAACATTTACATTGTAAGACGTCGAAAAACGCGTTCTATACAATTTTCCTGTGTTTTTGTATTTTATATAGTTTTTTATTCTTTTCTACCAAAGTTTCCCTTCCCCCAGGTGACCACAACACAAATTTCGTAAAATGTTGTAAATTATTAGGTACTTCTTATTGGGCGTATACGATTTTAGAAATTTAATAACTTAATTCTTACAAGAATTACAATCACTTTAAATAATAATAATAATAAAACACTTTATTGCCCTAAAAATCCTTAATTAATAACAAAAAAGAAGAAAAAATCATAGAGAACGTGTATACAATGAGAAACCACCAAAAATAAACAAAATAATATCATTAACAAGGGCAAAGGAACTGGCCTTTAAGAAAACCTATTACCTATTTAAGTTAACGAACAAAAGCACTTTAGAAAATAAAAATCATCAACCAATGCTTATTACGAGATTATTACATATGCCCAAAACAATCATCATTTAAAACGCTTTCTACACTCATAGCCCCACAGTAGGATTTTCTCCTGTGTCGTGGATGCCATGGACACACATAAGACGAATACACAAACACGCAGACCCAGAACCCGAATCTAAACTCATCATTCAAATACCTGTCTGGCCGGGAATCGAACCCGGGATCTACTGCGGGTCGTCAGTCATGTGTATAATAATGTAATAAGCGCATCCTAAGAGCACAGGTCACTTATAGTTATAAATCTATACTACTTTGGCAAAGGGAGATCTCCCGCCAGGCTAGGTGATCATGCCTGGGGAGCGGCCGTGCTCCGACAGTTGATGTTCGGAACTTGTATATATGCGGGGTATTGAAAATGCTTCGATAGCGTGTTTCAGAATACTAGTAGCGCCATCTCTTGATGAGTAGCGGGAGGTCGCCACATCACCCCCTGCTCAGACCGGAGGTCGATAGGTCCGCAAGTCTTCGCATTCAAGTGCCAGTAGTTCGCCCTCTATCTGCGGTGAGTCGAGATGTGAGGGCAAAGTGAGGCCTTGAGATGCCCTCTATCCACGGTGAGTCGGGATGTGAAGGTGGAGCGAAGTGTGGAGGCGAGCAATGTCTGCTCAAGGCGTCCATGATGTCGCGGAGAGCAGCTGGACCAGGCACAGGAAGCGTTTCCGAATGTGCTGCGATGCACCTGATGAGCTGCTAATCTGATGTTGAGATGCTGCGGTCCATCCAGGGTGTGACGTCGCCACCATCGTGAAGGGACGTGTCCTTGTCTGGGGTCACCACTTTGGCAAAGGGAGATCTCCCGCCAGGCTAGGTGATCATGCCTGGGGAGCGGCCGTGCTCCGACAGTTGATGTTCGGAACTTGTATATATGCGGGGTATTGAAAATGCTTCGATAGCGTGTTTCAGAATACTAGTAGCGCCATCTCTTGATGAGTAGCGGGAGGTCGCCACACTACTAATCATATCCATCATTAATATCCGGTAGGTTACACGCTCATTGGTACCTTTATTATCTTAAGTTCATCAGATTGCATCAGTCCATTGACATTATACTCTAGACATGTGCAGCATCCGGTGCATATTTCATTCATGATTCAGATTAATCGACACCGCATCGTACTGCACATAATATTGTACATAGCAAAGGAATGTTGCTCAAATAATAGAAATATCTAACAAGTTGAGAAGATTTTTGAAATATATATAAATAAGTATTTTGTGAATTCCCTCTGTTTAGCAAGTCATTGAAGTTAGCGTAGCCGTGATAGCCGTGAACGGTTGAAACTTGCTCTCTCAAGCGGGAGGTCCGAGGTTCAAACCCAGGCACGCACCACTGATTTATGTGCGTATTAGAAATTAATTATCACTGCTTTTTGATGAAGGAAAACCTCGTGAGGAATCGTACATACCCGAGAGTTCTTTAAAAAAAATCCCGGAGGTGTGTGAAGTCCACCAATTCGCACTTGGCCAGCGCGGTGGACTATGGCCTAAAACTCTCTCATTCCGAGAGAAGACCCGTGCCCAGCAGTGCGACAATGCTGGGTTGACGATGAAGTTAGCGTTAAATAGACACTCACGTTTTTGCACTTGTGGGTGAAAATGGCCAGTTAATGATTTAATTATTTTTTATTTGCCTTTTTTATAGATAACCTAACGATAAAGCAGTTGGATAGGCTAATGAAAAATTACCGTGGCCTCTGGTCATCTGCCAGAGGAATGGCCGAAGCATCGATGACTTTAAAGAGAGTTCTTTTTGCGTTACTTTACTTTAAAGCTACCTTTTTGACCCTTACCTTTCTTTAACTGCAAATGCATTGAGTAAATACCTGTTGTAATACCTACTAAATAACAAGTTCAATGATTTCATTGATCATTTATTCAACCGATGTATTGCTACTTTAGAACGCTACTTGTGTGTTTTACCACGTTATTCCAACCAATACATAGCGGTATTAAAGACACGGAAGCCTATGTGTAGTAGTAGAACTCAAAAGGCCGATGGATGGGCTGTCGGAGTTATGCATTATTTATCATAATTTTATCAAATTAAAAACGATGCCATTACGCTGTGTGAACCTAGTTTATGACCAGTATGAATGAAGAATTAAACCGAAAGTAAATTCACTTTCTTACGGAACTAACACGAATATAAACCGGTTTTACAAATTTGCCAAGAAATATTGCGTTTAACCTTACTTAACAAATAATGAGGCGATTAGCAGATGACCGATATTTAAAATTTTGTAACGCGTCGTACATCGTAATATATAACTTATTTTAATGCTGAAGAGGCGAGTTTCGATTGATTGATGTGCTACGTAGGTGGAGATTAATATTGTTTGTTTATTCCTCTCTTTATTTGTTAATAACTCGTACGACAGTAATGCCTTGTCATCACTCGTCTCGTAATATGTGAACACTCCGTGGCATTTACATTATACTAGTTACCGCCCACTAAAACTCTCTAAATATTTATTTATCCTGTAAGTGGATACATTAGAATAATGATTTTAACATGCCGCAGCTTTGGATTGAGTAATTACAAACACAAAACCGCTAATTATATAGGAGAGTAGGAGAGCCAGGTGAAAATTAATCAATGTTTTCTGTTTCAACATTTTCAATAAATAGATAAAAAATAAATAAAATATAATAAATCAAAAAGCAACCACAGTATAGTTGCAGCATTAACATATCAATTGTAAACGTTTTTTTTTCGGATAAAACTTTATCCGTAACTTAAAATATAAATATATGTTATTCATGCAGAGCATTTATATAAGTCTGAGCAAGTGATAATATAGATAGTGTAGTGCAATTAGGTGGGCACAGGCTAACTTGTGGGAAAAATGTAGTGTTTCTGAAATTCAAACCTCTGAACTTCAGTTGGAAGGCATTAAGCTATTTCAAGGGTAAACAACTAATATACAAAACAGGCTGTAATCACCATTTAAAGTGCACAATTTCCTTGTCTAGACTTCCAAATTAATCCATCCATCCATCCATCCATCAGCCTTTTGATGTCCACTGCTGAACATAAGCCTCCCCTAAATGGCGCCACTCTAACCGGTCCTGTGCCCTCTGAATCCAACGGTTTCCCGCTGTCTTCTTCAGGTCATCGGTCCACCTGGTAGGGGGGCGACCTGTACTCCTTTTGCCTAAACGTGGTCGCCACTCGAGGACCTTCCTTCCCCATCGGTTATTGGTCCTGCGAGCGATGTGGCCGGCCCATTGCCACTTCAGCCTAATAATTTTGAGTGCTATGTCGGTAAGCTTCGTTCGTCTACGGATTTCATCGTTGCGAATCATGTCTCGTAGCGAAATTCCGAGCATAACCCTCTCCATAGCACGCTGAGCGACCCTGAGTCTCCGAATGAGGCCTACAGTGAAGGACCACGTTTCGGCGCCGTAGGTCATCACTGGCAACACACATTGCTCGAATAGTTTCGACTTCAGGCACTGAGGAATTGTGGACGAGAAGATACTACGAAATTTCCCGAACGCAGCCCAGCCGAGTTGGATTCTTCGAGTGACCTCCCTCCCTCTCAAAGTTGGACTTACCCATCCGGATCGTTTGTCCCAGGTAAATGTACTCGTCAACAACTTCGAGAGGAGTGCCGTCAACAACTACCGGTACGGGTGTGACATGGACATTAGACATGATTTTCGTCTTGTCCATGTTCATCTTAAGACCCACCCGTTGTGAGGCACTGTTGAGGTCGCCTAGCATTGTGTTGAGGTCCGTCAGCGCCAAATTAATAGTAGACCAAAACCTTGATATAAAAAGGCTCTTATGATAATAACATGTCATTAGTGCACTTCAATAATTTATTGCTTTTGTTCACAACATGCCCTTTGTCCGTCTACTGCCCGGATCTAACGACCTCCCCGTACGCACGATTCTATTAAAATTAATACATTTGTAGAACCTTTACGTGATTCATATAATATCCATTATTGTAAATGGCTACCTGTTAAGGTTAAAGCGTTTGTATCTTCAGACATTGAACGTGGGAGACGCGTACCGTGCCAAACGAAATATATAGTTTAAATAATAAAACTCTTTTTAAAAACACGCTTTTTACACTCATAGCCCCACCACTAGGATTTTATCATGTCGTGGGCACCCACAAGACACACACACACACACACAAAACGAATACACACGTGGACACACACAAGACAAATACACAAACACCCAAACCCAGAACAGGAATTTAAACTCATCATTCAGATACCTGGCTGGCCGGGAATCGAACCCGGGACTCATTGCGCGTCAGACCGGTATGGTAACCGCTCCGCCACGCGGGTCGTCATTAGATAGAAGTATTTATCATAAAATATAAACCTACATCTTTTGAGATGTTTCGAAAATTACATAAACCTTGTACTTAAAATAACTATTACATCTCGGTACGCATTGCATTTGTAACGTATAACGAAGTGGGAGCGTCGTTATAGGAAAACTCGCTGCCACAAAGGCAACATCGTCTTTGAGGCGTCACGCGCGGCGCATCAAACGCACCCTCTGATCTGACACAGACTAAATATTCATTGTAGTAGTTTAAGTAGGTTGATAGCGAGAAGGAGAGAAGGAGAGGAGAAGGAGATAAGAGGATAGAGAATGTATTAAATAAAACGGTTTCTAGAATGAATTAAGCTATAATATTCATTAAAAAGCATTAATTTAGAGCGCAGGCATTTGTAATCTATGTAAGGGAGTAATATTGTTCAGTTTATTGTTAAGTGGTTTTCGACAATCGGCCTGCTTAAAAAAAGTACACATGTCAGAAGTGAAACTTCTTTGGCGAACTAATTTATAAATCTTGTTTATATTTATACAAATCTAAAACTTTAAATTTCGAAGATTAAGAGGAAGGGAAAAAGGAAGATAGGTTAGGAATTTAATTGTCATTAAAATAAAAATATTACGCTATGCGACAGAAATGCCATCTAAAGTTCTAATAATTAACTAGTAAACGAATACACAACCAATAGGGCGTGTATTCTTTCTCGAAATCCCCTATTCTCTCTCTCTCTTGTTCAATCTTTCTCACTATAGCTCTCTCCCACCTCACACTCCATAGCACTATGCGTGATACGTCGTTCGCTCTGTCTCACTTTTTCTCTCAATCTTTCTCACTCGCTTGCTCCCTACTCTCACTCCACGGCTAGTTGCTCATGCTACGTTCGCCCTGTCTTACTCTCTCTCAATCGGTCTCGATCACTCTCTCTCTCTTTTCCGACACTTCCGTTGCATACCGGCGTGACGTTTCATCTGTAAAAATTTTACCCTCATGCGCCTAAAGAAGTTTCACTTCAACAAACAACCATGTTATCGTTTTTAAGCAGTTGGGCTTTTATAGTCACAATTTAACCACGTTAATAATTGATGTTATAAATCAGGCAGCCTACGTATCTCTAACTACTGAGTAGATTCCAAAAATATATCATATCTTAGAATCCGTTTTTGAGCTTTAGCTCGTTCCAAACATGTATGTCATAGATAATGACTTACGCGTTATTGCGACTGCGTATAATATTGTGGGTATTGCGTTATCGAATGTTGTTTTGACTAAAAATAAAAATGAGGGTAGACACCGTGACGCCAATTTAAAAGAGGGGTATGTGGACGGAGTCGTCTCGATTGTGTTCAGTGGTACTCAGTAGTGCTCAGTCGGTAAAACGAAACTATCGGTTTGACCTGTCGCGTTTTGGATTATTGTATGTATGATCGGACTTGCTTTAGAATTACCGTGAACCCGGTTTAATCCGTATGCGAATGATTCCGGAGCTGCCGCTCGCCCATACGTGGCTCCAACTTATATATAGTCATACAACATACATAAAATAAATATATACAAGGTGGTAGAACCAGTGTAGTTCGACCGGAGAAGTACCAGCGCCACACCTATATCTAGCGTGAAGCATTTCTTGCGCGAGATAGAAGGGTGTGGTTGCTGGCACACTTTCACATGAGGCGACCATCTTTGTCCTCGGGAGTAGCAAAGCATCTGTGATTGACTTCAGATGGAACCCATGTTCTGTATGAAGGTGATTACAGATGGCCATGTGCGGCAATGGCCACTTACCATCAGGTGGACTGCATGCTCGTTTGCTACTTCAGTCAGATACAAAAAAAATACAAACATACCCACATCGACGAAATCATTACCCTGCTGAGGCAGTCGGGTAATAAATAGAATAACTTTAAGTATGTCACGCACCTTCTCCGGAAATTTTATCTTTGCCGTATAGAGATCTAACAGGACTAATGCGTACGATTGTGCTTCTTCACATACAATAGAAACGTGACTGTACGTTGTCGTGCCGATGAGTAATGATGGATCACAGGTCGACATTCCGAGATATGGATTCATTTATATATACTGGTATATTTCTCTAGAAAGACACGTCTTTAAGTTTAAATTAGAATACATAAATCATCGTTACGGTAGTATTGACGATAATTTGTATATTCTAACATAAACTTTTAGAAAAACATGTTTTAAGATAATAATCCTCTATAACAAGAATAAGTATAATCATTGAAGGATATGAAAAAGGAATTTTAGAAAAGATATAAAACAGACAGGGAAAATCTGAACTTAGTATCTTAGAAAATATTTTTAAAAGTATACTAACCATTTCTATATAAAGTACTTATAACAGAACGTAATTTCGAAACAAAACGAACCAAATTATTTTTTGGATACTTGTAGAAACAATATAACCATTTTAAATAACATAAATTTGTACAGGATTCGTAAACTTATAATACAAAGTTTGATAATTGTGATCGTTCCCAAACTATAAGTACTAATGCGCACGACGCAGTTTTTGCGCAAAGTTTGAGATCTAATTAACGACACCTGGTGGAGGGAACAAAAACAACCCTACATTGTTCAGGACAAAGTTTCAACGATATTGTATGCTACGGTGTTATGCGCCTTAGGGCATAACGTTCCCTAGGAACTTCTATCTGAGAGTGTTTATCTATTACGTTTTAATTTCGGGAAGCGTGAATTCGCAGTCATCGTCGTCGTCAACCCATTATTGTCCCACTAGTGGGCAGGGGTCTTCTCTCAGAATGAGAGAGTTTTAAGCCATAGTTCACCACGCTAGCAAAGTGTAAACTAATATAACTAACACTTTCTAAAATACTTTCTACACTCATAGCCCCACAGTAGGATTTTCTCCTGTGTCGTGGGTACCATGGACACACACAAGACGAATACACAAACACCCAGACCCAAAAGATAAACCTAAACTCATCATTCAGATACCAGTCTAGCCGGGAATCGAACCCAGTACCCATTGCGCGTCAGAACGGTATGGTAACGTTCCATCTAATAACTATCTAATAACAAAGAATAACTAACAAATTCGTACACTTCACAAACCTCTGAGAACTTTTTTTAAAGAACTATTGGGTGTGCAGGTTCCCTCGACGTTTTCTTACTGCAGTACTCTAGTATAAATCTTCATTTAAATAGGCTTCATCACGTCGTTTTCCTTCACCTTTTGAGCAAGCGATAAGATAATTAAATGTATTAATTAGTAAACATTAAACAGGAATATTGCATTATTATGCAATATTATTATAACACCGTTGTATTACACCGAATATGAAATTAAATTATTGATTTATTGGATTAAATATCAAAAACGTAAACATTTGAATATCATTTTGTTGGTTTATTATTCTGCTTAACAGTTTATACAAACTGAAAAAAACAGCATGCAATATATTTAATTATTTAATAACGTTTTATTTGCTTTATATTATATATTTGTATTTTGAATTTCGTGTTCAGATTTTATTACATTCTCTCGTCGAGAAAACCCACAAACCTAAAGAAACGTCTCCTTCACTTTTGATGACGCTGGCCAAAATCATAAACATTTTTCAAGGAGGTTCCCCAATAAATCGGTCCCCGCTCTCCCTACCTGGACCCATAAACGCGCCATAAGCGGCTCTACGTCGCAAGTGATTGAGGGCAACATCACGACTCGTAAACTTATGAATTTATGGCAAAAAAACACCATTGTGTGCAGCAAAAACACCATTGTGTGCAGCCCATACGGGGAGCCTGCGGGAATTCACTGTGTAAAGGTTAAGAAATATTTTGGCAGAGACTAATACAAGGAGGTAGAATAAGTATGATCAATATAAAAGCTTCCACTGACACACCTTTTTCAAATTTGAAACAGTTTCTGCGTTTCGGTGGAGGCGCCCGGTTGCGAGTCACTTTCATATGAAGCAACTGTCAGTGACTTCAGGTAGAACCCCTGTTCTATGTGAAGTTACTAATTCCTTTTCTCTAATCGAAGTAGCAAACGAGCATGCAGTCCACCTGATGGTAAGTGATCACTGCCACCCATGGACATCTGTAAACAACTTCATCCAGAACATGGGTTCTATCTGAAGTCAGTCACAGATGCGTTGCTACTCCCGAGATTTAAGATGGTCGCCTCATATATTTCTCATTGACGTGGTTGGGCGGCAATTACTACTTACCATCGTATACCTGTATGCTCATTTACGTATAATCTTGTGGCTGATTACATATGAAGCTGACTATCTTAGTCCTGAGTCAAAAACACTTTGTTTCAACACTTTTTAACAGTGTGTTCTATACCTTAAATTTATGCATTCACACACAATAAAAGATGAAAATAATGTTTCATTAGTAAATTATAAAACAAAAAACATTATACAAATTTCTATCACTATAAAAAGTCGTAATAAGCGTCAGAATACAACAGATAATTCTTTTCCGAGGTAACCTGACTAACGACTCTCCTTTGTAAAACATGGCTTAAAGCCATCACTCCATACAAAGCTATATAATATAATAAATATTATGATACAGAAGATATTATAACAAAATCTTTTTCAATTGCTTGAATTGTATGGGAAACAATTTTCACTTGATCAACGCAGTAGATTATGCTCTAAAACCCTCTCATTCTGATAGGAAACCCGTGCCCGCTGGGAGAAAAATGAGTTCGACGAAAAGATGTTGTTAAATAGAGATATCATTATAAGTAATTAAATTTTCATAGGAAAAAACGTATCTGTAATCGACCTCTACAAATGTTTTGAGTGACTTGGACCAATTCACATGAAAACAACGTACGTTTTACAGTTGAAGGCTGCTTCTATCACTAATTAAAATGTTATAACCTTCCATAGCACATCATAAATTGAATGACAAGACATTACTTATGTCTTGTCATTCAATTTAAGATGAAAATCCTTCCTAAAGTCGATCACGACACGATTTTTATACAATAAAAGTAGAAACAAACATGCAGTCTACTGGATAGTAATGATTTGAGCCCTTCCTGACAGATACGTCAGACAATGCATCCTATGACCCGAAAATATGACAACGCTTTAAACACACCTGTTTATAATTAAGTAACTATATGCTTCAAGTGAGTAATAGTAATTAATTCTAAAATTAAACAAGAAGATATTTTATCTCTACATATATGTTGCTATTTCCGTAATAATATCTTTCAGTGGATCACGGCCCTTATTCGCGTACCGCTACAGAGCAATAAATAACTGCAGAGACAACACCTTGTTAACTGGAAATAATTAACGACGGAAAAATAAACTGTCAGAGCGTCCTGCTTTACTCGTAGTGTTTTACATTACCCGAACAAATATGGAAGTACAGTAATTTGCCTTATTATAGCAGTATTAAGCGCAACTGTGTCATTTTAAATGATATTAACAGTCACTAAAATTAAGCATTCCAATATAGTCGTCAGCCTGGGCGTAGCTATAACATTGTTGAAGCGGAGTTCAATAGTGACTTTCAGAGAAAAAAATTACATTCGTCTTATTTCTGACACTCTCACCATACGCTAGACAAGGGGGTGGCGAGTTCGGAATAAATATACTCCGAAAATTGTCAGCAATAGATTTATAAAAGTTAAAATCCATTCTTAGCATTCCAAGTTTTTCAAAAAATATTTTCCAAAAAACGAAGTACAAAATCCTCAAACACACAATGCCTAATTAAGTCTTTATCCATCCATCCCGATTATAATTAAATTACTACTAACATTTGAGTTACATTATGATAGACGGTAGGTTGAACATCTATCCTACTTACGTTGGCCAATAAACCAATTAATCCTTCATAATATAGTTGGTTTTCACGTCAATATGTCAACGTATACTCAAATGCAAAATCTATATACGTGAAGCACGGTTACAGTTAATGTAGAGAGTGGTTACCAAATGCTAATATTTTTTCAAATAATGCATAAAACATACCAGAAATCAATTAAAAACGCATTACACACACTACCTTACATTTGACACAAACACAAAAATAATAAACGAAATAAAACATTCAATATCTTACTATGAAAACACATAACTTCAAAAATGTCAGATGTTTGTGACAAAATACCCGCTGTTGCTTTTAAATGTTTAATTAATTAAAACCTCATACCTGTATCGGATGATTTTATCAATAAAATCAATATAATTTATTAAATATTTGTGCTACTTTCGACACTGTCTAGTTTAGTTTTTTTAAGGAAAATTACGGTCGAATTTCAACTGTTGCGACGGGTGACTAGTTGTACATAATTTTCAACAAATCTAAAACAACCCGTGAGTTTTGCCAAGCGTTCTAACAAAGACCTAATGCCACCTGTGGGACCGACGCGACGAATACATTTAACTGCGATACATTTGTCTGTCTCTCCAACACACCCTCGGGTCAAACCTGGTCTCATGCATAAATAATTTCACTATCTGTATCGTACTTAAATTCTTCCCCGGACATATGACAAAAAATCAGTTTAATGTTTAACGGGTATATGGATCGTGGTCAGTGCAATATTTTTGCCACAAAGACAATCCAAGTAACTGGGTCAAAATATTGCAATAAGAATACAAAAATCGCATATCGTGAGTACCTGTTAAATATTGAAATGTATTAATTACACGATAATATTCGTCTTAAGAAAAAAAAGCCATCGCATTAAACGAAATAATTTTCAGTTTTGATAACGTTATTAGACTAAATAGTTACGTGTCTAAAATACGCTTTCTACCACACTAAGATTTTCTCCTGTGTCGTGGGTACCATGGACACACACAAAACGAACACACACACACCCAGATTCAGAACGTGAAGCTAAAAACATTGCCTACGTCTAGCCGTGGAATTCAAAGAGATAATAGATGGATTCATAAATATATTACAATACAATAAATATTTATTACTATATACTTTTTATCTATAACAACTATGAATGCGAGTGAATAATTACCTCCATAAAACATTTCAAAACCAAGCTCGAAAAACAAATATGTATTCTCAGATCACAAACTCTCTTAGTTTTATCTTCAGTTTTCGACTTGTTTACGAACGTTAAGGTAGTAGCAAATCTTCAGAGAAATCAGCTTGCAAGGTCGTTTGCTAACTTGTTCAGGTTACGTAGGCCGCTACGGCGTAGCGGGCTCTACGGCGCTGGGGTTGTTTACAAAAACAACATGACTGGCTTAACGCGCCCTCCCGTGTCTTTATTGGCCCTTGTAGGCTTGTTGTCTGACATGGATCGCTTTATGTAACAGTCTGTCAGAAAACAAAAATGAAAATATTCAAATAGCAATTGACATATAAAAATGTACGTATATGTTTTCTAAATGTGGCAGAACCCATTGTGATATGACTCCGGATATACCACCCATATTTTTTCTACCTTATAACGACAGTGTTAAGCACTGACATATTTTGGTTAGAAAGCCGTTTCAACTTAGTCCTCAAAAATAACAACTCATCTGTTGCTAACCTCAGGAAAGAAACTTTTCAAGGTGGTAGAACCAGTGAAATTCGACCGGGGAAGGACCACCGCCACACCTATTTCTAGCGTGAAGCTTTCTTGCATTTCGATAGGTGTAATTACCGGCACACTTTCACATGAGGCGACCATTGTAGTCCTCGGGAGTAGCAACGCATCTGTGATGGACTTCAGATAGAACCTATTTTCTATATGGAGTTGATTACAGATGTCCATGGACAGCAAATGTCAATTACCATTGGTCAGACTGCATGCTCGTTTACTAATGCTATACGATACAAATACAATTAATTCAACCTATCGTGATTTTTGTATGTACGTTAATAACAATGAATGCGAGAACTCATGATTAACAAAAAATGGTCCCTCACGATCTAAACATTAGCTTAGAAACATTGATATTTAGTTACGTCTAGATGCGCTCTTCTCAAAGGTTAATTACTACCGTTATTCACAAGGTATAAAAGGTAATATTGAATTCATTCATTTATTTTTTGCCCAGTCAATCTAAGCTCACCTCATGTTAAGTGATAATTATCCTTTGTCTGTCCTATATAAGGTTACCGTCAGATTCCCTATCTGACGTTAACCTTATATAGGACAGATGCCCTGTATGATGTCGATCACAGATGCATCTGCCTGTAAGAGAAGCTTTATAATTAGATAATTACAATTATAGGTAAGACTAAATACCTATGTTTTTTTTATCTATTAAAAGGCATGCATATCCTCTTCATTAAATTCCAATTCCTATATTCATTATTACATGAGTAAAATTCCGAGCCAATTATATTTTGATGTATCTTTTTTTTTATCTAACTGAAGTAGCAAACGAGCATGCAGTCTTATAGTAAGTGGTCACTGCCGCCCATGGACGTCTGTAATCGACTTCATACAGGACATGGATTCCATCTGAAGTCAATCACAGATGCATTGCTACTCCGGAGGACTGGGATAGACGCCTCATATAAAAGTGTGCCGGCAACCACATCCTTCCATCGAAACGCAAGGAATACTTCACGCAAGAAATAGTTGTGGCGGTGCTACTTCCCCATATATCTGTATATGTATCTCCCATAATTAACGATGAAAGAACAATACATTTACCGACGCGACAGAACTACAACTATTTTCGCATCGGAAAAATATCGCCGAATACGAAAATGAAGCGAAATTCACACGAAAAATGTTTCCACTTTTTGCTCTGAATTATGTTTTTTAAATTTATGAGGGCCTAAAATGCGAGAAGCTTTAAAATCTTGTGCTATCGTTGGCGATGGGCCAAACTACCTGCGCCGTAAATAACGCAATCTGAACCCCCGAGCCCCCGTTATTAAAACTGTCGCAGTTATATTTACACTTATTTATGACTCCGGTGGCCTCCTAACGATTAATGTCAGCCATTTCTAGATAAACATGAAAGATGTGATTTAGTATGTGCAGATAAATATGAAATTTTTAAATCTAAAAGTAGACAAACTGATAGGAATGTGTTCGATGGCGAAACGATATTATTTGTGGAATTTGATATAGAAATTTAAAGGATGAACTTCCTGGTTGATTTTTTGGAGAGCCGAAAAATCTAATAAAATTTAGTTGATAAGGTATAAATTTTCATTGTAAGATATGCCGATTATGACTTTTAGGTATTTTGCGATTTATAGTTAACTAGTTGACCCGGCGAACTTTGTTCCGCTTAAAAGTCAAAAATCTATAATCATCAGTGTTCCAACACCAGATTATGCATGTATTATACATATAAACTTCCTCTTGAGTCACTCTATTTATTAAAAAAAAACTGCATTAAAATCCGTAGCGTATTTTTAAAAATCTAAGCATACATAGGGACAGACAGCAGAAAGCGACTTTGTTTTATACTATGCAATGATACCTCCACGGTCAAACAACGTTCTACCAACTTTAATATACGACATTTTAAAATATCTATTCTAAAAGACAAAATGTACAAATCTAAAGTCAGGGCTCCGATTAAGTTATGGGCCATATGGTTTTATGCATATTTATGGGCATTCCCTCATATGCATACTTGCTCGTAAATATTAAACGTATGGTTAATATGGTTGCATCATATACATTTACACTGATTAAATAGTCTTTTGAAATAAAATATTAATTACTGATCGTTCAGCGAACAGGCAAGATGGACGAAAAAACCGAATAAAAAAAGTTCAGAAACTTTCTTCCATCTTGGAGTTTTAAGTGATGCGATCCAGGAGTTCTCACGGTACATTTATTTGAAGAACTTAGTTTGTTAATGCTTAGAAAAATGTCTAGAGGTTCTTGATCAGAACTTTATCTGTAAGTATATCCAGAATAAATATATATAGGAATAGTAAAAAGTAATTAAAAGGCGAAAAGGCCCTAGAGGATCAACTGCAGTGAAAGCAAACCTTTTTGCCGTATATCATAACAGCTGTATTAAAATTAGATAGTTAAAACATTTATGACATAGCTTAAGACACATCACAAAATAGACATACAAAACATTAAACATGTGACATACAGAAACACAAAACAATTTACTTATGTTTTAATTTAAAGGTGTTCTAAACGACACTTACAGTAGCTACACTTTAGTCACCAGTGTGAGCAATGCATATAAGCTAACATCAGTACGCCAGTAGATTTAAGGTGAAAGAATAACATACACACATACATCACAAGAAACACAAACTCTCGCATTTTTAATGTTAATAAATAATCAACTCCTACAAAAGCCTTTCTCGTAAATCCTCGTCCACCCATTATTGTCCCACTGCCGGGCACGGGACTTCTCTAGGAATGAGAGAGTTTTAGGCCATAGTCCACCGCGCTGGACAAGTGCGAATTGGTGGACTTCACACACCTCCGAGAACTTTTTTTATAAAGCACTCTCGGGTGTGTATGTTCCTCATGATGTTTTCCTTCACCGAAAAGCAGTGATAATAAATTAATTTCTAATACGCACATTATTTTAGAAAAAATTGTATTGCATGCCTGGGTTTGAACCTCGGACCTACCGATCGAGAGGACAACTTTCAACCATCAGGCTATCACTGCTCTGACCTGACCCTGACTCTGCTTTCTCATAAATAAATCCACATAACTCACGACTTATATTATCCCATTCAAACCCAGTTATCTATTCCCCTAATAAAACTTTCTATTACAAGTTGACGCTTAGTGGAACGTGTTTCGCTTAAAAGTTTATCTGTGCACAATATTACTTAGAGCGTTGAACAATCACATTGATTTATATCGGAAGCAGTTGGAACGATGCGAGTGCGGGCGTTCCACACGAGGTGAATCGGAGGTGAACAATCACACTCGGCTATTGTTCACACAATAAAACACCAATCGCGTTGGATGCGGCATCATAATAATATATCTATAAATATTTTTACAAATATAGTTTTCGCATTATCGCATGAGTTAAATGATGAATAAAATACTTTATATTAAGTGTTGGCACCAACCATTCAGGAAAAATCCTTATGAGTTTAGATACATTAGATAATTTAATACATATTTTTTACCGAATCGTTGGTGCCCACACATAAAGATGTATACACTTACTACCAGACCCAGAACAAAAATTTTAATTCATTCTTCAAATATCTGTTTGGCTGGTTAAAGAACTTTCACGTGGCCGGTGGATATTATTATAATAAATAATAAGAATAATAATAAAAACTTTATTGCCCTAAAATAAAAACATAAAATCCTTAACTTAACAAATTACAAAAAAGAGAAAAAATCATAGATAACAGTATACAATAAGAAACCAAAAAATAAATAGAATTATATCTTTATCGAGGGCAAAGGAAGTGGCTCAGCATTTTGCTAATACGAGATCTGATCCCGTATAGCGCTGTTTTTCAGCCACCATCAGATTACTATGAAATGTCATTACGATATTGAAAATATCACATAAGATGGCTAATGACTTGTAGTGTACCGTCGGTCTAGAATAGCTCCATTATTCCACCCTTGCAACCTTGTAGATATAATAGCATTAATCAGTTTATCTAGAATCATGATTTTTTCAAAAGTAGCAACGCGTCTATGGTTTACCTCAGGTAAAACTCTACTCTTAGGTAGAATTAATTACAGATGTCCATGGGTAGCAGTGGCCCTTTACCATAAAGAGGACTGCATGCTCGTTTGCTGTTTTTATTTTACAAAAAATACGTAATACTATTGTATTTATGGTACTCCAGTCAAAACTCCAAAACTTTTCCTAACTCCATGTAACATAGCCAAGACAAGGGCGCGGCTGGTCACCGAGTGAGTCAGGTAGTCTAGATTAAGATACAGTCTAGACTGTGTTGTGCTTTTATTTATTGCCCTTGCGTACATTACACGTGTTCGCAATTTAGATAAGTTTTTGCACTTTAAATTTATATTTTTTGCGACTTCTCGTTTGGATAAATTCGCAGCGTTTAAGGTGGCAAGGATAATAGAAGTGAAAACAGACTTAGGACATTAAGATAGCGTGCATGAATGAAGAATTTATAAGAATAGTTGATAATTTTGTTATTTTCTTCCGGTACGCTATAATGCTGTTTTTTAATCATATAGGTACTAGACACTTATTTTCACTGTTTTAAGTTTTACTATGTGAAGAAAAACAGTAAGAATACTACACACAACAAAACAAAGCAAAAACTTCCAATGGCGTTGTGAAGTCTACCAATGCGTGATTGGCCAGCGTGGTGG
This sequence comes from Spicauda simplicius, assembly GCA_949699795.1. NCBI lineage: Eukaryota > Metazoa > Arthropoda > Insecta > Lepidoptera > Hesperiidae > Spicauda > Spicauda simplicius. The sequence continues at coordinate 1,415,981 of OX453062.1, forward strand.
ACTATGATATAAAACTCACTCATTCGGATAAAAATCCCGTACCTTGCTGTGGGACAACATTAAGTTGTCAAAGAAATCCAGAAATAAGAATTACTGTATAAAAACCGCTATAATTTATCAAATATTGCTATAAAATTCCAGTGCACATTGGAATTGTTAACATCACACCTGAGTAACCATACTGCTTCGTTTCGCTGCCAAACGACGTCCACTTCCGCAGTTGCAGACGCTGCGACTGTGGATAACGTCTTTTATTGCTGTAAGAAAAATACACTTAATTATATTGTTTTACTACGTAATTCCCGCTGCTTCGCCCACTAATCTTAGTATTAATCTAGGTCATAAACTGCATCGTCTCTGTAGTTCCGGGATAAGAATAGGGCTACAGTATCTCCTGACTGTCGTAAGAAGCGACTAAAACTGGCTTGCGGGGTTGCGAGCGGCTAGAGTGGGAGCTCGAACCGTTTCAGGTGACCCCGCGAAGGACGGCGGTATGTTTGATCGCATAGCGTCGTAAAGACCAGACGGAACGGTGGGCCCAGCCGCCCATCTGTGAGGAGCCCGATGGGGCAAGACGCTCAGAAGACTCCGGTTGCGTTCCTTTGGAGATCCCGGAGTCCTCTTTTTAGCGCCGAGGACGACCACCCGGGAGGAAGTGGCTTTTAGTTCGCTTCCACGGCGTCGGGTACCTTTTGAAGGTTTCCAATAAGGCAATCCGACCGAAAGTGTAAGTGCCACCGTGAGCAAAATAAAGGCATTTCATTTCATTTGAGATGTTTTTGCGTGAACCTACATCCTTTTGTTATCCCTTTATAATAGTAATCAGATAATATTGTAGAAACATGTTCTGATTAGCTTCTTATGTATCTAAAGTAATTTTACACAGTTGCTACACTACTAACTAGACGAATATAAATGCTATAGGTTAGAAACCAGAAATATAAATTAGATTTTTGCCTTATCGGGAGTAAACACGGATAAATAATTCTGAGTTGTTTGAGTCAAACAGTACTAGATAAGCTTGGAATAGATTATGTCTTCTTAAATTTCAGTGTCCCGAGTATGTACGTATTACTTAGAAATATAGACACTACCAGTACAGTTCTTCTAGAGGTCTAAAGCATATTCTTAACAGGTGGTAGACCCAGTGTAGTTCGACCGGGGATGTACCACCGCCACACCTATTTCTAGCGTGAAGCATTTTTTGCGTTTCGATGGAAGGGTGTGGTTGCCGGTACACTTCTATATGAGGCGACCATCTTAGTCCTCGGGAGTAGCAACACATCTGTGATTGACTTCAGCTAGAACCCATGTTTTGTATGAAGTTGATTACAGATGTCCATGGGCGGCAGTGACCACTTACCATCAAGTAGACTGCATGCTCGTTTGCTACTTCAGTGAAATTAAAAAAAAAAAATCTCTACTCTACTCTCAATTAATTTTTCAGTGAACATTTTAATACTCATAAATATAACCCAGTAAGTTTATGTCTATTGTAGCTATCGTTTATATTATTAACCGACGTTATGAACTCTACAATTATCAACATAATAAACATAAAATTCGAAGGTCACTTACTTATTCGAATAAGATGTGAATTAGAAAAACTTTGTGGTCACGCATTCGATGATGTATTTTCAATTGGTTTCCCCAGAAGCCTCCAGTTGTGTAATGGCCGCGGCCGTAAGTTCGCCATTTCCGCCCCCACCTGTCCCCGAGCACTTCCGGTCCACTCCTTGACCGCGCCAAATTACTATTGAGATTTTTAAGTACATATTATTTTGGACATTATTTTACAAGTTTGGCTTTTTCATTCGTTTTTTGCATTAACAAAGAATTAATAGAAAAATAGATAAACATATTTTTACTCCAGTCAGCATTTGTGTATTACCTATTTATTTCGAAAAACAAAATAGTGAGGTACTATATAATTTTACGCTAAGCCGTGACATTTTCTTATATTTGAAAGTAGTTGAAACAAAACTTGGGTTTAAGAAATTGAGAACAAGAATTGTGAGAACAGATGCGTGCCGCAATCTTCAATCAAATAACTAAAAATTTTCCTTACCTTAATTTTTGTCCACAAGATCGTAAAAACGTAAATTGACTTAACCTTTTAACATAATCATATGTTTGTTTATTTTTTATATACATACAATGAAAAGAATACAAACATTGCGTCTCGTAGCCTGATACTTTCAATATCTAAATATCAAACATTCGTTATACATATGCAACAGACGTTCCCACAACAATAGTGTACAAATAAACAACCTTCGTATAATAATATTATAAACTACATATACTTAAACGTAAGTCAAAACAAACGCGCACAAATATAACCCTTATTCTATATTCAACACGACTCATAATCGCAAAGCTGACAGTATTGCCGTAATAATGCGCTAAGCACCTATCATACCTACATACTAGACATACTATATTAATCTAGTGTTTTACTCAATAACCTTATGATAAGAGTGTTAAGGTTTTATTTGCGTTGGCAAAATCTAGGCCTGGATAACAGCCAAATGTCGGCCTCATATTACTTAGCTACCTGTTATATTTGCGGTTTCTATTTTGCCTCTCGTTTTATGATACTGACACAATAACCGTACATCCATACATTTTAATGGTTCACGGGAAATATCGATTCCGAGTGAATAAGTATATTTCGCTTCGTCTCTAGTCTCTTACATATTTACGCAAAGTTAGTACGAGTGTCCTTAGTTAGTAGGAGTTTATTCTTTTTATACAATTCAAAGGAGCAGGCAGTTCTTTCAACGGTTACTGCCACCTACTTGCCACTATAGAACATGGGTTCTATCTCAAGTCAATTATAAATTGGTTGCTACAGAGAACTAAGGTGGTTGCCTAAAATAAAAGTAAGCCAGCAAACATACCCTTCCACCGAAACGCAAGAACTGCTTCGCGGTCGTAAGTGGCGGGGGGACGTCCACGATGGAACCACACTCTTTAAACCTTCCTCAAAGCAATCATTGAGTGCCGATGGCTCCATTATAAAATGTTTTACGAGAGTCTTTTCAAGAACATGTTCTTATTATTTTTAAAGCATTATAATGAAATCATAAAGCAGCACCTATATCAAAGCGACGACAATCTACCAATCAATCTAAAAACATTATACTAATGATAACATATAAAAAGCAGATGTATAATAAAAATTACCGAGTAACCGATACTTGCTAGTCATACATAATACAACCAAGCAGTCATATAAAAAGGATCAACATTAATCAACAAATTATCAAAGAACAAAAAATACATACAGTTAACATAGAACTTCCTTTTTTGAAGTAAAAACCGATCGTTCATTCAATTGCATAATGCAACCAAAGCAGTGGCTCTGAATAAATACGAAAAGGTGATAAACAGTACACCGGTCAGCGGAAGCACTAATTCATAGAGCATGCGTGTGACACCCGACACGAGCTGTTTCGCTGATTTACTGCCCGACACACGGTCAGAGAATGTTTCATGTGGGATAAATAGTTTTGTGCCTATCTTTGTAGTGAATGTTAAGTGTAAGCACTTATTCATTTATATCCGCTGATGAGCGACATTAGATTCGTCCAAAACTTGGCTGATATTTGGAGCACACCACGGCTCTGTTTCGATGTCATCAGGATCAACGCATTAACGTATCTCCCGTGTAATAGATTCATCCACTAGGTATTATTTGTGTTCACATCTGACTACTTAAGAAAAAATGTACGCATTGAAGCATTATGTTCTATGTTATAAAGCTTTAAATCACCTTAAAACTCTAAAAGCTATATAACGTTTATTAAAAGCTAACTTTCTGCCTGTTAACACGATGAAAAGATAGATAATCGCGTAGTTAACTGTTGAAGATTAACACAAATACAAATAAGTTTATTATAACTGCAATACACTTATCTATCTTTGTGATTTATTCCTCAACAGTTGGTTTAGCAACGATCAAGTGGAAGAACACCTGTACGTGATTATTTCTAATACTTCACTAAATAATTAGTAAATTGTTTATTTATACACATACATAATATGTCAAACATATCAAAACTAAACTTCAAATGAACTACCAGTCTACCAATTCACTATTCTATGGCGTGCACTCAACAAATCAACGGGGCGCATATTGTCAGGAAGTCGCCAAACTGCATTCATAACAATTATTCTAAAACAGATTTCAACGTTACTGCAAACGCCACACCACGTATTTCATAACAACACTTAATTAAACATTAAGTTTTGTACTCGTAGAAATATTTATTAGCTCTTTGTTAAATAACTTAATTTGAAACTTTGTTTAGAGATTCACTCACCACATATGATTAATAAATGTAAGGTGTATGTGAATGGAGGTGAATCTTTCCACTGGGCCTAGGCCCTTTTTTTTCTCGAGGGGAAAACCTTCACCAAAACCGATATGGTAACCGCTCTGTCACGCGAATCGTCCAATATTTGAGCTTATAAAGATTAAATCCTAGAGAGTAGTTATGAATACTAAAACTTAGTTACTGCTAGCTGAACCTCGCAGCTTTGCCCGCATTAAAAAAACCAATGTGTTAGACTATATGTTAATCTAGAGTGTCGGCTAACTCCAAATTTTATGAAAATCGCCCCAGCCGTTTAGACGTGAAGAAGTAACAAATATACACTCACAAACTTTCGCCTTTATAATATTAGTATGATTGTATTTAATAGTATTGGTTTCAGAAAAGACTCTATCTGAGAACATATTACGAGTATTAATGTTGTAGAAAAAGAACAAACTTAGTTTTACCATCGTACATTTATTTTATTTTCTAACTGTCCTAACAATAAAATAGCTAAATTTCCTATCCAACCATTACAGGACGAATCTTTTGTCGCTAGAAAAATATGCCATCTTTTCCATCCACCCTATTGTATACAGGTATTTGGAAAATTAACTCGGTCTAGACGGCGGCTGGTCACCGCGTGCCATCTTTAAAATACCTTTCAAATTACTAGATAAAGGTTTCTTGGCTTTCGAAAGGCATTGACTTTTGTGTCGTCTAGTAATCTACTAATTACTTTTGATCATCAATTAACTTATTTAAACAATACACGCTTTCTACACCCATAGCCCCACACTAGAATTTTCTTCTGTGTCGTGGGTACCATGGACAAACACAAGACGAACACCCAGACCCAGAACATGAATCTAAACTCATCATGCAGATATCTGTCTGGCCGGGAATCGAACCCATTGCGCGTCAGACCTGTATGGTAACCGCTGCGCCACGCGGGTCGTCAAAAACAATAATTGGAAATATATACTGAAACGATAATATATTTTAACAGAGATAAATAATGATATCTCTTAACGATTTATTTTAAACCAAGATACGTTACGTTACCTAAGCAATTCTGTTATTATAGCAATATGCCATACCACCATTTTATTTTTGTAACGCTCAATAGATCACTGAAGTTTAGTCTATTCGGTTAGTTAATAAAATATGTGTATAAATAAAACTAATTAAAAATAAGTATTAGGTATTCCAAAAATGTATATTAATGCTTAAATTTTATTGTCATACTAGTTGACCCGGCGAACTTCGTTCCGCCTAAAAACCGAAAATCTAATTATGCGTGTTTCTCCCCTATATTATTTATTTATTGTATCCAAACTTATACCTAACACAATCAGTACCCGCGACTTCGTCCGCGTGGACCATAACGATATTTATCCATCCAGTAGACTTAAAATCTACTGTCCGACATAGTTCAGGGGAGGCCTATGTCCACCAGTGCAGAATGTTTTAATCAATAAATTTAAATGTACGAAGTCTAAGTTTCCGAACAATAATATTATTTTTTATTTGTAATAGGAAGGCTAAATTTTATGCCAACTCCAAAAATGTGAAATATCTCTACAAAATTTTAACCATTTTCTTGAATTTATTGTGAACATATCCTTTTTTCCTTTTTTCCTAGATTTTCCTTCTGTCACAGACAGTTAACCTAGGCAGGGTAACCGTGGATAAAAATAGGAACTTTTCTTTGAAAGCTATGTGACGCGGCTTAGGACACGATTTTGCATTCTACCATAGTCTGGCTGGCGTTGGACCCCTTTTAAGGAGATTTTCTTTGAGATATCGCTAGAGTTCCTGTACTTTTTATGAAATGTGTGCGTTCTGGAAGTATACTTATCAAAAAACGCTGTGGTAAGAGACTCTGTAATCAACGCCTAGGCTTTGGTCGTGTGAGTTGCCAAAAACGTGTCCGAACTCAGAGAAGGAGCGGCAACCTTCCTTGAGAGGCGTACTCTCCGGCTGCGCATCGGGCGATTAGTTGCTATCTCCCTCTCCTGCCCCGCAAATTCAATCTGCATTTTTAACCCTTGAAGCCCCACGCTGATACCCTGATTTCAACCCGTTTAAGGTAAAGTTTCAAAAAAGTCTTCCTTGTCTAGTCTATCGATATAGGGTCGAATCGAATATAGGGTCTTATTTATAAAATTATTTTCCTTAATAGTTGGTTTTCAAAAAAAGATGAATACGTATATCATCATTTTTACTACAAAGCGACAAATACCAATTTCCATATTGTTTACTTTAACATTGGCGGAATTGGAAGTTTTATTTAATTTACTCCTTAATCGTAATTTCCCCATGTGAAATGGTGAAATGCATGGTTCATTAAGTTTGTGTAGTGGCTAAACATAGGATAAATATGTCAATCTTTAAGAAATGTTTTGTCTTACAGGATTTATAATAGATTTGACCAACTCCCATTAATAAAGTTTGTACGACGTCATCTATTCATAGAATGCTGAGATTGGGCTATTTGTGACAACACATAATACAACCACTTAAGTTTTTGTGTCTAACTTAAAAATTGCTGGATTTCCATGCGAACTTTCTGCCATTTATTATGCTTGGGTTGATTTTTCATAAACAGAAAAGTATTATATTACTACTAACAATATAGGATAATACTATGTACAAAGATGAGGCGTTAGAATTATTAGACTTTCGGATTATTATTTATCTGAGGTATTTTCTAAAAGCAATAAGGTGTTGCATTGCATCTAATTGATAAGATTTCTTTAAAGTAAGCGGACTTTCAAACAAACGTCACCACTGTCAATACACTGAACGAACCGATTTCGCGTGTTTTGCATTACCCGCTTTAATATGTTAGACGGTATTTTGGACACTTTCTCGCGAATGTTGACTTTCAGGTCATCAAGAGTCCTTGAACGGTTTTTAAAGACCCGGGAATTCAGATAACCCTACAAAAAGAAGTTGCACGGGTTCAAATCTGGTGATCGAGGCGGGCACTCCATATCGCTTCTGAGAGAGATGAAGCACCCCGTCGGCTTGTTTTCATGAAAACACCATGGCCTGATAACCTTAACTAAGAATATCGCAAAAAAACTCATAGGGACGGAAATTACGGTCTTCGTAAAGAATTTGCCACACAGAACCCGACAAACCAAGGACCTACGCATGATTGCTCTGACGGGCCGTATGCCTGCCTGGATCTTCCACGACAGTTCCCGTTTTACAAAAATTGTTGACCATACCAACAATTGACTTTTGGTCTGGAACATGGGCCAAGGGCGCGATATTAAAATGGTTTCGAAAGGCGCGTTGGGTTGGGACCCACCGTTAGATAAGTAAGCCTGTGTGGCAAACGCGACTTCCTCACTATTCCATGGCATCTGATAACTGACCTTTGAAGAGAACACAATTTTAAGAGTTCCCCTTCCAAAAGAAACCACTCGTACCCCTCCAGATAACTGTCAGATATCAAACCGCATAGCTATATACTAAGTTTCATTGAGTTTGTATTTACAATTAACGGTATGCTTTTTATTTTACTACTCCTATTTTTCCCTCTTAGGGTTTTCCTTAGACGCTTATTTTATTAAATTACAAAACCAAATACCTTATTTAATTAAACTTGCATTAAATTTGGCAGCCTTAAGAAAAAAATGTTAACCCCTATTTTATCCCCTTAGGGGATGATGTTCTTAGTCTAGGGATACAGCCTTTTTATTATATCAAACCAGATAGATAAATACTAAGTATCATTAAGTTAACATAAAAATTGGCGTATTTTCATACAAACTTTTCTCAATTCTGATCCCCTTAACGGGCGAATATTGCAAAAATTCTTTTAAATTGCTCACATACATCATAAAAAGAACTCCTGTACCGAATTTCAAGTGTCTAGGTTATATTATTTTCATATTTTATCTTTCAACAGACAGACAGACATAAATTTCCATAATAAATTATAGCCTATATGTTGCCGAGGACTATTAGCTATATAACAAAAAAAAGTTTCATCAAAATCCGTCCAGTAGTTTTTGCGTTAAAGCCGGACAACAAAAAACTTTTCTACAGTTTTATTATAGTTTTATTATTTCTTACAAATATCTAATTGTCATCCATACTTCATTACATAGCTGTGATTTGCGTTTTGTTATTCCAAGTCTGATTCTTTTTTGTTTTTATACCACGTTTTATAGTGACTGACGTTTCATGTCAAGTCATACGGGAATGCTGTCGAACGGGATAAAAAGTATCCTATGTCCTTCTCCTGGCTCTAAACTACCTCCCTGCCAATTTTCAGCTAAATCGGTTCAGCCGTTCTTGAGTTATAAGTGGTGTAACTAACACGACTTTCTTTTATATATATAGATAGATTTATAGTCAACTTATGACAAATGTCGTTAAATATGCTTAATAAAATAAAATATCATTAAGTCATCTTGGCATTTCAATTTGAGCATTGGAATGAAAAAAAAAACACAACATTATAATAACACTATAAATTATTTTATTAATGGATAGTCCCTGTACCTAACCTAAATGACCTAATATGAAATAATTTTTGGACGTTGCATTCAAATGATTAGATTCGTCCATATCGTACGAGTGGAGGTACTCGTATATAATTCAGGGAAGGATCGCCAAACAACGCTTTTTAAAGTTTCTAAATCTTCATACCGCTTATGAAAATACCAAACAAACAATTGTTTCGTTACGTTAAGTGGTTTAATTTGACAGGTGGTAGAACCAGTGTAGTTCGACCGGAGAAGTACCACCGCCACAACTATTTCCAGCCTGAAGCAGTTCTTGCGTTTCGATAGAAGGGTGTGGTTGCCGGCACACTTTTATATGTGGCGACTGTGATTGACTTCACACGGAATCCATGTTCCATTTGAAGTTGCTTAGAGATGTCTATAGGCGCCAGTGACCACTTACCATCAGGTGGACTGCATGCTAGTTTGCTATTTCGATCAGCTAAAAAAAAATCTAGTAGAAACTCTTTATTCAAGGTATCCTACATTTATGTTTGATTCATTTTGTTAAGTGCGATCATTTTCATTTTAAATGTGATCATTTTCTTGTATTAAGTAGTAGTGAAAATATATTTTACGGCACCCTAAAAAGGAGCTTTAAATTTAACTATATCCGAAACCAGAACAAAAATCTAAATTTTCATTCAGATACCTGTAGCCGCGAATCGAACCCAAAGGCCTCGTCACGTCACAATCACACAATCAGTGTCACAATCAAACTCCCTGTATAGCAGTGATCAAACATCATAATTACAATTAATACAAAATTCTCTAACTTATCTCTTAGACGTTAGATCTTTAGGGATAACCATTGTTTTGATTGTGGTTGCGATAAAATATAACGATATCGTCCTTAACAGCCGTCACGATCGAACAGCGATTTAAATATTTATGAGGTGAGAAGTTACTAATGTTATTGAAAATAAACTAAGAACCTAAATCACAAAAACTACGCTTATAGAGTATATAACGTTAAATAGCCATAAATGGTTAAAAAATGGCTGGAAAGAATGAGAAATGGCTGGAAAAATTGAGAAAAAAGAAACAGACATCTGTCGGCGTTCTATTTATCTAATGTAATTATAATTATTATGTATATACATTGTGTTTACAGGATGTATTTTACTTCTATAGCTGCCATGATAGCAAATACTAAGAATAAAATAGTAGAAAATTTTGTGCTACAAACCCCTCCCTTATATTTTCCATAATTCAATTTTTATCATAATAAGATATCAACATTCTTGCATGCGGTCGTTATGCTTGTTTAGTGGAATATTCAATTAATAATTCCTTATCACAAAGATATCCAGCTACTTACATATCAACATGAAGTAGTCTTCGTTTTAATACCATCTCATCAATTTATAAATCTTCCACTGCCAATATGCTAATGCAACTTGTAAACTTTGTTCCAAAAAAGGGGTAATTACATCTTCAAACATTCTATTCAGATGTCAGACATTAATTTAAAAATATGTTTATAGGAAAGGTTAAATGATTATGTATCTTTTAACACAATGTGCATGCATATACATGTACTGAAGATCTTTCCAAAGGTTAACGAGACAAATGACGGTAATAAAGGAGGCAGATGTTGCATCCATTCATTTTTGCATCTTTTTTCAAGATATATGCCCATGTCATAGAGCTCCGAAAATACCTCACAAGAAAGTTTATTTCATGTATTGCACGTTCGTGGCAAAATAATTACGCAAGCTCAATTTCACACGAATGAAAAAATATATATTACTCAGTCCAGTTTTCATTACAAGTAGGTTTTAAATTTAGCGTAAATAACTAGCTTAACTATGTAATAGAATCATTATCATGCTGAATTTTTTATCACCAATTCGTAAATAACTATAATAACATAATTGATAGAATCATTATCAAACTGAAAATAATAGAAGAAATCTGTTAAGAAACCTATACAAATGATAAAACCAAACATACCACGGAAACGGAAGCCTTAGCCTAGCATTCCAAAACAAAGATCAGCATCCCTCCAAGGAATGTAAGTCACCTGGCGTTCCTCGCCTCCTGCCACACAATGCCTTAAACGCCGGCTATAATAAGATTAGTTAAAGCCGTCCGTCTGGCCAAGATCCGCTTGAGACGTTGGGTGTAAAGCGTGAGACTGGAGCGGGTAGTTTAATAGATCAAAACTTAAAAACGTTTTGTTTCAAGGCAGCACCGCAACACATTTACCTGCCTAATGGCAACAGTGATTTGAAGATTGTTGTCGGGACACAAAGATATCCGAGGCATTCCAAATTAGTGCTGGAAGTAACGTATTTGTGATCAACCTCTATTTTCGCCCCATGGGCGGTAGCCACTTGTGGTAAGTGGCATGTGGGGGTACAACCCATTATTGTGCCCATTGCCGGGCACGTGACTTCTCTGAGAATGAGAGAGTTTAGGCGCTGGACAAGTGCGAATTGGTGAAATTCACATACCTCCGAGAACTTTTTTCTTTTTTAAGAGCTCTCGGGTGTGTAGATTTCCTTACGATGTTTTTCTTCACCGAAAAGCAGTACCTGTACTGACTGCTTACCACTACATGTACTGAATGCTTATTGCTATTAAAAAATAATATATTTAATACATGCTTAACTATTTCGGCATTAATCTACATTTATATGTGTGTGTTTTAACGAGAACATATTTTAAATACATAAAATTTATTAACATATAGGACTTACACATCACTTAGCTAAATCATGCCGTACTTGAATCCAAAATATTCAAAGAAAAGGTATTACAGGGTACATTGAATGTAACAACTAGCTAAATTTATAACCGCTATTAACCCGTGACTTACGCGTAGACATTAAGGTGCACTCACACGGACGCGCTCGGCGCGAGATTAGCCGCGAAGTAATGATGAGACTTTATTAGCCCGCGCTCTCGCTTCTAAAGCACGATGCGGTTTGCCAATGGGTTACGATTTCTGTCTTAATATCAAAAGGAAATTGAAACAATTATGTTACAATAATAATTTAAAAATAATATCACTTTACAGTGGATATACGTATCTAGTTTTTGTATTTCAATGCTATAGTTATTTTCATTACAACATTACACGTCATATAAATTATACATAGCTTAGTAAAAATACATCCTGAACAAGCATATATACATTCAAATCAGAAAAGTGGTTTAAACATTGCACATTGCAAAATTTATTTTATAACATATTTAGAAGAAAGCTGAAGGCGCCACATTTAAAAAAAATGATTTCATGTCCCATCGATTTTATTCCCATATTAAATTGTGTAAAGTAAGTTTATCTCAATTGTTTTTTTTAGATATTAAAATCCTAATAAGTTTTGTGTCACTTGTGTCGTGTGTCGATACCATTGGACAGCGCCCTAGTGGTCTTGGCCTGTGTGGCAAACTTAAGACGCTTTAAGCGACTTGGACAATTAAATCTACCTTCAATCGGAGGTAAGTGGCACGTGATATGGTGACCTCTAATGGGTTTTAGACGAGATAGAGTCGGGGATTAAACCTATTCACTTGGACGTAACAAGTAAGTTTGTTAGGAAGTTAAAGCAATTATGCTCTTCACGGCATAAATTTATACTGAATTATTGTATAACCACATTAGTTTTATTAATGGTTAATAATAATGTGTTACAGAAATACACTGAACTTTTGGGGGTTTGTAATCAAAATAACGACATCATGACTCTTATGTGAAAGACTTAGAGGTGAAAGGAATTTCTAATTTAAATGTGAATTATTTTCATTTGAGGTAAAATATTAGTCATCCGTAGACACAACGCATCTGTTGATTGACTGCAGATAAATCCTCTGTTCGATACGAAGTTTTTTACTGCTTACTACAGGTAGACTGCACTAACTGCACGGATTGGACACTTTTGCTACTTCAATCTTATAAAAAAATAAGTGTGTTCACAACAGTGAACACCATTTCTACCATTAATTCATAATCCGTTTTTAAGCTACTTGCCGCAGACGGAGGACTATGAAATTACGCACGGTTATAGTAAATGTAGAGAAGGATTACGCAATGCTAATATTTTTTTCAAATAATGCATAAAACATATATAAAATCAACTAAAAACAATCAATTACAAACAATATCTTGTATTTGTCACAAACACACGTAATAAACCAAATAAAAAATTCAATGTCTTACTATGAAAACACATGAAGATGTTCGTCATGTCAGATGTTTTTGTCAAAATACCCGCTATTGCTTTTAAATGCAGGTTAGTTAATTGAACCTTTTTTTACATTTAACGGTTCAAATTAACTTGAAAATCATTACATTTTTTTTTAATTGAGAAATTAATATTCGTGCTACTTTGGACAATATGAAGTTTAGTTTTTTAATCTAAATTACGATCGAATTTCGACCGTTGCGGCCGGTGACTACTTATCAGAAAGACATTCGCTAGCTATTTAAATCTAACAAGAAAGACATCTATATTTTATCACCAAACTACCCAAATAGTCATCAATCGCCATAAGCATACCGGTAAAAATAGAATGCTCACAATAATCCGTACACAGAAACGCCGATCAGCCCCATTCAGCACGGAATCTGCCTTCCATCCATCATGCATGATCCGTCGGACGGTGCACAAGGATCTTATCATCCGTCAAGATTATTCGCCATTATACCTCCTATTGAATACCTTGCTACGGAACCACCGACTTGTTTTTTCGTTTTATACGAGCATCAACGCGCAGTTTCACCCGCGTTCACCTATCGTGCTCTTTACAGATAATATGCACGAATAATAATTTTTTGTTAGACTTTGTCAATCGATTTTTACACTTTTTTAAGTTTTATCAAAATGATTTTTAACCCATTATTATTCCTCTGCTTATTCTGAGATAATATTGCACGAGTATTTTCTGAGAATAAGGATGTTAATAATTAGTTATATAATAATTAGTAGTAAATTTTTTCCACTATGAAGTAGGTATCCCAGCCCCGTTTTTCAATGACAACTGACAAGGCTTTTTCAATGATCTCAGGCAGGATAGAAGATAGCGCTCACAAAAAGCTGATGGATTAAGAATTAAACAGTTCTGTGAAATACATGTCTTATTAAAGTTTTAAAAAACACGGCCCAATAACATCTACGTAATTTAAAATGTATTGCTATTAAAAAGAGTGGAAATAAAAAAAAATAAGCTAAATTCATAAAAAAAAACAAACAATAAATAAAGAATACATATGTACTACACTTTAGCCTTTAAACAAATCATGAAAGAAAATCAAATACACCAATCCTCAGATATAGCTATTTCAGAATCTCAAATGGGGCGCATAAAGATAGGAATACGGAGACGGGACGTTTGCACAAAATATTTGCATGTAAAGCAGAAAGGCAATCCACTTATGCGTTCTTACCTGCACGGTCGTCTGTTACACGCGCCGGTTTCAAGAGGAACAGCGAAAAGTATGGAGCTAAAAATATGACGCAGAGAACTCCCATAATATTGTGTGGCTTCGTATATTCAGTTTAAGATTTTAATATTGTCTAGCGGTGCCAAATTAGCCATATAGCAAGAGTAGCAAATGCTACGGGCTCCGCGACAAGAGGGGCCCCGCGGCATTACATCTACCTGCTATTTACTCGTATATTGTACTATTTTTGCTATCCTAAAAATCTTAAACTGAAAGAAGATATAGAAAGTGTCATTTCAAATTTTCCCAGAATAAATCCAAAAAAGTTTACTAGTAAAAGTTTTGTTTTATTTAATACTAAGGGTATTACTCAAGGCAAACTATGGGCGTCCTGTTAGAATTAGCTACAGGCCCCGCGCTAGTTTAATCCGGCACTGTTGTCTAGTATTAGGACAAAGCATTACAGCCGTAAAGGTGTGTCTGGCATGCAAAGAGAAAACACCTTAATGACTTGTCATACGAGTACATATTAAATTAATGGGTTAATATTCTATTTTTTTCAAATTAAAAATATATATTAAACAATTAATTCCACAATTCACCGGACTGCGTCAGACAGAGGATGATGTTTTTCAAATTTATATATGTCTGTATATTTTCATAAAACGCACTACAGCCCAAACGGCTTCACAGGTTGTGACATGTCACATGGCATACCATTAAATAAAATCGTCTTAGTTACAGTGTAACATAAGTTATTTGAACAAAAATCTGTGATTGTGATTATTTGAATAAAAAAATGGTGTCCGCAAATAAGCAACAAGGGGAGAGGTGAAAGGACGACTATTTTTATGTTCAAATGAATGATAGTACACAAAACCATTCCAACAATATATATTCTAATTATTTTCTGTTACTAATTTTACTACTTAATTGCTTTACTACTTGGCAGGTGTACCTAAATATAATTTGTACCTATTAAATTAAAACTTATAAATGAATACCAATTTCACAGTAAGTACAGTTGGTAGCAAATGTTTTTTCTCATGTGCAACTAAAATTACAAAATTATGTTTCAAAAAATCCCAGCACAAAATTTTACAGTTAATCTTAGCAGAATATTTTTATAAAAGAAGCAACAAAAATAAAAAGAACAAACAGCTACTCCACTGCTCTTATTGGACACAATTTGTCGAGGACTTACCTCTTCATAAAGGGGGTTGGAATTTTTCTTTATTGTCCGGATTATTGAGGAGCCCTGAGAGGTTTACGCGAGCGCAAGATGGCCGCCGATCTTTTACGACATTATCAAACTGCTATTCACCTCGCTGTTATTAAGTTATTGGTACTCGCTCTTTACCGGATTTTTACGTCGGAAATGAGAAATGAAACGTCCAACTTTTATAATGCAATCTTTTTGCTCCAATTGTGATGATATACACACATATATATTATCTGCTAAATACAACGTTTTCAAAAGCTTCTATTTTAATGTACATTTAAAGAAGATGGATCGTATATTGGATCTATCCAAAAGAAATTGGCCTAAATTACAACTACTACGCTTCACTCAAATCAACAAGCCTGACAAAAATAAAATCAATACCTATTACATAAACTGTCACTCGGATTTCGCTGAAATCTGGCATACACATAGTTTATGACCTAGATTAGCACCTTGGTATAATCATCATCCTGGTAAACGTGACCAAAGTCGTAGAAGTAACCTAGTATTTTTAAACTTTAATTAAATTAAATATATATTACTTGCAGTACCCTGCGCGCGTTGCTACGCTATCACAAAAAAAAACAATACACCAGAAACCTTCGCGAGCTAAAGAATAACAACTTTGTTAACATGATCAAAAGAATAGTTTACTATTCTATAGAGGACATACAGACAAACATTAATTTTTAAAAAGAAGAAGATTATAGAACAGCTAATAGAGATTTGGAGCAAGTTTAAACATAATATCCTATCTTAAAAAAACCAGCTGAACTCAAAGCATATTTACAATGTTACAATTACTACCAATATTTGTACATATGCACTAAATTAAGTAAGTAGGTAGTTATTCTTCTCTTGACCACTTCTCGCGTTGTATTGTAAAGTTTTTCAAAAAAATTCGTAAATGAGACTAACATAAAACACAAAAGAGTTAAAGAAGTGTAGTGATCTTTTCCCAGGTACACTTTAGTTTATTTGGTGTAGTGCTGATGCAGCAGATCGCTGCGTTCCAGCGCACTAGACGATGCGAGCAGATAAATTATCATTAGTGTACACAGTCAACTCGGATGCACTGGACACCGACTCACGAAGCAATGGACGCGGCATATACGTGACAATAAAACATGACCCTACAAATATTGGTTTTATAAACACGAATTAATTAAAACGGCAATAAATAAATGTGTACTTTTAAATTAAGATATTTTAAGATTAATATTAAACCAGAAATTTAATTACAGTATAACATAGTATGTATTTAAAGGCACAACTATGATTTTGTTAAGGGGGAGTCCAGTAGTGAATTACGGTAAAAAAAATGCTAGTCTCTGAATTTTTTCCTCTCCTAAGTGGTCCGAAATAAATAGACTTTAATTTTTTTTAATGAAAAGGTTCTCCTGTCTGTCTCCTCTCCTGAGACATATGTGGAGTGAAAGAAATTTAGATTACTACATTAGCTAAAATCTACATTTGTAGCAGAATTTTAGCACCGCTAACAGTTCAACGAATTTTAATATACAAGATACGTATGGTCAACGTTTTAATTTAGGTCTTATTAAATGTTTTTCGAACTTACGCGTTACCACTTCAGTATAGTGTCATATATTTAGTACACAAATAAATAACAATCACGTGGTCAATGTTTCAGGCTATGTCTCCACACCCGAGGCACATTTTCTTCGTACCTCGCAGGCGGTGACACACAGCGCGCACGCCGCACTTACGGTGAGACGGCACAAATTGAAAACTCAGCCGGCGGTAAACGACAGCGACGTTGATTTGTTAACGTTCCGACCTCTGGACTCGCTGCTCTTGTTTATTAAATGTTTTTTCAACTTACGTTACCACTTGAGTATATTGTTGTATTTTTAAACAATTGAAACAACAATTTGGTGGAATGTTTTGAGATAAGACTCCACCAAGGTTTGATTGGTGTAATAAAGCTTTATAACGGTGAGTGTTCCGAGGAACTTTTTGACCTGGTGCCTTCGTCACCTTTTCTTCACCGCACCACTCGCCGAAGGATGAAGTTCCATCCACACCAACTGGACTCGTGGCGGTCCTCCACGGTTCGGTTTGCACGCTCGTTTTTGCCAAGGACGTGCAAGTTGTGAAATGAACTTCCTCCTGAAGTATTCCCGGAGCGCTATGACATGGGGTTCTTCAAGAAAGGTGCGAAAAGCGCTCTCCTTCACAGCCGGCGATGCATTGGCGACTCCTCTGGTGTTGCGAATGTCCATAGGCGACGGTGACTACATTCCATCAGGTAGCCCGTCTGCCTTATCGTTAGGTTAAATTATAAAAAAAAAAAGGGAAACATTCACATCCAAGCCGTTCTTACTTAACTGCATAGTTCTCACGTTTTTGGGGTAGTAAAACATGTGATACTTAGTGTAGTTAGTTACTTTTATGGGTCCCAACCGCTTCATCACATATTTTGTCTACTTAAAAATCCCTAGAATACGGATTTGCTTCTTTCCTTTTAGTTTTTTTGTTTTACATGACGGAATAAAAGTAGCTTTATTAAGTTTAACATAAACGTTAATATAAATTTTACAATATTAATCCTAAATCTACGATTTTAGTTACTAAAATTTACAATTATAAATAGAATAAATGAGTCAAATCGCTGCCCCGTGGAAATGTTCCCAAGACACTAGTTTTTAGTTTTGTTTGCATAAGGTTAATTTCCGTACATTCAGGATTTCTTAAATTTAATATTTTATTAAAATTAAGTTATTGTAGCCAAACGAAGCCTCCTATAAAATAATGAGAACTTATTTTTACGTTTCTGCACATTGGATATAAGACTCGTCATTCCACGATCATTAGTACCAAGTTTCAGGTACGTTTTTTATCCGGAACTTTTGAAACGCGAAGTAATCGACAGGGAATTAATGTGGCGTCACTAACTCGGCCGTCGTTTCTGACTTTTAAAAAATCTCTCTTTCTTAATTTTTACATCGTTGCAAGGTGTTCCGGGTTAAGGGATGTTGAGCGCTGTTTTTATCGATATCGAATACATAAGTGTGATAATTCCTTTGCTTTTAAATGTAGGACCTTCACTCTTCTCGTCATGTGAATACGAATGCTACGATATCTTCTGTCTATCGACAGAGACGACTAAAAGGGCGCTTCCGGTGTTGCAGGCGGCTAACGAATTACGGCGGTATGTGTGAGCAGTATGCTGCTGTAAAATTCAGCTGCTTACCTGGATGGAGCCCGAAGGGACAACACGCTCAGTACCCTCATTTAGTACGGTGAAAAACTCGCATAATCCGGCGTCGCTCCTTCGGCATCAGACAATTTTTGATTATCTCAATAATATCATAAAAATTGACACACACCGTTTGTCACCCAGAATAACCCATAGGTTACTCATTACCGCGGTAGGAGTAATTAAAGCGGAAAGCCGCCGAGTTAACCTTATAGTTTAAGCACGAAGCACGATTTATTTAAGTGATCAGAAAATACCCATAACAATTTTTGTGTCAGCAAAAAACTTTTATTCACATACCTTGAAAAAAACTCGATTTGACCGAATTCATTTTTCTCCACTAGACTATTATTTATCTTCATCCTGTTGATTTACCGATAATATAGCCTCCCCTCACTGAGTTCTCGACTACGTAGAAACCTATTAATAACGCGGTAAAAGTTTTAAAAGTGTTTTCCTCGACAAGCCGGCAGAGGTGTCGGCACTCGTTAATAACCCCGGCTGCCTGATGATATTGTTCAATCTTTAAGACGGTAACACGATGATGGAGGTAGCGGATTTACGTATATCTCTTATATCTTCTGATAAATGGAGCAAATGACAGCCTTACTAAAAGGTACTCTTCACATATTTTTGTGCCGTGACGTTTGGCGTCGTTCTGTGCTGTAGGATCTTGGTCTTGAATCCTTCCATAGATATATTTCCATATACCTATAGATACCTAGCAGTTCACGGTTAACCTAGCAGTTACCAGATAAAATCTAAGTGTTAAGCAGCAGTCTTCAAGTGAACACCTACTCTGGCAAGTACACCCTTCCACCGAAACGCTGCTGCACGCTACAAATAGGTGTGGCGGTGGTAGCTCCCCGGTCGAACTACACTGGTTCTACCACCTGGTAAGCTGGTATAACTGCGTTATAACAGCAAGATACAGCACTGCTGTGTTCTACTTTTAGTGGTACGGTAACGCAGAAGAACCACAGACGCCCTACCTACCTCTATCCACCAATCCAATCCAATGTACTCCAAAAGACCAGTGAATAGACTGACAAGAAAAGGATTACATGCAGCCACCACATAAGTAACTCCAGATGGTAGAACCAATATATTTTGATCGGGGGGGAGGGAGGTTTCCATCGCTACACCCATTTCTAGTGAGAAGCATTTTTTGCGTTTCGATGGAAGGGTGTCGTTGCCGCCACACTTTTATAAAAGGCGACCAGCTTAGTTCTCAAGCAACGCTTGACATCTGTGATTGACTTCAGATAGAACCTATGTTCTATATGAAGTTGCTTACAGATGTCCATGGGGGGCAATGACTACTTACCATCAGGTGGACTGCTTGCTCGTTTGCTACTTCAATTAAATAAAAAAAATGTATGTAGAGCCGCGGTGAACGATGGCATTGAATTGTTTATGGGCTCACCCCTCTTGTTTACTTGAAAATCACTTTTACGACCGGTTGATAGCTGTAGAGGACAATTAATTATGTGCATTTTAACTGAATGATTTTTATGGCTTTCGCCTTTTATCATTACATTTTTGGACTTTTTAAAGGTGAATGGACACTTTTGATTTATAACATTATTTGAAACGTTTATTCAATTAAAATAATTTGGAAAGAACTATTTTATGACCTCCTGCTAAATAGTTACCGATCTTCATTAGATAGGACTGAAGCGTACACCAACATTAAACTCGTCAATGTTTTTATCACTTTACGAGAATACATTAAACACAACTAAGGACGTATCTAGTGCTACGTTATAAATAAAAATAAGCACCTTATAATGACTGTAAGACTCATTAAATATAATATTCCGTATAGCAGGTGGAGACCTGAAATGTTTCCTTAATTTCCTCATTTACTTAATGTCACGAGCATTTCCTTGGAAGCGAAAATTAAATACACAATAACCAACATCTTTTTACCGTTTTCGCACGGAAAAACGAACTCAATACCTTTGAAAATAATGCTATTTTAAATGCAAAGTTAAGTTAGCAAGGAGGTTGGAAGTCAGTCGTGGAGGTGACAGGTTTGTGAGGTGCTTCGCCCAAGGTGTGAATGCCTCCTTGAAAATTGTAAGAGCGCCTGTTTTTTGCGAGTATTGTTTGAATTCGAAACCATTCGCCGACTGCACTTGAGAGTCTCTGTAATTTTCTTACGGTGAGCCCGTAATTTGTCGTGAAACAACTTTATGAAGAGGTGTTATTGTGCCTCCATTAAAGTTATGTATGACTTCATGCATGTTGCATAATAAGTTACTCTGAAGTGTTCGTTATTCTTAGTGAGGTAGGTAAGTTGTTGCGTCCAAGTAAACTTAAAAATATATTGTCACCGCTTTAAAACCAGACAAACGTTATAATCAGACTTTATCATGAATCTGCCTACCTATATACTTACTATTTATTTTATTCTATGTATAATGTACTTAAATGTTGTATAGTATACCATCCAAAATATCATAGGAGTAATTTCATTTTGTCATCGCTCTCTACAACATGTCAGGTAAAGCAATTCTTGCGTTTCGATAGAAAAGTGTGGTTGCCGGCACTTTTATATCGATTATCTTAGATATGTTAATGATATCGATATGTTGTTACTCCCGAGGAAGTAACTACATGTGACTTTAGATAGAAGTCTTGTTCGATATGAGGTTTCTTACACATGTCCATGGGTGGCAGGGACCGCTTAAAATAAGGTGGTTACTGTATGCTGGTTGGCTTCTTCAATCTGATAAAAGGAAAACACCAAAAGGAAATCAGTTCGTCAAGCTTCAAATTCCAAAACATTTGAACAACTAAAACCATCGTGTTCATTATTCCTGCCTACGTCAGCTTCCACAATATGCCTTACTTCGCGAATAGCCTCTGAAAGCAGAAGAATGTTCAAGAGTGGAAATTACTTAAAAGTTTCACGACGTGGAAAGAGTGGGGTAATTTTTTAGAAGCCGAGGCGAGGTGTGGATAATAAACTTGTTGAACTCATGCGTTGACAACGCGCTAGGGAAATACGGGTATGGGAATTAATAAGATGTATATAAAAAGATATTGGGGTATAAAGACTATTTTCAGCAAAAGTAGGTAATAATCTAGTAGTCTGGATTGCATAGGTAGAGATAGAATAAATTAGATTTATATCCGACTGTGTCAAAAGTAGGTGATTTCAATAATATATTTGTATGTATGTACGTATATATATTTGAGAGACTACATATCATAGATTTCTTTTATTTTGTTCTATAAGATAAGTCCTCTAAAATCTAAAATCTTTATGATCTTTTAATTTATCATTAAAAAAAAAGCCGAAATCACTTAAAATATCACATAAACTTATTTTAAATGAATGTTTTTAAACGACCTCTCTTCCAAAACTACATTAGGTATCGTTTTTTCACGTCCGTCAAAACAGGAAGTCGCCTAAAGCGCTTCCGGCCGATAACAGCATCCGGCGCAAAGTTCCCGAAAGTTCGGGCGAAGTTTCAAAGTTCGGAGTTGTCGAGCGAAGCAGGTGCTCGTTTCGGATAAAAATTTCCACCTTTTGTTGGCTCCGCGGAATCTTTTTTATGAGCATAAGTTTCTAGACGGATACACTGTTATGAGACGGATTACCGTTATTGTATGGGAATTCAGCGGAAAAGTTTAAGGCAGCACTTCCGTCTCCATGATAACGTAAGTAATTGTATTAATAAAAAATTGATTTGACTATCACTCATATATTACATTCGTTACAAAAGATTTCTAGTTTTGCCGTACGTAAGTAGTTACAATCAAACAAGCTGCCGAAAGATGGATGGACTACCGGCAATAGCTAAACATGTGTTGGACTATTTGTCCTTCGAAACGGAAAAGATAACCGAAAGAAAACGGTCAATCTAAATCAACTACAAACAGATGTCATAAAACCCTGACGAGTCTTATGTAATTGAATTTCAATACAATTCTGCGATTAGAAGTAGGAGTTTACATTTCAAGACTTTCAAATCTTAAAAGTGTTTCCAGCTTAAAATTATACATCGGAGCAGACAATAAATCTTCGAATCGCTATCAATTCTCTCTAAATGTCTCCGCTGCGATTTTATTACATTCCCGTTGCAGCTGACCTCCGATCTCCAATCTGTAACAGATATTACATTTTACAGCTCCGTTGTGAACTTGAACTACATTCCGTAACGTTATTGAATTTCACATAATATAATGTAGTAGGTACCTACAGGCTTTTGCTCTTCATTGTTCAGAAGTGGATTATCAGTAAGTTAATATTTTTTCATTTACTCCACAATGAACAAATATACACAGGATCGCTAACGAAACTAGATATCTCGTCAACCCATAATTGTCCCACTGCTGGGCATGGGTCTTCTCTCAGAATGAGAGAGTTATAGGCCATAGTCCATCGCGCTGGTCAACTGCGAATTGGTGGACTTCACACACCTCCGAGAACTTTTTTTTTAAAGAACTCTCAGTGAAGGAAAACATCGTGAGGAAACCAGCAAAAAAACAAGCTTTTTACATACAAAAAGCTTTTCTTTTTTTCTATTTGCTCATTCTCATAAGAATACAAAAAAATACTTCTAGCGTATTCTCAAGAAGTTAATTTTAGAGTATTACTCTATCAAGTTACTCTAGTGTGGAATGGAAAAATATTGTAAAGTCAATAACCCTGTATTCCCAATTGGTAGGAATTAATGTCCACTCAGATTTTTTCTTCTAAAATCAACTACAAACGAGCATGCAGTCCAGCCGATGAGAAGTGGTCGTGTGTTCAAGGACTATGACTTTGTTATTTATTTTAGTCGGATGGTTTCTATACTACAGACGTTAGGTTTCTTAAAGATGTTTACCTCCAACATTTAAAGAAATGATAATGAACTTGTAATGCCCACAAAACTTGATCAATGGAGCCTGGCGAGTCTCAAAACACACTGATAATAATGTAACTCTAAATTAATTCGCCAATTACACACGACATCTCTACACTAGACAAAATGGCCTCTAAAATCAATACCCCACGGCGATGTTCATTAATTAGATAATATAACCATCTATCACTCCATCATTAAACCGGCTCGCAGTAATCCGACAACTCCGTACATTAAACAACAGTTTAAACAAGACTCAGGTATTATAATAAATCTTCCGAATTGCCCCGGGCACCCACTCAATATTTTGAAAAACAAAGTTACCCAACACACACAATACGGTAAAGTATACCTTCGTACCTTAGTAATAAAGGATAGACTAGTGGCAATAGTACAGATGTAATTGCAAGCAATGGCCGCCGGTTAGGGCCGGTACACACGGCGGATAGCAGATATTAATCCGTCAGATCGTGATTAGATTCGGTGGCACGGAGTAATATATTCTCGAAGGTGTCAGCGTTAGGGATGGTGATTGTGCGACGATTCAATCATCGATAGATATTTTAATTATCTACTTGTAAATAAAGCCTAAGGGGGATCAGATAATGGCAAAGTTATTATGAATTAGGCAAAAATTAAATTAACGAAAATGAGATGGCTGAAATAAATATTATTTTTATATTTGATTGCTAGACATCTCCGCGTCACAAACTTCTTGTAAAAGTGGATCAGTGATTTAACTTTCGGTTCATTATAGTATGTGAAATAACTTGATTCAATAACTGTGGTAATCTAAAATCCCGACCTTTTTATTTGCTATTCACTCATTCTTCCTCTCCTTGTCCTAAAATGTTTGAATAGTAGTAATAACAAACGATCATGCACACCACCTGATGGTAAATGACAAATACCGCCCATGGATATCTGTAGGTAAGCAATGTCGTACAGACCAAAGGATGTATCTAAAGTCAGACAGATGAGTTCCTACCCCCGAGGACTAAACTGGTCGTCCAAATGAAAGTGAGCCATTGGCGTATTAATAAATCATTACTATTGAGCGTACAGGTAAAGGTAATTTATCGATAAACGAGCACCCAGCGCGCAGAACATCGATAGACGGCGGGCGTGCCGAGGCAAGCGCCGCGCGTCTTAGCGGAGGTGAGCCTCCAGACGGTGCTACCGGTGACGATTGATCCTGGGGAATAAACAACCCTGTTTACACTTTAAATCATATCTGTAGCGAGCTTGAATAATTCTTTCGAATTTCGTCTGTTTAAGAGTAGGTAGGTATCATACCTACGGGGCCTAACAGTCATATGTAGTACGCCTAATGCCTCCTCCTGTAATTCACCTTATTACTTTTCTTACTTGTTAGTAAACTGAAATATTTTTTGGCAAACATAATAATTTATATGTTAAGTTCATCATAATTGTCCAAACCCTTATTTGTATCTTCATAATACATAGATAGTCTACTCTTTTAAAATTTAGCTTGAATTAAGACATGTGTATCTTCTTCATGAAACATTCCAATATATGGGATTGGGACTGTGCACCCCTCTAATGGAATCATTGATCGACTTCAAATGTTATAAAATCCTATTTAATCATATATGTACCTACTACGATTATTACAAACAAATATATCCATAACTATGAACATAAGCAACATAATTACTTATGTAGTCAAAATATATTTTGAAGACTAGCTGTGCCCGCGGCTTTGCGCGCGTGCAAATCAACGTGTCACAAAGTTTTTCTCGCGCAAATCTCGACACCGTGGGAATTCTATGATAAAAAGTAGTAACATTAAAATCGGTTTGGCCGCTCAAGGTTTACCTGGTCAAACACAGAGTGAAAAAACGAATTTAAAGTGTGTATTTGTGGGTAGGAACGTATTGTTATGTATTTTTTTTAAATTAGACGAATTTTAATATTGTAAACCGCTTTTTTGAACCAATTTACATTCATAGTGGTCTAATTCATAATATCAGGATACTTTTTTTCAATTAACTCTTCCACATTTGAACCAAAACGTATCGATTATAAAGATTGATTTGAACTTTTCCGAATTGGAAAATACTATTTGTAGTAATTTTGGCGGATTCAAATTTCTTTAAGTAAGATTATAGGTAAACCTACTTTTAATATTAATTTGTGTTCAGGAGTTCTGGAAGGCATTAAGGAATTCAAAAATTCTGTTGGATAATGTACTGCTTCCTCCATCTCAATGACTGTGTCTACCAAATAGTAGATCTGTGACGCTGCTTTAAATTTTGAAAAAAAAAATATCATTTATTTTATCGACACGTTCATTGGTGGGTGGGTATATAGCCGTCTTTTGGAACCAATTTATAGTGTTATTGGTTGTATTAACAATATCGGGATATACTTTTTCAACTAACTCCTCCACATTTAAACGAAGACGTATCGATATAAAGATTGATTTTAACTTTTCCGGATAACAAAGCACTATTATCTACTTGACGTAAATCATTAGAAAATTGGAATATCACTGAACAGCGACATATATCCTAAGTTCATATTTTGTTTCATGAGGTCAAAGATAAGATCTTTTAAGAAGTGCATCGGGATATTTGTGTGCGTAAATCCCGCATTGTTCTTTGTAAAGCAAAAGACATAATCAAAACACTTTTACAATTCATACGAACAGAGCGCACCCGCTCGCAGGGCGCTGCCGCACGCTCGCTTATTTTTTATGTTTTCTTTTAAGTTCCAACCTAACCTAACCCATCCTGTTTAAAAAGCTACAGCTAAATCCAACTCTTAACAGTAACATGATAATACTCCTGCATTTTCAGGGTTGAGGTATTCAAAGTGACACTTTTCATCATAATGTTCTCTCAGGAACGGGTTGTAATGTATTGTAATCAATAAGTACCAAACTCATACGGCTTAAGTAGGTTGTGTACTAAGATTATCAGGGTTGATGAATTATATGAATATATATATAGCAGACCCGGCCACGCGTTGCTGTGGTTAAAGAAATGTTACATAAACAAATTTTAAATTGTGTTATTTCGTATTTGTAAGAAATTAAAATACTACAAAGTTGTTAGTAGACAACATGTACCATATAAACTTATAAATAAGGTAAGAAGGGCAGATGGTATTAAATTTTCAACAATGACATTTATAATTTTTTATTAAAAAAATTTACATTCAATATAATTCAGCACTTCTCGGTGTACAATATTTTTAGTTCACCTGTCTTTATTTATTTATTTAAATTAAAGTGTCGAATAATGAAGCACTATTAATTAAAAAGCAGGAATAATTTTATTGTTCATTATACTAACTTAAATTATTGTTCACTATACTATACTTCAGTCTAAGTAACCGTATATGATAACTCCAAAAATTAAAAACAAAGAATATTGAGATTTAACTGTATTGCGATCACCACAACATAAAAACCACGTTAGTTTGTCTTTCCTACATTATGTACATCGACAAACAAAAGCAAAATAGGTTAGGTAGGGCCACCTAACGGTCACATCAGTACGAATTTAAATGTAATTTGCGTTCAAAAATACTTCATCAAAATAAATGTTTTCTATAAATAAAGAAAAATTGTTTGCAGTAAACTATGAATAAAAAATAACTTTATGTAATATTGAGTCAACTGTTCGATTGATATAATTTTACACTTTGTTTTTAGGGATATGTATGTCTGGTGAACGCATCAATATTATTTTATTCTTATTACATGTATTGTTGCCAGTAATAAATTAAAATTGTATGGATTTATTTATTAATAAAATATTTGTCCTTTATCTCTTAAATTGCTTTTAAAATTATTTGTCAATTTTAGTTTAAGGATATACGAAATTAAAATAAAAAAACTGACTAAGTGAAACGGTATTGATTTATCGATACATTCGGTTCATGTAGATGACCGTAACGTAAACAGCGCCATCTAGTATCTCAGACATATTACTATTTCGATTTGGCGGTAAGGTGGCATCATCGCAGAATATAATGAGATACCTTTTTATTACTTTAGTAACTTTTAAGGATATATTTATATCTGGTTATAATATTAAATAATATTAAATTATACATTCGGTTCATGAAGATGACTGTATCGTAAAGAGCGCCATCTAATATCTCATATACATTATTTAGCGATAAGGTTGCGTATCAACGCAGAATATACTGAGATGGCTATGTAATAGGTACTATAATAACCTTTGATCACCAATATTTCTGATCGAAGTTAGTAACTTATACTTATCTTTGGTCATGATATTAAATTGTAGCTTATGTGAAACGGTTGTAATTTTAATAAAGCGCCATTACTTACTTAATCAAGTTAACAGATAACATTACACCGCCATCTGTTATTAGGATTATATAAAGCTAACAGCTGAAGCTAAAAAAATATTTGCAATTATACCTATGAATTAAGATCTTTTTCATCAGAATTTGTGTCTTTGCTTAGTAATTATATTACATACCCGAAAGTACTAAATAGCTAACTTCTATGGCTTAGGCTTGAAGCAAACTTCTATGGCTTAGACTTGAAGTACCCCTGCATCATCAGGGTTGAGGAGTTAAAGGTCAAAATTTTCATCATGTGTCTTTGCTTAGTAATTATATTACATACCTAAAAGCACTAAATAGCTAACTTCTATGGCTTAGGCTTGAAGTACCCCTGCATCATCAGGGTTGAGGAGTTAAAGGTCAAAATTTTCATCATGTGTCTTTGCTTAGTAATTATATTAAATACCTGAAAGCATCAAATGCCCATCTCGTATAGTTTAGGCTAGCAGTATCCTGCATCATCAGGGGTGAGGAGTTGAAGGTCGAATTTTTCATTTTGTGTCTTTGGTTAGTAATCATATTACATACCGAAAGCACCAAATGGCCATCTCCTATGGCTTAGGCTTGAAGTAACTCTGCATCATCAGGGTTGAGGAGTTGAAGATCAAATTTTTGTCCCATGAATTTGTTTAACAATCTTATTATATATCCATAAAAACAAATTGACTTACTTCTACGGTTCTGGCTAGCAGTACCCCTGCATCATCAGGATTGAAGAGTTGAAGGTCAATTTTTTTAGGAAGTATCTGCTTAGTAATCTCATTCTACATTCAACCCAATTGGACTCCTACAGCTAGGTTTGGCCGAGTATCGCTAATTTAGTTAATTTGCTTCAAAGAAATGGATCCTATGATCAGAACCGTATCAAACTCATCAGAGTACCCTTGAAGTACATTCTTTCAAATAAAGTTAGAAAGAAATTGAGTTATTCATCTATTTATCGCGCACATCGTTAATGCAAATATCAGACTTATGCGCTTTTCTTATGGATGCCACTGTCAAAAGTGAACTAAAAATAAATGGGACCCCGTGACACGCACTACATTTCAAATGAAAAAAAAAATCATCCAAATCCGTTCACCCAGTGCGGAGAAATCGAGTAACAAATATAAAATAAAAAAAAAATACAGACGAATTGTTAACCTCCTACTTTTTGGAAGTCGGTTTAAAACTATGTTTTAAAATAAAAATCAAAGCGAAATACTAAATTTTATTGAGGTGGCCTCAAAATTTACGGACTTTCATACAAACTTACATGTCCTATTTGGGTTAAATTGGGGGGGGGGGGGATCAGAAAATTCATTCTTAACTGACGTCTACGTCATAAAAGGAACCCCTAGTAAAAAACATATTCGTATCTTTAGCAGTTTAGGCTCTACGATGTTTATTCAGTAGATGAGTGAGAGAGCATCCTTTCGTTTTTATATAAGTATATATAGATATAGAAATATAGATTTGTATAGTATCAAATAACATAGGTACACACATAACCAATAAGAATACATAACAAAGGAATACATTTTACAGACCATAACATGTTTAGTTTCAACCAATTCAACTATGCAGTTACTTATCATATTAACACTTATCGAACACAGAATAAATACTGCGTAGTTTTAAATTGATATAACTTTTTTATTTATAAACCGATTTACATAAAATAAACACTAAATGTTAAGTGAAGTTTCCCACAACACATCGACGAAAATTATATTCAAATTGTTTAAGCCGTTTCTGAGATTAGCGTTTTCAAACACACAGACAAACAGACAAACAGACAAACAGACAAACAGACAAACAGACAAACAGAAAAGATTTCTAAAAACCATTATTTTGGGTTCTATATCGTATTAAAGACCTCTAGAAATGGTTTTCACCTAAATTTATTCCATGTACAGACAGCGACCTCTTACAGATTTATTATAGTATAGATGGTAGAACCTGTGTAGATCAACCGGAAGTACCACCGCCACACCTATTTCTTGAATGATTCGATGGAAGGGTATGTTTGCCGGCACAGTTTCACACGAGACGACCATCATAGTCCTCGGGAGTAGCAACGCATCTGTGATTGACTTCAGATGGAAACCATGTTCTGTATAAAGTTGCTTACAGATGTCCATGGGTGGCAGTGACCACTTACCATCAAGTGGACCGCATGCTCGTTTGCTACTTCAGTCAGATAAAAAAAATAGACATTGTCATGGGCTTGTACGAAATAGATTAAGAACTAAAATCTCTTCTTATATTTTTAGTTTATAATCGATATAAGTATCAGAAATATCCACAGGCAGCAATAAGCAGCAGCGGCACAGTTCAGCGGGCAACTCCCCGTAATTATCAACTTGCAATCCGCTTTAACTCTTAAGCGCGCCAAATTAGTTGCGAATTAAAATTCGTTAGACCGACGTTTCGGCACCGCACCTGTCTGAGCCGATTATGTCGTACGGGACTTTAGCTTAGGCATATTTTGTTCTTCGTTTACAGGCATTTCAGTATAATAAAGATATTCACGGAGGAATTTCGTAATTTACTTTTCTTGCAATGTAGAAATAGCAAACGAGGATGCAGTTAATGATTAGTGTTGACTGCCATTCGTGGATATCTATAATCAATCTGAGGTTGAATTATAAGAATTCTTTGCTTCTGAGGACTAAGTTAAACGCCTCGACTTCCTTTCAACATTTCCTTTACCATACCTTATAAACTAGAACACAGAAGCACTAAACACTGCTATTATAAGGCAAGATTCATTATGGCGATGCTGCCTTCGCAGAACCAAAAGGAGTTCTTCACCTTCAGCTTAATTATTATTATAGTAGGTATATACTTTATTGCTGTTAACTTGCTATACCTTTTTTGTTTTCGCGGGCGAAACCTTCAAACAGTACCCGAAGCCGTGGGAGCGACGCAGAGTTATGTAGGATTTTTACCGCACTAAAACCTCCTAGATAGGCGGCTGGGCCCAACGCTTCGTCTAATCTTTACGACGGTATGCGACCACACATATCGCCGTCCGTCCCGGGGTCGCCTGACTGAATGGTTCGAGCTCCCACACTAGTAGCTCGCAACCCCAGAAGCCCCTTTCAGTCGCCTCTTACGACAGTCAGGGAATACTGTAACCCTATTCCGATCCCGGAACTACAGAGTAGGCAAGACATATCTTTTTTTATAAGACACTAGTTGACCCGGCGAACTTCGTTCCGCCTAAAAGTCAAAAATCTAAAATTATTAGGTAATATACATAAAAACCTTCCTTTTGAATCACTCTATCTATTAAAAAAACTGCATTAAAATCCATAGCGTAGTTTTAAAGCTCTAAGCATACCTACATAGAGACAGACAGCGAGAAGCGACTTTGTTTTATGCTATGTACCTAGTGATAGTGAAGTAGCGAACGAGCATGCAGACCACCTGATGGTAAGTGACACTGCCGCCCATGGACATCTGTTAACAACTTCATATAAAGCATGGGGTCTACTTCTAAACTTCTAAGGATAGAGATGGTCGCCTTGTGTCGGCAACCACCCCCATCGAAACTGCTTCACACTAGAAAGAATTGTAGCGGTGGTAGGTACTTTTCCGATTGAACTACACTGGTTTTAAAACCTATATTTCAAATAGCCACAACTCTGTGTTAAGAATTTGTTGAAACTGTTTGAAACATTCATTCTTTACAACTTCTTATAACAAATGACATGATTCATCTGTGAACTCGTACAAGAGTTGAATAATGTGAATAATAAATGAATGATAATTACGTTACGTGGGTGCATTACCCCTGTGATCAAGCCGCGGCTGGGCAAATGATTACAGGGATTTGGCGGCATACCTTGTGATTTCGACTTGAATGGGACGGGGACTGAATGAACTGCAAATTAAAGATGAAATTATGGGTGTCAATATATTCTAAATAGGTAGCAATGTAATAACATAGATTATAACAAAAATATACGCAAGTAGGTTCCTAGTAATTTATGACATTATCGATATAAGTATTTGGACATTCTGATAAATTGTTATTATATTTCATTGCTAAGCAGGGTTAACATTTCCGAAGGTCCGAGTTAAATCCTGAGCAAGTTTGATATCCGATTTTATGAAATAATATATGTACAATCTTAAGTAGGTAATTAATTAAACACTAGTTGTAACATTAAGCGACAACACTTGTGGAAATCCTGTAGTTCCAAGATTTACGTATCCGCCAGACTCGGTGTCCGCCATATATGATATTTCTCTATTAAGCTCTCAGATACATAAGTATTATTAGTGTAGGTAACACATCACCAGTGTGGTCCACTACTGGCAAAATTCTCATTCTAAGAGTGAATTTAACGGGTAGCTATTTTAAAAATAAGTTGTGTAGCATTCACTCCCATTGTAGTTCGACCGGGGAAGTACCACCGCCACACCTATTATTGGCGTGAAGCATTCTTGCGTTTCGATAGGAGGGTGTGGTTGCCGGCACACTTTCACATGAGGCGACCATCATAGTCCTCGGGAGTAGCTACGCATCTGTGATTGACTTCAAATGGAACCCATGTTCTGAATGAAGTTGATTACAGATGTCCATGGGCGGCAGTGACCACTTACCATCAGGTGGCCTGCATGCTCGTTTGCTACTTCAGTCAAATAAAAAAGAAGAAAAACCAAGAGTGAACATATTTCCCACAGGGAAGACCTTTACTACAGTAAATATCTTCAAACCAAATAAGATACCGAACCGTCCATCAGCGCTTTGCGGTTCAAGGCTGGAAGTGTGTCCAAAACCAGGAAAAGGTATTTCTTGCCAATAGTCACCACACTTGACATCACGGGAGTAGCCAGGATTTGGTTTCGGGTAGAGGTACAAAAAAATTAAATAGGTATGGCGGAGGTAACTCCGTGGGCGAACGTTCGTAGTTTCGTAATTCGTACTATAAATGTTAACATTTGTACCACTACACCCCCCTGACTACACACATGCCTGACATGCATGTTGGTGACCGCGTTACGTGTAACATGAACACATAGGATAACGCTAATGGCGGATCCATGACCGGATTTTTTGCTTCAGTCGCCTTCTACGACATCAACGGGAATAGAGAGTGGTGCTATTCAAGACCGACACAACTATGGGCGGAATAGATGAACGAATATTGACACACAGTTTGACTATCCCTGAAGACAAAAGTAAAACGCTCGTTTTACTAAGTACTGGTATACTTGACTCTCAAGACATAATACCTAACATTTCTCAGAGTAGAACTGTCCAAAATGTTTATTTAGCAAACAAAAGGTTTCGCAAACAGTTTCAAAGACAAGTGCTCAGTAAAGGACAAGCGCCCTCTCGGGGGTAGTAGCGCAGGTGTGAGGCAGGTGTCGTAAACGTAAAATCAGTTTTTACCGCCACTGCCCTCTCGAGACCGCAGAGGGTCGCTGTTTATACAGCCTTTATGGCGACATGAGGGTGAAATATAAATGATTGTTACATTCATGGATTGCTTTTTGAAATATTTTCGTCGGGTTCTTTTTTATTTGGAAAGAACTTCCGCCCGCAAACTTACCTAAGGGCGGGGCCCTTCATTAATTTCTTTTAAATGTTACATACATTTATTTCTTCGAGCAATACCTACAGATTATTGATATTATTTGTTACATCATTTATATAAATAACCTTCATACAATAGCCACGATACAATTAAACTGTAAGAACCGGCAATATTTTTTGGCATTTATCTGTCCTAATAAGTACGTGCAAGCACAAATATAATTAAAAAATTTTTGATGAAGTCAAAGTTATGTTCCTTTTGAAAGAGAACCCTACAAAAAATCAAATAAAATACCAACTAACGGCAGCACTAACCTTAACCTGACAGGCATTGGAGAACCATAATTAGGTATTAGTAAATCTTATTTAAGCTTCATCACGAGAAAGTATTCCCGTAACGTAAGGTAAACATTAGCCTATCCGCAACTTACTTGAAGAATTACAAGTCAAATAAATAAAACATATGACTTTATCAGCAACTGTTGAAACATTCCCATAATATTTTGATTTATATGTTGACTGAATCCACAAAGATCTAGTTACGCAAACGTTTTTAGGTCAGTAGGTACCTAAAACGCTAAAACGGTGTCGAACGCCACCCGACCTTAGGCTCCAATCGAGTTCTTTTGTTAGAAGCTCTGCAGTGGCAAAACGGTCGATTGAAAGCCGTTTAAAGCGAATCGGCCGCTAAGCACCTGTGACACTTAACCCGTTTGCAAAACGCTGACGCCGATATCTGGCACTTTTACGTGGGAACTGGGCTTTGGGGATGGGACGTGTCGATATTGTGATACCGATGTGTGGATTTTTAGACAAAGCGATCATTACTATGGAACGCAGTTTACATTTCGGTGCAATAATCACGAATGTGTTCTAGCTTTTATCAATATCGTAAATGTTTAAATACAGCACTTAGATAAGTAGGTACGTACTTTGGAGATTTTTTTTTGATATACCTACTTATTGTAAGCCAACGATAAGCACTACAGTCTACAGGTCTCTGTGTCACCTCAGTATAGCTAAAACAGGCTAAAACAGTCTCAAAACATTGTCATATACACAATACACCTGTAACCGACCTAAAACATTTGTAAGCAAATCAATCACAAATACGTAGCTACTCCCGAAGGCTAAGACGGACAACTCGAATTGAAGTGAGCAGGTAACCACACTCTTTCACCTCAACCTTCTCAAGAACTACTTGCGGTCGTCGTCAACCCATTATTGTCATACTTATAGTAGTCTTCTCTCAGAATGAGA
Organism: Spicauda simplicius; assembly: GCA_949699795.1. Classification (NCBI taxonomy): domain Eukaryota; kingdom Metazoa; phylum Arthropoda; class Insecta; order Lepidoptera; family Hesperiidae; genus Spicauda; species Spicauda simplicius. The sequence continues at coordinate 1,450,668 of OX453062.1, forward strand.
GAGTTGGAGGCCATAATCCACCGCGCTTGCCATGTGCAAATTCTATAGATGAATACACAAAAATCCAGGCACAAACACACACTGGATAAATACTTTTAAACCCATAATTAATTTCCAATTTTTCAATAATGACGGCTCTGCCATGTCAATTATCGCACCTTTCAACTCCCTTCCAACGTCACCACACCTCACCTCCTTTGTCACCACATCTCAGATTAAATCTCACGACTGCTGCGTTACACTATATATAGGTATCCTTGCGGGAGAATGTTTATCGTTAGACCGGGGAGGTAGCACCGCCACACGTATTTCTAGCGTGAAGCGTTTACGTAGAAGTGATGGTTTCCGGCCCACTTGAAAAAACATAAAAAAATACAAATACAAACTTACTCCTTGGGAGTAGCAACGCATCTTTGTTTAGATTCATATTTGTTCCGTATGAAATAGATTACAGATTAATGATTGGCAGTTGCCACTTACCAGGTGGATTGTACGTTCGTTTGCTACTTCAATGTAAAAAAATATCGATAAACATCCCAGCACTACGTGTATCGAGGTCGCAAGTGGTGGGCACGCTACATGGCCCATCGAGCACGCGCGCCCACTCGCCACCTTCCCGCCCTCGAGCGCACTGGGGCATTAGGCCAGGTTGCGTCCTTGTGGCGAGTGGATGATTACGCCATTAGTAGGTTATCGGTTCTACGAAGCCCTTGTAGGTAGTTTCGTCTCAAACACGTTGACACGTATTGTTCAGGATAAAGACATGTGGATACGGTATTTTTATGCTAGGATTTTTGGACTTTCTGAAAAAGCTTTTGGAAAAAACTGGATAGATTTTCATTCGACTTCCCAGGATAATTAAATTATAAGCTTGATAAGCATCGGTTACTTGAAATTGTCATTCGATCGATTCGGTTTCAATTTTATCTTAAAGTGCTTCAAATCGTAACGATCATATTCAAAGATTACTTAATAAAAACAATTTAAAAACAAGGTGTTACCAAGTTCTAAGAATACTGGCTACACAACACCGTATGTTATACAAGTATTTAGATTTATCTAACAGGGATAAGGATGTGTTACTGAAAATAGCTATAAGTTCTTCTAAAAAAATATTAGAAAACGGAAATATTTTGATGCACATCCGTTTTTCTAAAAATACTGTGGGTACCGAAATAGCGTCATATCCAGTGCCGGATTAGCCATATAGCAAGAGTAGCAAATACTACGGGCCCCGCGGCCCAACCTGCTATTTACATATTACTATCTTTGTGATCCTATCCAGATTAATTCCAGAAAAGTTTACTAATAACAGTTTTAGTTTAATTTGCTACCCTTACTTAAGGCTATGGGCCTTAAGACTATGGGACTCCTATCAGAATTTGACCCCGCGCTGGCTTTATCTGGCACTGATCATATCGTCATGATAATACAGGTACCTAATCAATTTAATTTGGTAAATTTAAGTCTATGACAATAAAACAACGTATTGTGGTATTTTGAAAAATTTATTCGTGATCTCAAGTAGTAAAATAAAACTCTACTAACTCGCTACGTGAACCGCCGTGTGCCGCGCCGCTGAATAAGTTAAGGCACCTACCCTCACTACCTACCACTATTAGGACTAAATGAGACCTTAATAGCAAATTCTATAGGCCACATGTAACCAATAAATCATTACAGTCACTCAAATTATGATTATAATAACAAATTACAACGTTTTATCCATCATGAACTTGATAAGGTAAGTAATATTCGAAAAAAAATTAAACAGATGACAACGGTTTTAAAACTTCGTAATAACACAAATGCTTTGACACAAGGTAAAGAAAATGTTCATGAAATATTGCATACAGTAGGACCATACCATTTGTCTATCAACGATCAAGATAGATATAATGGAAGAATAACACATAAATGCATAATGATATAAATAATTTCCTATATAAATATATTGGATATATTTATATAGGAAACTACAATCGATTCTACTTTAATAGCATAGCAAACGCGGTCTGTTATTAATGTTTCATTTAGTCCCACATAGCCAAGTCCCTTTAAAGTATCAATTCTCAACACGACGCACACGAAAAATTAAAAAAACGCAATTTTAATTTCATACAAGGTGGAAGCGCTTTAACGCAGTCGCTCGTTTACATTTTCTAAGTCGTAACATTAATCATATTTATAAAGCAATTTTGATATAAGTGAATTGCTGAAGAAAAAACATTTGTTACTAAGAAAATACAGTATTATTTTAATTATATGTATCCTACGCCTTAGAAAATATAACCGTACATACAAAACTGCGTCAAGTTTATCTTACAGTATGTCTTTAACTTCATAACTCTTACAATATTCTAAGTGGACATGATATTCAAACACCTTAAAATCACACTTCAACCTATCTTACCAGGATTACATGCGGCTGGCACGGCGAAAGTACACAGAAACTAAAACCTATACATATCAACTACATTCTTGTGGCCCTAATGACAGCGCGTACAAGTCTCACTTTTGCCAAATCGACTTTTTTAAATCTCACTGAAGTAGCAAACGGGCATGCAGTCCACCTGATGGTAAGTGGTCATTGCCGCCCTTGGACATCAGTAATCAACTTCATTCAAAACATGGGTTCCATCTGAAGTCAATCACAGATGGGTTGCTACTCCCGAGGACTATGATGGTCGCCTCATGTGAAAGTGTGCCGGCAACAATACCCTTCTATCGAAACGCAAGAAATGCTTCACGCTAGAAATAGGTGTGGTAGACTTCTACCAAAAATGGCAGATGAACGGATAGATCGATTTTTATATTGCAGAGATTGATAAATCTTCATTTTTCCTATCAATTATGCCAATAACATTTTTGGCAAAAATCATACTTATACCCAGTTTCATTAGGGGCACAAATTTAGTATTACACAATTATCATAAGTCATACAAATTATTACAAAATCATTTATTTTAAATAAACACCATTTATAAAGCAAAATAAAATGCTAAGTAACCGAGAGCTCTTTTGGACGGAAAAAACAAAAAAACGCAGCTAATACATCGAACGTTCTAAATTAGTCATCAATCATAAATGTAAATAATATCAATGTTATACAAACTCTTGTCTTAACTATTATGTATATTATATAAAACTAAGTCTAAGTATACGTTCATTATATACAGGGCGTAAAAAGATTTCTAATGAATAGCAGAAAGATTTTTTTTTGTCAAACTGAAAGCTATATAATATAAGTGATCTAGGAATTGCAAAGAATCTGAAATTGTATTATTATTATTAATACCAACGTCATAAAAAAGCATAGTAATAAGCCAATGTCACCGAACTAGAAATTATATATTTCATAAATGTGTACATATATTTTGCAACATTCTTTGCGGAAAAACTGTTTACACCCTGCTAATACTAAATTAAGGTTTACATAGGGGTGAATATATACTAAAAAAGCCCACCCCAAAGTATAAAATATGTATAAAACATTAAAACAAAATATATAAACATAGAAAATATACAAAATGGCTCACGGCAGCAACCTAAATTTAAATAAAATATTTTGAACTATAATCAGATCTTTTAATGATACCTACCAGCGAAATTTCGCTAGAAGGTGAGATACATAATATCATACTTGAGTGTCATTGTGCTCAAAGCGTGTGGTAGCAACTTTTCATATACTATAGAATACGATCAGAATTGTAATGTCCCATAATTATACAGTGTAAATTTTTCAACATAAACTACAAGGGACGTTAATGCTACAAAAAATAATAAATATTAGCTTAGTACAAAATCTCAAAATCGGCGCTCATAATATTATATGTCACTGGATCACAACGAGGAAATCGTGTCTATATCTAATCGTATCTATATGAGCAGGCCTTCGACATGTATAGTCGAGTTCAGTTCAATACACATTTTTAGGGATAACTTAAAAACTACTATTCAGATTTCGCTCAAATTTAAATGGGTCAAGTTGACAAACACCAACTTTCGAATGAAAAGTCTAAATTCTTATATCCAGTAAAACGTTACAAGGCAATATTCATAAAAATACACACAAATTGAGAACTCCTGCCTTACTTAAAGACGGTAAATTATATAAATATAAAGGAAATTTTCTATCGTGATAGACCACTGTATATTTAACATAAACTATTCTTTAGAATAAGATAAATGCATTTCAACGTATTAACACTGTTATTGTAGAAAAAATTACACCATATAATTATGACTATTTTTTAAAAAATAATACTGAAGAATTTCAACACATATTTTTATTGTTTTTGTTTCGATATTTGATTTTTGTGTACAAAATTGTTATGAATAAATCTTAGCAGCCAAATGGCACTTTACGGGAGAAATGTGAGAGCAATATTATTCGAAAATTTATTTGCAAAAAAAATGTGATAAGTTTTTCTTTCACTCAGTGATTTTTTATTGAGTGATCGAGTAAATACAAGTATTTTGTGAACTACCAACGAAAAGTTTCAATTATACATTAGAGTGATAAATACAGTGATGATATGAAATTTTACTTAATATTAATAATAATATGCACTAAACGGGACAATGTTTCTTAGAAATACTTTTGCGCTATCAAACTTTATCAGTCATGTACAAACTTTGTTGACTCCTGAAATTATCAGGACTAATCAGAACGGTTTCCGTAATTTGTTGGCATTTATATATTTTTATTGCAATGTAGGATTGAATTACTCATACTCGTGCCAGTAATTATACAATTAAGGCAGGATTCTCTTTAAAAAGCTCATAAAATCGATTTTTTGTTTTTTTTTTTTGGGATTCAAAACGAGCAAGTCTAGCGAGCATTTTCGATTACTTTGTTACATCTTTGAACATGGGAAAAGTATTTTTATTCTCAAAATCTGCACATGCAACCGATTTTTGTGCACATTCATGAAACAGATGGAGGTCGCAATTTTTATCGGAACCATTTTAATTTTCATATACTTCCACTCTTTGAACTAAAAATAACTCAAAAAATACGAAATGGCAAAAAAATGCTTTTATATATATATAACTTTGCCTTCACATTCTTTAATATATAAGGAGTATATTTATATATGAAAAAACGTTTTTTTGAGCTTTCTAAATCAGGACCCTGCCTTAAATTAAGTAGGTGATATTTTTGTTCATATAGCTAAGATTTTTCAAAAAATCTTGCAGGATATTGTTATATTAACGTGGCAGATTAATTATTTATTTATACATAACGAAAAACAATTCCCGTTTAGATGCACAACATGAACAGTATAGTACATAATAAATCGTTATATCTATAATAACTAAGTTTTGTAAGGCAATCATCGTGTGATTTTATATATGTAATTAGCTACCATCTTATCTTACTGTGTTATAAATCTAAATGATCAGCTTAATTTTTCATTATTATCGAGGGCAAAAGTGATAATTAAGAAGATATTTCGAAGCCAAATTGAGTATGCATTAGTGACTATATGAAGCATTTTTTCAGCTTGTACTATAATTTATACCACTGTCGTATAAAAATATATGATACACAAAACAGACGTAAGAATTCATCTCGTAAATGCTACAATATAAATTATGAGATATTACACCGTAAATGCGAAGTATTACGGTTTGTTAAATGTGATTATAGTTATACATATAATGTACATATATGTTGTAATATAGTTTTAACTAACTAAAGAATTTATTGCATGCAGTTGTTATATATTTGCCTTTTATAATAAACTATTTCTTTTAATGTGTATGTAACATAAATTCTGATGTAATTATATTTTTGTCATTATATCTGTCCAATAGATTACATTGTATGATATTTAGAAATATTATATGCGTTTATCCGAGTCAATTGGTGGGGGTACACAGAATATTTGAATCATGAAGGTGTAGGAGTATACTTTGTAATACTGTGGAAAGGTTATAACTATTTGTATGTAAAACTGTGTGTGACTGTGATACTGCAATAAGTACGTGACGATTTTAAAGATATAAGGCATATTTGACGCTTCCATCCCGGTGGGCTTTAGTAAGAGGTTAATTCTGTGTCCCTAAAGGAGTATGAGTAGATATAACGTATTGATTTTGCCAAATTGATTTATTTACCAAAATTATTGGACAAACCTATCAATATGTTTCAGATTTTTCTCTCGATCGACAATCTCCATGTTAGAGAAATGGAGATTGTCTTACGATCCTTTGTTTTTCACGAGATCTATCGATGAATGTGTTACAAAAACGGTGATATATTGAAGAATTTCCATTTTTCTAATATTTATTCTTTTTTTAATCTATCGATAGATCTATCGGTCGATTCTGTTAAATAAATTCGCCTGTCAATACGAATACTGAATATACGAAATCAATTTAACAAAATTCTGACTTTTAGCCATTTTCCCTAGCGGAAACTACTCCGTCTCGCTGACCAACAGTTTTGTGTGATGTGTGTGTACTGTATACGTGTGAGGTGGTGTGGTATGTTATTGTATGTGTGTGCGAGGTGTGTGGTATGTTATTGTATGTGTGTGTGGTGTATTATTGTGTGTGTGTGTGTGCGTGCCCTATATGAAGAACTCTCGCCGCTTGGTGACGCGCGGGCCAGTGGCGGCGGCCAGCGCGGCCGCGTCGGGGTCCGCCGCGCCGTCCGCACCGCGCTCCTCCTGACCACGGTAACTATGCATTAATCTATGTTTTTTATATAAGATTGAAGTAGCTAACGAGCATGCAGTCCACCTGATGGTAAGTGCTCACTGCCGCCCATAGACATCTGTAAGCAACTTCATATAGAACATGTGTTCTATCTGAAGTCAGATGCATTGCTATTCCCGAGGACAAAGATGGTCGCCTCATATAAACGCGTGCCGGCAACCACACCCTCCATCGAAACGCAAGAAATGCTTCACGTTAGAAATAGGTGTTGCGATAGTACTTCCCGAACGAACTACGCTGGTTTTATCGCCTAGTGTTATGTTTTAAGGTAGTACAACCTTTGTAGCGAATTCGAAAGTGCCGCTGGTATGTCTATGCAGTAGATGTGTCGAGCTGCTTGTTTGGTTCTAATTTAAAGCGTGCAGTGTAGGAAATAAACTTATTCTGAGCGTTTCAGCTTAAGCCTCAGAGATAGTACACGTTTACGGCCAGCCTCAGAAACATTTAATCTTATCTGAAGTCAATTACAGATGCATTTATGTAATATTGACCTCCTATTATTATATGAAAACACATCAATCAAGTGTCGGTTAAAATAAACACATCATATAACATATTTAACACAAAAAAGACCTTATAAGTATGTTATACACAGATTGCAACTATTATTACTACCTTTAGTAAAATGCAGAAAAGCTCGCCTACAATTCCACATATATTTTTGAAAATATTTGCCTACCAACCACGTAATATACGAACACTCCAAAAATGAGACTAAAATATATTTATGACCATACAATCACAGAACTAAATTATAAGTGTTTCTATCAACGTTACCTGAGTCAAATATTCTCCCTTGTGCCGCGAGAGCGCCCGTACTAGTACAATGGCCACTACAATCAGGAGTAGAAAGATGAACGCCAGTACCGCTGCAAGGAAAAAAAATTTAGTAACAATAAAAATCCATACTATATTATAAATGTTAAAGTGTGTTTGTTTGTTCCTCTTTCACGCTATTATATGATATGGTTTATATACTGGGAGATAGTTAGGAGGGCGGAGAGTGATGTAGGCTACTTTTTACAGCGCTCTTTCATTCCCATGAAAATATCGATGTTTTGTTAGTTGATACATATTTAGTAGTTTTAGACGTTGTTAATAGATGGCGTTAGTAGAATTCATTTGCAAGTTCTGAATCACCCTATCAAATGCTATTGTTAATTCACTATGACCGTGCTGGCGAAGCCGCGGGTAAGAGCCATGTGGTGTCGGTCTTACAGAATGTCACTTTCCGATGGCACGGCATTTTCCACGATCCGATAACATACGAAGAAGCGGCTATGAGCAAAATTACAAAGATGAGCAGAAGCGTCAGTTAACGTTAAGTAAGGTCTTACAACCTTCATTTATTTTATTTTTATTTATTTACACACCAACAGCACTACACACAGAACATGACATAAATACAGTACTGTTAGTTTACATGCATGTATGTGTGCTAGCTACAGGCGTGAACAACATTCCTTGCAGACAATCGTTACAAAGAATATTATATAATATTATAGCTAACAATTTAATTAAGGATGCGATAACGATAACAAATTAATGGAAGAATACAAATGAATAAATTAAATTTATGATTGTCACCCACAAAAAATCAACAAATACTCACTTCCAAGAATAGCTTCGTCCGTTCGATGGAAGTCCATTTCCGACTGTAGGTCCACGTCGGGTGGAGGCCTGGTCTCCACGGGCTCCGGCGGATGTGTCACTGGTTCCACGCCACAAAAGTCCTCGTGAAGGATACCTGAGAATGTATATGTTGTTGATATACTAAGCTCTGTTTTTTTTTAATAATTACAATAATAATAATCTTTACCCCCTAGGTGTAGTCCGGCCATACTATTAATTAATTAGAACTTCTTTTATGCTTAAACCTTACGTTAATCTATACTAATATATAAAGCTGAAGAGTTTGTTTGTTTGTTTGTTTGAACGCGATAATCTCAGGAACTACTGGTTCGAATTTAAAAATTCTTTTTGTTTTGAATAGACCATTTATCGAGGCAGGCTTTAGGCTATATAACATCACGCTGCAACTATTAGGAGCGAAGAAATAATGGAAAATGTGAAAAAAACGGGGAAAATTATTCATCCCTCAGGGCTTCCGTTCCGTGCGCTGCGAAAACGGTACAAGATACCAAAAATATATTGTATGAAAGAATTTATTCTCTTGAAATGATCTAAAAAAATGTCCGCGACAGTATATGTCTATCTTTTAAGATTAACTCACTAGAACCGTTTTCATGGTAATCAAATTTGGTCGAAATTAGTTAATAGTTGTATCAACGTAATAATATTAATCTTTGTCCAAATAAATGTGTTGTTGATAAAGAGTATTTAATTGTGAACAAAATTGTCTTTGACATCACTTAATTTTAATGAACATCTTAGAAGATATGACAATTTTAAAATAACACCGATATAAAATTCGGCCGCGCCGCATGATGTGCGAAACATGACGCTGCAAGGAGGAAGGGCGTTGCTTATTTTCAAAACTAAATTGTCTAAAATAATAATAGAAAATGAAACGGACAAAGTCGTCGGTAACAGCTATAATTTATAAAGCTGAGGAGGTTGTTTGCAAAAATAAATTATGCCCAAAATAACTATTCCACGCGGACGAAGTCGCGGGCACAGCTAGTGTTAAATACATTGGTAACCCGTCCGGTTACCAATGTATTCACCGTCGCCTTTAGACATTTATAACATTAGAGGAGTCGCCAATACATCTTCAGATTGCAAATAAAGGTTCTATTTTTAAATATGCATATATAAACATACCTCCCAAACTCCTGACATTAGGCGGGGGGTCCTGCTGGAACAGTAGCTTCAAGGGATATATATCGTCGAACTCCACGCGGCTGACGCAGCCCTGGAAGCCCTCGCTCATGGACTCGTTCCGGCCGATGTACATGTACTGGATGTTGTTGAACTGGGCGTCCGCTGACTCCTTTATGTTGAAGTTGTACTCTTGCGTCTCGTAGTTGTCCACCTTGATGATATAAAATATGTAAGTTTTGTTGGATACTCCTTTTCTTCACTACATAGTATAAACAAAGTTGGTATTCGCTGTCTGTCCCTATGTATACTTAAATGTTTAAAACTACTCTACAGATTTTCATGCAGTTTTTTTAATAGATAGAGTGATTCAAGAAGGTTTTTATGTATAATAAATTCATAGTATAGTGTAGGAACACTGATAATTTTAGATTTTTGACTTCTAGGCGGAACGAAGTTCGTTTCAATTAAAAACAACGAGCTGTACGAACGAACTTTTCCCTATTGTTCATTTTCTAGAACACAGTTATTCAAATGACACTACTTAGTTTCTCAAAATTTGTCCTTCATATTAATACTAAGTTTTCTATAATAATTTAAAAGAAACAAATGCGTCATAAAAAACGCTTTCTACACTCATAGCCCCATAGTAGGATTTACTCCTGTGTCGTGGGTGCCATGGACACACGCAAAGACGAAAACACAAACACCCAGACCCAGGACAAGAATCTAAGCTCATCATTCAGATACCTGTCTGACCGGGAATCGAACCCGGGACCCACTGCGTGTCAGACCGGTATGGTAACCGCTGCGCCATCAAAAACATGTTTTTATTACATTTCATTGAACCGGATTATAGCAATACCAGTTCTACCACAAAAATAAAAAAGGCAATAAAATCTTATTTATTTACTGACCTGCAACACCATGGTGGCTCCGCTGTTCTTTCTAGATAATTTCACGTCATGATACTGTCCCAAACCGAAGTGTTTCCCTTGGAAAATAATCTCCTGCCTTTCGAATCCGAAATCGAAAACAGCTCGCAAGTGACCTGAGAAAAGAAATGTCCGCCGTCAATGTTGGTATAACTATGGTATAACATGGCTAACCATGTTATTTCTATTATTGCAACTTTCCTTCTTCCTGCCAGGAAATACCTGACGGTTAACAAGACGTCAATGGGTGCGTTCCGGATGGCGCTCACAACGCCCAAAACGTCGTTCCACAAGACGACCGCGGTCGTTGACGTCGCGGCGAATACGTCATGACTTAGGCTCACGCGACGCTCACGACCACCCATCTAATAAGGTGGGTCGAAGTAATCGTTCCACTAAAGATTATGTCAGTAATGCTCAAAAGCTAGTAGAACGGGAAAATCTGCGGTCGCGAGCGTGGACTTTGTGAACGTCTAATGGAACGCACCCTAATTCAACCGAACCTATAACTTTCCGCTACGCTTACTGCCGTCAAACAGTGTCACGTCATCCTATTTGATCTTCTCCTATACTATCTTTATCTGTGTCATTAAATCTTAATGAATATGAAATAAAATCACGCATGATGTAAATAATTGTGTTGGGTTCTACCAAAAAATGTCGCATGGCATTTATATACAGTAAATAAAATAAATGTAAGTAAATCAACAAATATATTAATTTATTCCTCGTAAATGTAGGACGCAAATTATCAAGAGATCGTGTACTACCTACAGTAATATAATGAATGCTACCGGATATGACTAATGTTATATGAGAAATAACCTCTCCACGGATGTTTTATATCGTACCTGAATTCGACACCATCAATGTGAGATACTCCCCAGAGATGTTGGAGTAGAAGCCGAGCAGGAAGCCCTTGGGGTTGGTGGTGGTGAAGCCCACGCGGATCTTCTCGTTGATGGTGGACCGCCACGAGCCCAGGAAGTCGTACTTCACCATCGAGTTCGGACGGAGGTTTACGCCGATTTCTAGGAGACAATTATTTGGGTCATAACAATGTTTAATTGGACCTACTTATGCAGAACAGAATCAACCCACACGACAACAGTTTTGAGAAAAAGCCATTTTTGTCAAAGTTTTGTATACAGTGTAATTTTGGGTTATTTTTAATAAAATTCATTTACAATGTCTCGCACAGAATAATTTGTTCTATGTATACAAATATGACATTGATGAAAATCATCAACTTTTTAAATAATAATAGGAGGAAAACTCGTTGGTTCCTTCTTGCAAAAGTAGGTACAATTGTATTTGGTTAGTATATAAGCATAAATGAATCTTCAAAATCAACCTGTGGCATTTAAAACATTGACATTCAAATGTTAGCCAAAACACAGTAATATAATATTTTCTCTTGCGATACTTATCAATGATTTACGATAGTGGCAATAATCATATTGTTGATGAATATTGATATTGGTATATCAATATTCATCAACAATGAATATTGATATACCAATCAATACAATAAATGTTTTTGTACAGGTCTTCGTAAGTAATTTACTAATTATTATCGGTTACACTTTTTTCTCTTATGACACCACCGGATCAGAATACGACCAATACTAAGAAGATTTAAAAAGACACTAGACATAATTTTTATTTAAAACAAATGTTCCATATTTTTATTTATTTTTCAATTTTACACTTTTTATTACATCTTGCCTAACACATATTCTTACGTAACATGCCTAATTGATGTCATTTAATTTTAATTACAAATTAATGTAAAATCTTACCATCAGCACAAATAGGTCCCTTGAAAGCGGTCCAACGGCAGTCGCAGGAGTACGAGTCGTACCCCTCCAGGCACGTGCCGTTGTTCAGGCAGGGGGACGACTGACACTTGCCCACGCATCCCTCCGACACGCCGTAAAGTCCTGAAACAGTCACACGTGTATCACATTCATATATATATATATATATATATATATATATATATATATATATATATATATTACACAAATTAAAAAAAAATTAAGTGTCTGTGACATGGGGAGTTTTACTGCAGATTGCTATTTTATAGCGTAACATTTTATTTTTTAAAAAGAATTAAATTCTGTACAAAAAAATGAAAATCCATGCGCGGTTCAAACGTAGGCAAGCGCCGACTCTAATTTCAATTGCAATCAGGTTCTTGCTTTAGCATCAATACATCGTATATTAATTTCGGTTATATGTGTTTTATATAACATTTTTCAAACGCTGATAAAAGTGGACCAGACTGTTCTTAAATTCAGACATTTTTGGTCCTTCAAGCCCAATAAAGCCCAAAGCATTGGTAGCCTAGGTTAAAAACTTGCCCCCTCGATCGGGAGGTCCGAGGTTCAAACCCAGGCACGCACCACTGATTTATGTGCGTATTAGAAATTAATTATCACTTCGGTGAAGGAAAACATCATGAGGAAACCTACACACCCGAGAGTTCTTAAAAAAAAAAAGTTCTCGAAGGTTTGTGTAGTAAACCAAGTCGCACTTGGCCAGCGCGGTGAACTATGTCCTGAACTCTCTCAATCTGAGAGAAGACCCGTGCCCAGCAGTGTTACAATAATGGGTTGATGAGAAGCCCAATAAAAGTCAAAGCCAAACCAACCTCGTCTCGCATACGACCTCAGATCCACCGGTATCCCGTTCTGCAGCAAGGCCCGCATGCAGCCCACGAAGCCGTCCTTCCTGTCCAGCGCCGCGCCCAGCGCCAGGCCGGACGTCAGGTGCAGCGCCCGCACTGGATCCTTGGCTGTCCTTATCTCACTCTTCAGAGCACCGTCTACTACCAATCTTGCTTCTTTCCTGTTTAAAAAAAAAGTTGACAACTCCATACATGAAAAAAATTAAATCATAATCTACCAAATACACTTCAATTTTCGTGCTACCACTTTCAATTCTTTTTTTGTAAATTTGTAGCTTTCTCGTCCAGAAACGTAAACATTTTTCCTTACTCATAGCACGATGTGTACGCAATTGTGTAGAAAAGTTTAGGATTATAAATGCGTTTGACTGTGCGTGTGTTGCACGCGTGCTTGTGTGCGTGCCTGTTTTACTGCTTATACAAACCGTTTGCTGCTAACCAACTGCCTCGTGGTGGAAGGTTATAAAAAAAATTAATATTTTATTCGTGGCTACACGACCGATTGGTAAGGATGTTGGATTGAGACTATCGAGTGTGAAAGTATGAGCGGAGGGTAAGAAGATATACTGAACGTGCAAAAGTAGGAGTGAGGAGTAAGCAAATAAGGCAACATACAGCATCTGTAACGTGTGTGTTATATTTGGCCAGTGTATACCTTTCTGCCGACCCAGCCTTTTCCTCTTTTTTTTTATCTCACTGAAGTAGCAAACGAGCATGCAGTCCACCTGATGGTAAGTGGTCGGTCACTGCCGCCCATGGACATCTGTAATCAACTTCATATAGAATATGGGTTTCTATCTGAAGTCAAACACAGATGCGTTGCTACTCCCGAGGACTATGATGGTCGCCTCATATAAAAGTGTGCCGGCAACCACACCCTTGTATCGAAACGCAAGAAATGCTTCACGCTAGAAAAAGGTGTGGCGGTGGTACTTCCCCGGACGAACTACACTGGTTCTACCACCTTGAATTCTTCTATCGCCTAAACCTTACTCAGCATTTATCTCCCTATAAAGAGTCCTTTCCAAGCGCCCATCTTCAGTCTAGCACTTACTGAATCCTGCGCGTTGCACAGTCTACCACACTTACTATATCGCGGATAGCACAGTCTATCAGTATTAATTTGGTCATGAGTCACAGTGCGAACGTCAACGTGCGTACTTGTCTACGTGCGAACTTATAAATATTAAAACTCAGTATGTAATGCTTTCAATCAACGACTAAATTTATTGCACAGATGTTAAAAAACATTTTTAACATATCATTTCTTAGGCGCAGTCTGTAGGCGGTGCTAGCTTGTATGATATAAATATTATTTTGTTACAAAACAAATAAATATAAATAACAAGGTGTGAGGTGACAGACCTGTTCCGCTCGATGGAGACGGAGTGCCAGCGGTCGTCGGCGAGGCGGTTGCTGGTGTCGACGGAGACGCCGAGCGGCGTGTCGCCGGCCTGCAGCTGCAGCTGCAGCTGGTCGCCGCCGATCAGCGATAGCTTCATGTAGTCCTGCGGGCCCTGCGGCATACAATGTATATTTTATGTAATGTTATACCTGAACAGAATTTTAATTATCCCATATATTAGCTTAATGTGTATGCCGAACCCGCTCTTTATCTATGAAGCACCTAGCAACAGGAAAAGTACTAGTAACATAGATATCGTGGCGATCCTCCACGGTTCGGTTTGCACGCTCGTTTTTGCCACGGACGTGCAGGTTGTGGAATGAGCTTCCTCCTTAGGTATTCCTAGGGCGCTATGACATGGGGTTCTTCAAGAGAGGTGCGAAAAGAGCTCTCCTTCACAGGCGAGGCATCTGGCGACTCCTATGGTGTTGCGAATGTTCAGAGGCGACGGTGACTAGGTTAAATTACAAAAAAAGATAAATGCTGATGTAAGATCAAATATACTTACTCGTACATGACACTCGACGACTCCACGATTACATAAATACAATTAGTATTTTGATTGCTTAAAATTAACACTGTCATACCTTAGCATGTAACAGTACAGCATTCTCTTTAGTAGTTCGAAACTCGAAGTAGATGTCGCCACTGTGACCCAGGTCGAACGCGGGTAGTTGTATTATCGCGTCCGAAATGCGGAATGTTACTGCGTTGCCAAATAGATCTGTAAGATGAACGAGTATTAATTATTAAACTTTTTTCCATATGGTATTTAGGTAGCCAAAGGATGTCGATGGTAAGTGGTCACCTACAAATGTCCAAGGGGGGTCTGTCCCTTGGACATCTGTAAGCGAAGGTAGTAGAACCAGCGTAGTTCGACCGGGGAAGTACCACCGCCACACCTATTCCTAGCGTGAATAGCGTGAATAGCGTGAATAGCGTGAATCTTGCGTTTCGATGGAAGGCTGTGGTTGCCGGCACACTTTTATATGAGGCGACCATCATCATCTGTGATTGACTTCAGATAGAACCCATGTTTTATTCGAAGTTGCTCACCGATGTCCACTTACCATCAGGTGGACTGCATGCTCGTTTGCTACTTGAATCAGTTAAAAAAAACAACTTCATATTGAACTTCATTTATCCAAAATCAATCACAAATGCGATGCTACTCCCGGGAACTGAGATGTTCGACTTGAGAGAAAATAAGCTGACAACCAAATACTTCCACAGAAATGTAAGAAATAGATTTGGTGGTGGTATCCCCCAAACAACTTGCACTGATTCTACCACCTCACAAATCAAATAAGAATGGAAATATTTATTATTCTGTAATTGTGAAGACAGTTACTGTCAGTTTCTACTAAAGAAATAGTATAGATTTCAATTGTGCATACTCACCGTCTCCCTCACATAGCAGCGGGCCAAGTGAATACATTCCCTCTTTCTCGTCCAGATGGCTGCCGGTGTCACCGAATCTTAGCTGCTTCACAGGAAGGAATTCCTTCTCCGTAATCTCTCCGCCGTCGGTCTGGTATTCTGTTAGGATAATATTTATCACGCTTTTACTATACATACTATGCAGTTTTACTATGCAATTCGAAAATATTTTTAAAGACTATTTCATGCATGGTTGCAAGTTTCTTGTGATTATTAAAGTCTGTGAGTGACTAAGTATCACTCTACTACTTATAAACTCATATAAATAGAAAACAGCTGAACAGAACTGTTCGAAGTCGGTGATTTATAAATACAAATATTTATCTGTATAGATGCAAATGCAATTAAATCAACCGAACTAAATCACCATTATCAGGATTTTAAAAATTAAGCATACGCATCTGGGCCTTCGCAAAGCAAGGTGAACGCCGTACGCGCGATACGAGAGTCCGACGTTACGGACCCTGTTGGGAACCTGGTCAACTATCTATTTATCTTAGGGTTTCTCAATCCTTGTTGTGGTTTCCCCTTGTTATACGTCCCCTACGCTAATATTATAATTAAAATTACGACTTTTGGCTCGTATCACTCACAAAAAAGTGAAGCTTTTTAACATTCTATTATTACGTGTAACTGTTAATGATCCGAGAGGTATTAGATCTTAAATAATTGACCGTGTAGCCCTTAAGGACATAAAAACCTCGGCCACCGTTATATTGACTTTGTCATAGCATACGAAAGACTCGAAAAATAATGTTCTGTACTGATGGTGCCGACCACATAATCTTAGTAGCGCTGCCCCGTGCGCAACACCCACCACGCGATCGGTCGAAAGGTTCCTCGTGGCCTTTTTCTATACTTAAACCTAACGATAAGGCAGACGGACTACCTGATGGAAAGTAGTCCCGACGCCTATGGACATTTGCAACACCAGAGAAGTCGCCAATGCATCGCCGACTTTGAAGGAAAGCTATTTTCGTTCTTTTTTTTAAGAGCCCCATGTCATAATGCCCCGGGAATATCTCAGGAGGAAGTTCGTTCCACATCTTCCGATCCGGTGGTAGTGTAAGAAAAAAATGTAATTGACAATTTGTAAGTGCCCTCGTGGGCCTATATAAAATAAAGACATTTCATTTCATTTTTGCACGTCCATAGCAGAAACGAGGGTGCAAACCGAACCGTGGGGGACCGCCACGGGTCCAGTCAATGTGGATGGAACTTTATCGGCGATGTCCAAAACATGTACATTACGTACATCCTTATGTTGATTCACCCGATACCAGAGACCACGGGAAATCCATGTAATGATAATATGTAGGTCGTAGCGACTGACCGTCGCGCCTCAGCGGCGAGTGCTCGGCGTCGCAGTTGCACCACTTGGTGGGGTCGAGGCAGCTGCCCAGCACGCCGCACGCGCACATGCGCGAGCCCGGCGGCGCGCCCGCCCAGTAGTCCATGCGCTGCCCCGTGCGCGACACCCACCACGCGAACGGGTGGAACGTCGCCTCGTCGCCTGCACGACACATACACGTTATCGAATCAACTATTTTATTATATGACAATCACAACTAATAAGTACTATAAGTATTGCTTGATTTTATAACATTTTTAATACTTAACTATAAGGGTACTCACGATATGTGGTTTATTTTTGCCGATATTTCGGCCAAGTTGCATGGATCGTAGTCACGGCGAAACTGGCAGTTTCCGTGATCGTGAGTACCCGTTATGTATTAAAATGTGTCAATTCCGCGATAATATTAGTCTAAAATCATATAGTAATATTTGCTGTATTGCCTATTTTTTTTAAAGCAAATGACAACTAGTACGTACCGTAGCATTTTCTCGTTAATAACTTTTAACTCAATTAAAACAATGCGGGATACTGAGCGAGATGAACAGCCGCGAATGCCTGCAGCTGTACTAGAAGGACAAAACTAAAATCGACAGATATTGAGCGAGTTCGCACCGGGAGTGCCTACTTCTGTTTCCGAGACACTAGATCTTTGTGTACTACATTCTCGCAATAAATAAAAAAACACCGCACAATACTCACTAGACGAGTTGAGCAGCCGAGAGTGCCTGCAGCTGTACTCGTCGCATGACACTTACAATCGCCGGATAATGAGCGAGTTTGCACCGGGATTGCCTACATCTGTATTCAAGACGCTAAACCTGAATATTCACTGGGCGAGTTGAACAGCCGCGTGTGCCGAGTATGCGACCACACATATCGCCGTCCTTCCCGGGATTGCCTAACCGAACGGTTCGAGCTCCCACACTAGCCGCCTGCAACCCCAGGAGATCCTTTTAGTCGCCCGGAAGCCCCTTTTATTCTGATCCCGGAACTACAGGGACGGCACCGAGATTACCTACAGCCGTATCCGAGCCGCTAAACCACACAGTACTCACTGGGCGAGTTGAGCAGGCGCGAGTGCCTGCCTACATGTATATCCGAGCCGCTAAACCACACAGTACTCACTGGGCGAGTTGAGCAGGCGCGAGTGCCTGCCTACATGTATATCCGAGCCGCTAAACCACACAGTACTCACTGGGCGAGTTGAGCAGGCGCGAGTGCCTGCCTACATGCATATCCGAGCCGCTAAACCACACAATACTCACTGGGCGATTTGAGCAGGCGCGCGTGCCTGCCTACATCTATACCCGAGCCACTAAACCACACAGTACTCACTGGGCGAGTTGAGCAGCCGCGAGTGGCGGCAGCTGTACTCGAGGCGCTGCGTGCAGCGGTGCGAGCGCTGCAGCAGCGCCTCGAGCTGCGCGCGCGACGCGTCGTACGCGACGTCCTGCCGAAAGCTGCCCGCCTCCTGGAACCCGTCCACGCGCGACCGCGCCGCCGACGTGTGCGCCACGGACGTCACTATGCGACCGTCCGCTGGAATGCAATGCCCAATTGACTGGTTTTTTTATAAGAATTAAATAGCAAACGAGCATGCAGTCCACCTGATGGTAAGTGATCACTGTCGCCCACAGACATCTGTAAGCGACTTTATACAGAAAATCTGAAGTCAAGTACAGAGGAGAAATTGCATTAACAGTGTTCCCATATTGTTGTTTCACGGTAGAAAGTATGTTTTGAATGTACTATTTTTAACATTATAGTTAGGAGCCCTACCCTTAAACTCGACACACACAAAATACTACTGAGCGCGGAGCTTTACAGCCGCATGACACGACAGCAGCGTAACAGGAAAAACTCACTAACTGCAGAATGCAGAATATGCAATATGAAGTTATCAGCATTTAATAATATTTTAATCAAAAAAATTTATTAATATGAAATGTCCTGAAGCTATATCATTAAACAAAATATCGTACAGGTTATTGTATACATATTTTATTTACATAATAAAAATGTATTATTAAAGGATAGTGTATTAAGTGAAAAAATCGGGATTATACAATTTTGTAGTTGGTGAGTTTTTCCTATCCCCCAACGATATATTAACTGTTCTATTTCCATATGTGATTTTTAAAACTAAACATTGTTAAACCAGTTTGATCAACATTCAAAGTACCTCAAAAGCCCCAAGAAATTTACTGCAAAAATTGGTTAAGCCTTTTCGTAATACAAAACTTACAATAAAACTCGCAGGTGACCGGGAAGGGAGGCAGTGGTCCAGAGCCGTCCACGTCAATTTGTATCTCCGCTGAACGCGACACGCCCATAGCATTCTTATACGCCTGACAGGATAATGGATGAATAGCTAGAAAAGTCAAACATAATCGATATATTAATACGCAAAAACTTGTGCTGCATTTTTTTAGTAATATTCCGCGGATGGATTAGTATGAAATTTTGCACGGTTATAGTGGACGTAGAGAAGAAGTGCAGAATGTTAATATTTTTTTCAAATAATGCATATAACATACATAAAATCAACTAAAAACACATTACACACACTACAGTGCATTCATGACAATCACATAAATAATAAACGAAATAGAACATTCAACTATGAAAACACATAATGTCAGAAATGTCAGTGTCTTTGTCAAAATACCCGCTATTGCTTTTAAATGCTGCTTAAATAATTAAACCTCTTTTATGTTAAAAGGGTGCGTTCAAAATTACTTGAAAATGATTACAATTTATTTGAATTTGAGAAATATTCGTACTACTTTGGACGAGATGAGACGAAAAAATGTTCTGAGGCACAGAGGCCTCATAACAATTTTTCGTCTCATTTGATAACTTATGGAGATTCGTAATTAAGTAGACTGTAGAAGTAGACTGGCTTTTTAATTCTGATTGGTACAGAATTATATACATACATGGACGCCAAATACATATATTGATACGCTCAAAAACATTACTGTCCTTCTGAGTGTGACTGAGTGGGGTATTTTTTTTCCGACTGAAGTAGCAAACGAGCATGCAGTCCACCTGATGGTAAGCAGTCACTGCCGCCCTGCGTCATCTGTAATCAACTACATACAGAACATAGGTTCCATCGGAAGTCAATCACAGGTCCGTTGATACTCCCGAGGACTATGATCGTCGCCTCATATGAAAGTGTCTGGGCAACCACGCCCTTCTATCTCGCGCAAGAAATGCTTCACGCTAGAAATAGGTGTGGCGGTGGTACTTCCCCGGTCAAATACTGGTTCTACCACCTTGAGACTAAACCTACTAAACCTTCAACCATCTTGAGACTAAACCTTCTACCCCCTTGAGGGTAAAAATAGTATTAAAAAAGCATTCCAAATTTAAAATAGCATCGTGAATGACTCACAAGTGTGGCAGACGGCGCCCGCGTAGCCCGTGCCGCGGCAGTCGCAGCTGAACTCCTCCGCCGTCTGCGTACACAGGCCGCCGTGCTCGCACGGGTTCGGGTTGCATCTGCGGTGTTTAAAAACATTGAAATGAAATGAAATGTCTTTATTTTGTATAGGCCTACGGGGGCACTTACAAATTGTCAGTTACATTTTTTTCTTACACTACCACCGGATCGAAATACGACCCCAACTGAGAAGATCCGGCAAGAAACTCAGCGGGTTTGTCTTTTTTATTATTTATATTCATTTTTTTTTATTATATAAATATTATATAATACAATCATGTTTTTTACATGGTATGCAAGAAAATGAAGTATTGTTCAATCCTACCTGCTTTTTATCTACCTAAATCAATACAAATATCATTGTTTAAATTTGATAAGTCGTTCGTTTCTCATGTTTTCTTTCGACATATTCTTTTCATGATATGCGCAATACGTAATTATTATACAGCTGTGAACGAAAATCAAGAATTGACGTTTATTTTTGGCTTTGATCAATAAACTGTTCTTATTTCCATCACTGTAACATATGGACACAAGGATAAATTGCCGTTCTTTTTATCCTTTATCGCGATTGAAAGATCTATTTTATAGTTTAATAACACTTAAAATTGAAATAGCAACCAGGTTTCCTTAATACTGGAAAGCTTTCATATTTATTTAAAAAGGGTAGCCAACAAGACAATACATTACACTTACAACTTGATTAGGCTTAAAATATAAAAACTTTTTAACAAAAAATATCTACCGACTTCCATGTCACAAAAAAGTAAAAAATAATTTAAATATATTTTGGTCTAGAACATACTCAGTACTTAGTACATAGTCCTGAAGTCGGTGCTCGACATATTTCGCTGGACGACGGTAACTACGTCCTATATGAGCACCGACTTCAGAACTATGTACTAAGTACTGAGTATGTTCTAGACCAAAATATATTTAAATTATTTTTTACTTTTTTCTGACATGGAAGTCGGTAGATATTTTTTGTTAAAAAGTTTTTATTTTACACTTTTTAGTGACTATATTTTTATGTTTGTATTTAAATAAAGCCTCTAAGTTTGCTTTGTGCATCTACATATTCACAAAAATTAAACATAAAACACTTTTACAATTCATACAAACAGGGCGCCCCCTCTGGAAGTACCCCTCCATCATCAGGGTTGAGGAGTTGAAGGTCAAATTTTTCATCTTATATTGTTGCTTAGTAATCTTATAACATATACGTTAGTACTAGGTGGCTAACTTCTATGGCTCAGGCTTGCAGTACCCTGCATCATCAGGGTTTAGGAGTTGAAGGTCAAAATTTTAATTTTGTGCCTCTGTTTGGTATTATTTTTACATACCCGTAAGCACCAAATTGCCAACTCCTATGGTTTAGAATTGAAGTACCCCTTCATCATCAGGGTCGAGGAGTTGAAGGTCAAAATTTTAATTTTGTGCCTCTGCTTAGTATTATTTTTACATAACCGTAAGCACCAAATTGCCAACTCCTATGGTTTAGGATTGAAGTACCCCTTCATCATCAGGGTTGAGGAGTTGAAGATCAAATTTTTGATTTTATATTTTTGCTTAGTATTTTCTTTACATAACCGTAAGCACCAAATTGCCAACTTCTATGGTTTAGGATTGAAGTACCCCTCCATCATCAGGGTTGAGGAGTTGAAGGTCAAATTTTTCATCTTATGTTTTTGCTCAGTAATCTTATAACATATACGTAAGCACCAAATGGCTTATTCCTATGGTTTTGGCTTTAAGTACCCCTGCATCATCAGGGTTGAGGAGTTGAAGGTCAGATTTTTGTCCCATGAATTTGCTTAACAATTTCATTATATATTCGCAAACATCAAACGACCAACTTTTATAGTTCAGGCTAGCAGTACCCCTGCATCATCAGGATTGAAGAGTTGAAGGTCAAATTTTTCATAGTAAATACCTACATAGTAATTTTATTCTACATTTTACTCAATTGGACTTCTCCAGCTAAGGTTCGGCCGACTATCACTAATTTTATTATTTTGCTCCAAAAAGTTGATCCTATGATTAGAACCTTATCAAACTCTTATCAGACTACCCCTGGAGTACATCCTTTCTAATAAAAAAAGAATCATCAAAATCGGTTGGCGGGATATTGAGTTATTCATACATTTATCGCGTACATTGAAAATGCAAATTTAAGACTTATGCGTTTTTCTTATGGATGCCCTAGTCAAAAAAATACTAAAAAAAAATGGGACCCTATGACACGCACTACCTTTCAAATAAAAAAAAAATCATCTAAATCGGTTCACCCAGTCCGGAGAAATGAGGTAACAAATATAAAAAAAAAAAAAAAAAAAAAAAAAAAAATACAGACGAATTGATAACCTCCTCCTTTTTGGAAGTCGGTTAAAAATTCTGCCTTAATTACAGGCAGCCACGGCAGGCATCGTGGTCGAGTTTAAATATTTAAGACTATATTATAACACTTAATTATATGTATAAGTAATAATTAATTAAGTATAGTGTATATGCAAATCTGGTATGTATACATACATATATGTGTAAGCTTTGTGTTGATACTTGCCAGTGTTATTAGAATATTTTTAAGATTAGTTTTAAGACGGAGTCACTTTGACAAAAAGTGGATCTATTGCCAAAATGTCGTTTTAAAGAAATTGGTTAATTAATCCAATTTGATATTATAGAATCGTTTTGTGAAACCAAAACCGGTATGTGAATGTGTAACAGACGATTTAAATTAATAATAATAATACTAAAGCATGAACATTTGATTGTCGATTCTGTTTTTAGGTTAGTATTTTAGTTTCAATTTATATTTGTTAGTTATGTAAAACATATTTGTATTTCATAAATAAACTCTGTTTTTAAATGAAATGAAATGTCTCTATTTTGTATAGGCCTGCGGAGGCACTTACAAATTGTCAGTTAGATTTTTTTTCTTACACTACCACCGGATCGGAATACCACCTCAACTGAGAAGATCCGGCAAGAAACTCAGCGAGTTTGTCTTTTTTTCTCATTTATATTCATTTTTTTTATATTATTACAATCATGTTTTTTTTACATGGTAATGAAAGTTAGCTCCAGTATCTTGCCTTACAGTTCAGTAAAAGAGAGCCCTGTTTGGCGAGATACGCTACACTTTGACATTTATTAAATATACTATAGTAATGCATATTATTGCTCAGTCCCAAGCTGTTTTGTCTTCTATGTAATCAGAAATTTTATAATACGCTTTATTAGATGAATCACATCGTGTTATGTTTTAAAAAGTAAAAAATATCATCCCTTATATATGTATCAAAAAAAATATAGCAAAAGTATATTTCCCTCACCTGTCAATCATCTGACAAGCGTCGAACACGACCTCATTGGGGCAGCAGTACTCCTCCTTCTTCCAGTCGGTGGGCAGCCGGTAGTTGCCGTCCACCGCAATCTTACGCATGCACCCGATGAAGCCGCGTGGCGGACCTTTGCCACCTGATAAATGGGTTCCAATAATTATAAAATGTTACATACATTTTTCACATGATGTTGGCCTAGATTACCTTTACTACCTTCTATATATTAATACGTGAAGCAAAAACTTGTGACGCATATTTAACATACTTGCTGCGGACGGAAGAAATTACGCACGGTTTTAGTTGATGTAAAGTAGGATTGCGCATGCTAATATTTTTTTCAAATAATGCATTAAACTTACATAAAATCAACTAAAAACTCATTACACTTACTACCTTGCATTTGACACAAACACATACATAATAAACGAAATAGAACATTCAATGTCAGATGGCTTTTTCAAAATACCCACTACTCCTTTTAAATGCAGCTTAAATAATAAACCTATTTTTCCTCTAACGGGTGCGTTCAAAATAACTTGAAAATGATTACAATTTATTTAAATTGGAGAAATATTGGTGCTACTTTGGACATTATGAAGTTTAGTTTTTTAATTTAAATTACGGTCGAATTTCGACCATTGCGAAGGATGACTAGTCCCTGTAAATAGTAAGTAAGAAGAAATTTTAAAGAAGAATTCCAGTGTCCGCTTCCGAAATTGTTTATCTACACCACAAAATAAACCTACTGTAATTACGAAATCGCAAAGACGAACGCAGCGATAACTTATACAAACATATCATAATTCATTAATAGTTCAACACTATAGTAATCATTCTAATTAATTACATTTTTATGAAGTTCGACTCAAACGCAATATATCCAAGATTTGGTTGGTTGTATTTGAAACTGAATGTGGGTTCCTTAATATTAAATTTACCAACATTCTAAATAAAATAACTTGAAATTCTAAGCAACTAGAATACATACCAGCAATGTAGTAAGTGCTTCCAGTCAAGAACCTAAGTTTTTTCGTAGTCTTTACAGGCCTATAGTCCACAGCCAACGTCAAGCTGTCAGTCGCCATTGTGAGGAGCAACGAGTGCCAGCGACCGTCATTGAAATCCTCCGCATAATTATCCAGTTTGACTTTAGGAGAGCCTTCCGTGTATAGCTCTACTTTGACTTTTCCTTCTTCTAAATATACCTATAGAAATAAATTAACTATTTAGTTCGTTAACTAAAAAAATGTCGAATACAATTCCACCAATCAATTAGCCTATTGAGGTTCACTGCTGGACATAAGTCGCACCCTCAGAGGGAAAAGAGCACAAGTGCATGTTTTACAAATTTTCACTCCAAGTATTTTACGATGTTGTCGAGCAAATATTGACAAAAACGAATTGGACTAAGACACTATCGACTTCTGCCGATATGAGATGGAACTAAATGGCTGACTTTGTTCCACCAGACAGTAGGATGTTTAAAAGCACTTTGGCATATTTAAATGCCCTTGTCCTGCCTTGTGCGTTATGCCTCGCCTAAAGGGGGTTTTTAAAAATAGTCCCTGCGCCTAGCACACATGTTATTGCAGCGGTTGGGGATGTTACACAGGAACCAATTGCGGTCCATCTCTGGTTAATGTCCCTTAGTCAGTCTCTACGACATGCCATACAAATCTGAGACGTTCCAACTTAGTGCTGAGAAATCGAGACTTTTTGTGATAGACCAAAGGCAAGATCTTATGCTTATTTAAAATTGATTTCACATGTGCATAGTAGACAGTCGCTACTTGCCACGAGGTGAACTGACTACACTTTATCAACATTGAAATGGACAAATAAGGTGTTGTGTAAGAGATAGTCCTGTTTCAAAAAGTGATTATCAATAAACATAAAATATTGCACAGGCTTTAAATCCTATCTCAAATAGTAATAATAATTAATAAATTTCATGTTAAAAATTAGACATAATCATACCTTGACATAACCGTCAGTCTTGAACTTATGGTAGATTAGCAGTCCATGGTTTTCATACGTCCGAAACTCCACGGATATGTTCAATGTATTTCCGCCAGAGTAACCACGTAGCTTGGCATATGATCCCTCCTTTAAAAATGTTATTGGCACTACTGGTGGTTCCTAGAATAGAATAATAATTAAAAAATTTAGTAAAAAGTAAAAACACGCTTTTGTGAAAATAAAATTTTACATAATTATTATTGCATTGTCGGTTCTTGAGACGTGTTAAAGATTCTGTTACATACATACAACACAAGCTAATAAAAGTCAAAAAGAACATTAATATTAGTATAAGTGACAGAATAAATTATGCGTCGTCTTCAACCTATTATTGTCCCACTGTTGGGCATGGGTCTTCTCTCAGAATGAGAGAGTTATAGGCCATAGTCCACCGCGCTGGCCAAGTGCGTATTGGTGGACATAAATTATGCAATTATTATTTTGGAATGATTGTGAATTAAGCATATAAATATGAAGTACTGTCGTTTGGCAGCATTACTGTACTTTACGACCTAATTTAGTACAACCTTACGCTGTGCCAACCAAAACTAAAATAAATGTACAATTTAATTTCTGTGTAATAATATGTAGCGAATAATAATTTATATGACTTACAGGACAAGAATACAACGTGTTAACTTTCTGATACTTGAAGGCTGCTCCAGTCTCATAACCTTGCTTCAAGTCCTGGATAATGTTACTTGCGTTTAAGTACATGTTTTCTATGCATCCTGTGAAGTTCTGATTTACCACTAATCCTTCTTGGAAGTTGGGGACTCCACCGATGTATAGCTAAAACATAAAAAAAATTAACAATCCGGCTCGAAGGACCTTATCGTCGCTTATCGAACAAACCGCTCATGTCCAAGTTGGCGGTTTCTATGCAACAGCGTTAAATCCAAAATAAAACATGGATAAAGTGAAAAAAAAATATTACGATTCGACATCACTTATCTTATATAAACGGTTCATTTTTAACAAAAAGTGACTAAAGCACTTTAATTAAATAGTTTGTTTTGTTTATGCAGTTATTTTATTTCAATCTCCTGTAAAGTTATTTACGCGATGTTGTCGAATAAGCGACGACACATATTGCTTAATTTGCATACCTAATACAAAACTTTTAGTATTCATATTACATATAGGATGAAGGGTTTATACTTACCGCCCTATTAAGGTTAAGTTTGGAGAATTCGCCCTTAATACGTCCTTGTACAACAACTCGATCTACGGAGAAGAGGATGTCGCGTCGGTTTCTTGACATAACAACATCATGCCAGATGTTGTCATCCAAGAGACTTCCCACTGATAGTGATGTTGATGTTCCAGATCCTGCAAAAATTGGTAGAAGTTAAAATCTACGGGAAAACTAATGGAAACGAATAAATAAACAAAACGCTACAGCTTTTTACAGGTGGTAGAGCCAGTGTAGTTCGACCGGGGAAGTACCACTACTTCACCTATTTCCAACGTGAAGCATTTCCTGCGTTTCGATAGAAGGGTGTGGTTATGAGTTGTGGTTTATAAGAGGCGACTATCATAGTCGTCGGGAGTAGCAACGCATCTGTGATACGCTTACAGATGTCCATGGGCTGCAGTGACCACTTACTATCAGGTAGACAGCATGCTCGTTTGCTACTTCGATCAGATAAAAAAAAATACATCGGAGATAAGAAATAACACTAAATTGTTTCCAAATTTATTGAGGTTAGGAAAATGTTTACTTTCATAACTTGGTTGAAATGTTATTTTATCCAAATTGCTATCAAAAACACTTATTTGAATTGGAAAAGGAGCCAAATTAATAGATGTATCATTTTTATATAGATATTATTTATTCATAGATATATTAAAATTGAAATCGCATAAAAGGTAGTTCCGAGGTCTGAAAATAAATTATTTTTGCAGTGTGTTTGAAATCGCAACAAATCTCAAAACATGTGAATTTAATTTAAGGGATTGAAATATATTTATATACCTTGTTTCCAGGTAAAATTTACTCTATCAAATCACAAACCATATCTACTCACCAAGATCTATATTGAGTACGAGCCGATTGTCTCTCAACTGCAGCGCTATATAGTCTCCCTGCGTTCCCCGGGAGTAGATCAGGGCTCCCGACGCCGCACTGGTCTTGAACCGGAACCGTATCACCTCGCGAGACGCCGCCACCGGGTCGCGGAGCAGGTCGACCTTCACGAGGGCCGTGCCGTTGAAATAAAGCGTGTCGGCCACTGGAAATAAAGAAGACTAACTTATACCCGAGGTCCTTCCTGCTTAGGTCACGTTTATAACGGGAATAAGTTTCCTTTGTGTTAATCCAGGTTCTAAACTGTGTGTCGAATTTTAGCGAACTCGAGCCACCTTTTGCGTGAATAAGTGACAATCATAAATCCCATCTATCCATCAGCATTTTGAAGTCCACTGCTGGACATAGGTCTCCTATAAATGGCGCCTCTCCAAGAGGTCCGGTGCCATCAGAATCTAACGGTTTCCCGCCGTCTTTTTCAGGTCATCGGAACACCTGGTGGAGATGACGACCTGTGCTTCTTTTGCCTAAACTTGGTCGCCACTCAAGGACCCTTTGAATCTCATAGGTAATCAGTCCTTCGAGCGATGTGGCCGGCTCATCGGCTCAGCTTGCTAATTTTGAGAGCTTAGTCAGTAAACTTCGTTCGTCTACGGATTCATCGCTGAAAATCATGTCTCATAGTAAAATTTCGAACATAGCACTTCTCGAGTTACTCTTAGTCTTAGCCTTTGAATACATACATCCGTACATACTTTCGCCTTCATAATTTTAGTAAGTAGTCGTGGAAAATAGGCATAAGTACAGCTCTTAAAAAACACAGAAGTTTCTCGCTTATCTAGCTACAAATGGGCATACAAAGTTCAAGTGTACATTGTAATATTCATACATACTAGTGATGGAACAATGTTATTGAACATTCGGGACTGCGAATGTGATTATCAAGGGATAACCAAGGGATACCGAAAAGGGATATCGCCTTTGCAAGTGCCGGTAAGGACCGGCATTTGCTGTTTTACCTCATCGGTCGTCAAAAAACAATATCGTTGTTTTTTGACGACCGATGAGTTTATATTCATGTTCTAGGTCTGGATGTTTGTGTATTCGTCTTGTGTGTGTCCATGGTACCCACGACACAGGAGAAAATCCTAGTGTGAGGCTATGAGTGTAGAAAGCATGTTCCAGTTTTTGGTATAGAGGGTACAAAACATTTGCACAATTCTTGCGAATGCGAATACCTGAAAACACGCGAATATTCGCAAATGCGAATGTTTGTTACATCATTAATACGCACCATAGTCGCATCCGTACAACTCAACCCGCATGGAGATCTTATCGCGCCAACGCATCGGGTTGATGCGAATGTACTGAGCGATGATGGGTACCTCGAACTCGTTCTTCACCACCGTGTTGCCGTCGGTGTTGCCTTCGAACATCTGCAACACGATTTTTAGGAGCGTTCATTAGTTACGTAACGTTATTTTGGCGATTTTTCGACTCTTCTTTCCCATTGTGAGACCTTAACCTCCTCGGTGGCCTTCGTCAGCGCTTGTAGTAGGGGACTCGAAAACTCCAACGGAACGAACCGGTGGCTCCTAGCGCAGTGCCCCTCACGGGCTCATCTCTTGGGGGACGTGTACCATCCCCCTTCATCATCCGGTGCTTACGGTGAGATGCAGCCACACATACCGCCGTCTTTCTCGGAGTTGCTTGTTGGATGGTTCGAGCTCCCACTCTAGCCGTCCGCAACCCCAGAGGCCCCCTGTTAGTCGCCTCTTACGACAGGCAGGGGATACCGTAGCTGTATTCTACTCCCCGACTACAGAGTGACCCATTGTGAGACCTAGTGAGATTTGTCTCGAATCCTCTCCCTCCCGACTAATCGCACGTGGAATTGTTAAAACTAGTAACTAATATAATTCACTTGTAAAGGAAAAAATACGTGATATTATGCTGAGACCCTCTCTTCACTTCATGGGATTTGATGAGATATGACCTCTAAATGTACGTGGTACATTTCATGGATGCCCTCATTTTATTATATACAATTTCGTCCCTGTAGTCCCAGTATTAAAATAAGGCTTCGGTATCACCTGCCTGGCGTAAGAGGCGACTAAAAGAGGCCTCCGGGGTTGCGGGCGTTCGGTAGACCCCGGGAAAAACAGCGGTATGTGAGGTCCCATACCGTCGTATAAAGACAGATAAAGCAGTGGGACCAGTCGTTCATCGTCTTTATTCAGTTGCACCACTACCTCGAAGGTCTAAGTCGAAACAACTCGGATACATTTATATCTCCCTTGTCACATTCTTCAACTAGAACACAGTAGCGATTAAATGCTATCATTGGATAGAAATTAGTGTTGCAGTGCAAGATTATTATTCCCACACAGCAGAACCTGACCAGTCTGGGACCATTAAATTACGCAGGTGTCGACTTTACAGGCCGCACGATTGTAAATAAATAAACGGTAAATAAATTATACATATCTTCACTTTTACATTCAAAATATAATATCAAGAAGTATTAATTCCATAATTCCCATAAATAAAAATTGTAATGACATTACGTGTAGGCATTGTTAAGTTGTTAATTACTTACTACATATTTTTTAAGCTTACCTAAATACAAAACAAATGCGATTCTGGGATTAACAATTAAAATCTGTACTATGTGCAGAAGAAATGTGCATTAATAATGTGTATATACAGGTATATTTTAAGATTTATTTCAGACTTTCAGGTTAGCAAGCAATAAATCATGTAATACTTAACAACCGGCAGTAAAGTTTATTATTTTACCAAAATTGATATGTATTCCATCCATTAATTAGTATATAAAAGTCCAAACTTCCAGTAATGATACCCTATAAAGTGCTTCCCCTTAACTCGCTTGCTTAACTCAAATCGACTAGACTTAAAAATTACCACACAGGGTTTTTTTTATCTTTATTGCAAACGAGCATGCAGTCCACTTGATGGTAAGTGGTCACTGCGGCCCATAGACGTCTGTAAGCAACTTCATACAAAACATGGGTTCCATCTGAAGTCAATCACAGATGGGTTTCTACTCCCGAGGACTATGGTGGTCGCCTCATGTGAAAGTGTGCCGGCAAACACACCCTTCTATCGAAACGCAAGAAATGCTTCACGGTAGAAATAGGTGTGGTACTTTCCCGAGGGAACTACACTGGTTCTATCACCTTCAAGATAAGCAACAATTTAGCAATAAAAAATCATAATAAGTCATCAAACTGCTTTTTTAGATGTAGATTTTCTACATCATATAACTTCGGTCGGCATTTTCATATATTCAATAGTTTTTATAAAAAAAAATGTGGTCCAAATTAGTATTTTCTTTAACTTCCGGTTCCAATTAAAAATAGTACGCCAAAATATACCCCGACTCATGCAAATTGGCTTTTACGGTTATCACTCAGCTCTGCCTACCGCGTAAGCTCGAGGTATTAATGTACCAATCACTTCCCATTACCTGCGTATTCCCATCAGCCATGGCCACGGCCCGCCAGCTCTCCCCATCGTCGGAATACTGCACCATATACTCCGAGACATACTCGTCGGTGTTCGCGCGCCCCCTGGTTGCCATGCGACGCAACTCTTTCCGCGCGAGTAGATTCACCGTCAGGTGCTGGTAGTAGGAGCTCTCGCGCGCCGTCCAGGCTGATGTGCCTTCACCATTGTTAGTTTGTTATTCATGTGTTAGAAGCGTGATTTGACACAGAGGATAATATTAAAGTGTGAATTGCTCAATGAAATGGCTCCATAAAGTTTGGTTGGTTTGCATTTATTCATTTATTTGTTATATAATATTATGTATGATTTCTTTTTTCGTCAATAGTGTAAAGCATCAATAAATCAATCAATGCAATTAATTTAAAATCATGTTTAACTACATTTAAATGAAATTTCCGAAAGCAGATCCAATATTATCCATATACTACATATAGTTACTAAATAATATCTGCATGTTTCCTCTGTGGTTTGAAGTTTACATGACATATATAAAGGTTAAATGATATTTTTTACGAGATAAAATAAACCACACTAATAACAGTGTTAAAGAAAATAAAAGCAGGCCTCTTATGATAAGGAATTGTAAATATTATTATAGTATAATATATTCAAATATACCACCACTATATTAAATCTAACTACTGCCAACCAATAATGTGCAAACTACATTAAATACATGCACCCTATCATTCAGAGTTAATTGGTCATGTCAACTGAATTAATCAGTTATCCTGTTAATATGCCGTTAGTTCCAGAACCCATGGATTTTTACCTTAACTTCACCTCCAGCGGCTTTGTAGCGGACATAGTCAAGACCATTGGACCCATAGCTGATGTGATACTCTTGCACAAACTCTTGAGAGTGAGCTCTTCCTTGGGTGGCCACTCGAGTTATGTTCTTCACGGTACCCAGGTCTATAACTAGGTACTGGTCAAAATCATTTTCTGACGCCGTCCACGCGTTCAGACCTTTTTTGATTGAAATCATTCATTTTTTTACTCATAAACTCGCAATGTTAGTACTCTTTGGAATGTTAGTTAGATATTTTAATAAAAGTCCTATTTACAAATTATGATTTATTCATTTTCTCTTATAAAGGCTACCCTACACATAACTCCTTTGCCTACCTCAACTTCCAATTGGAAATTTATAGAATTTAAAACTTAGCTATTTCTTTTTAACAGCCACAAACCTACACCTTTGATTATACTGTATTTTCACTATTCCACAAACCTATAACACTCATAATTAATACACTGCAATTAAACAAATGACAATGTTATAGAGATTAAAACTTTTTCATCTCCTTCTTCATAAAACTCTTTGCAAATATACAATCAGGTTCATTTAAAGATTGAGCTTCTTTCACCAGATCCTCATACTGAAGGAAATCAAAAGTTTGTGGTTCATATTCATCTGTATCCTTGACCTCCACAGACACGGCCACAGCGTGACTATTGTCTAGAAGTGTTTCTTCAAATACCCAATTGGCTTGCAAGACACCTCTGTCATATAGCTTGGTATCTGTGACTAAACTCCCAACCTCCAATGATGTCTTCAGTGCAAAACTTAACAGATCAAGGGCTACTGTGATGCCAAATCCTTTATTCTTCACATAACTCTCTTTTAGACACCACAGACGATAGAAACAAGCTATCTGCAGCATCTCAGATGGATAGCTACGAATCGTAGACCATTCATGTTCAGAAAACTGTCTTTTCATCAGCCGAAAGAAATCTGGTATATCCTTATTTATGGGAGGTTCGATTTTCATCACATCTATCCCAACATTACTTGCTGTCCTGCCGGCTAGAACTACAAATTCTCCTTGATGAGAAACATTGAAACTGATTGGTATGTCTCCAGCACCAAGTAAGTAAGGTTTGCCATGTTCGTCCCTTCCAAACCTAACTTCTTCGTAGGGAATACCTGTAGAGATATGCACAAATTTTCTCATCATAAGACGCCCTATCAGAGATGACTTAGCATCGTCCTGGAAGACAAATTTTGAGAGCCTCTCTTTCTCCTCAGGCTGAATGTAGCTTGAAGCGATCCTGATCTGATCTTCAGTTGGCATCCACTTTGTAGCATTGAAAGCCCACCTGACATTTACTTTGGCTGACATCTTTCTTGTTTCTATCCTTCTGCACTTAGTAACAGGTCTTAGGTTACTTTGTGGTCCAATTATTGTCTTAATATTGTGGACCTGTAGATAATGAACCCTATTTCAGGAAATTATTCTTAGTCTTCTTAGTTTAAATTTTGTAATAGATTTAAAAACTGAACAAACACCTAGCTGTACCATACACACTCGCAAATAATCACACAAACATGCAAAATAAAAAATAAAATAGAGTAACTATAGATATCAAAAATATTCTATTTATACTCAGTGAATCTTCAAAATGATAATTACAGCTTTAGCCAAAATAAATATAAATGCATAATCATTTAAATGTGTCCATGAAAAATTTCAACAGAATCTTGTAAAATTGAACTGTATAAAATATAAATGAAACTTAAATTTAAATCAATTTCTAAATTAAAACTACACTATTAACGGCCGATTAAACAAAAAAAATCAATTTTGTATAAATGCATCATACAAAATTAAATGAAAGTATCATACAAAATTATGGAAAGAAATATTAACACAAATTAAATTATATCTGAAGCCACATGGGTTGTAGTGTTCTTCATCTATACTTATAAATAAAATTGAAGTGTCTGTTTGTAATATCAAAATAACAGCTTTTTATCAATTGCATATGAAAGTATACATGATACTGATAACAAAACAACAATCAGTAAAATTTTTGTCTGTCTGTCTGTCTGTCTGTCTGTCTGTCTGTCTGTCTGTCTGTCTGTTTGTTTGGGGTAATCTCCGAAACCGCTGGACCGATTTTCTCGGGATTTACACTATTAGATAGCTAATTTTACAGCGCGTAACTTAGGCTACTTTTATTTTAGAAAAATAATTAGGG
This sequence comes from Spicauda simplicius, assembly GCA_949699795.1. Taxonomy (NCBI): domain Eukaryota; kingdom Metazoa; phylum Arthropoda; class Insecta; order Lepidoptera; family Hesperiidae; genus Spicauda; species Spicauda simplicius. The sequence goes on from OX453062.1 coordinate 1,485,363, forward strand.
TACTTTGGTAAAACATAAAAACCTTCAAAAAATACCTCCGCTTTATGCAGATTAAATGATAACTTAAGTTCAGCCGATATGGTTTACATGAAACTTGGAGTGAACCTTGAGTATCTAAAATAACATAATATGATAAAATAATTGACCTTCAACTCCTCAACCCTCATGATGCAGGGGTACTGCCCGCCTAAGCCGCAAGAGCTCCTCATTTTCTGCTTTCCAATTTGTTATAACGTTTTTGAGCAAAAACAAATAGTGTAAAATTTGACCCCCTCAACTCCTCAACCTTCATGATGTAGGGGTATTGCCTGCCTTAACCATAAAAGTTAGATTTTTTTTTACTTACAAATATTTAAGGAGGTTTGTCAGCAGAAACAAATGATGTAAAAATTTACCTTTACCTCCCTATGATTCGAGGATACATCATTAACCCATTATTGTCCCACTGCCATGCCCCGTGCATGGCTGTGACTCTTCTCTCGGAATGAGAAAATTTTAGGCCACAGTCCACCGCGCTGGCCAAGTGCGAATTGGTGGACTTCACACACCTCCGAGAACTTTTTTTAACGAATTCCCGGGAGTGTGGGTTTCCTCACAATGTTTTCCTTCACCGAAAAGCAGTGATAATTAATTTCTACTGCGCACATAAAACAGTGGTGAGTGCCTGGGTTTAACCCTGGGACCTCCCGATTAAGAGGGCAAGTTTCAAGTTTCACTGCTCTTGATTCGAGGATACCTACTGCATATTCTACAGAAGTTGGCCATTAGGTGCTTTCATCCATACAATTAAATGTAATTTAAATGTCTTTTGAATATGAGAATTCTCCTTTTTACTAAATTAATATGGAAATGGATATTCCGTTTTTTAATTCACAATCTACCTTTTTGTAATAAATCTACTTCGTACAAACAAATTTATACCTACAAAAAACAAAGGAAATATAATTAATTCGACTTATTTTCGGAGTAGTTACTTACCTCAGCTAATAACAAGGTGGGTAACTTATACATGAAGTAAACAATATTCATGATTATAACTATAGATACACCTAAACAGGCAGACACATCACGATGCTGCCGCGACCGAGCATTCTCTACTTTCAAGCGTGTTTAGAAAGATTTACTTTGTGTATTGTTTTAATAAGGGATAACAGATGTCGCTGGATGTATCCTGAGTTACGCCAAGGGCTAATTCCTGAAGTTTGTAGGTATATAAAAGTGAGTGAATTATTTTGAGTTCAAATTCGATTACGTTGGATTCAATTGGTACGATTTGTTTAAAATAGGGACTTTGTAACGTATCATTATTAATTTTATGCAGGTAATATTATATTTTTTTCTTAATGTAATGATATACTCAACTGACTTCGAAAAGGAGGAACATCAATTTGGTTGGTATGTTTCTTTTATGTATGTACATCGATTTCTCGGCCAACTGAGGAAGTATTTTCTTTCATTCAATGGAGTTTACTTGCAGTTTGATACTATTGTCATCATTCATAACTTCAGAAATATGTGAGATTGCGATGGAGCATCATATAAGATATTTTGGCATATGTACCTATCTATGTAGAATTGAAACGAAGATAACTTAACTCATCGTCTTGCATGGATTATTAATAAGAGCTGTTAATAATTGTAACAATATGCTGTACAATGTGTACAAGTACCTACTGGTATTAATAAATATTTAAGGGGGGGGGGGGACTTTCATGTGACAAATGTTATCTATTTACACAATATTAATAAGAAACAACAGGTAGAGCTTGAAATATTTAAGAAATGTTCAATCAAACAAATGGGGCTTTTTGCCGTTTTGTTTATAAATAATGGTACGGAACCCTTCGTGCGCGAGTCCGCTTCGAAGTTGCTAAGTCCTGGGAAGGACGGAGGTATGTGTGGTCGCATACCGTCGTAAAGACTAGACGGAGCGGTGGGCCCAGCCGCCTATCTGGGAGGAGCCCGATAGGACAACACATTCGGAGGATTCCGGTTGAAGTTTCGAGATCCCGGAGTCCTCCTTTTAGCGCCGAGGACGGCCACCGGGGGGGTTTTAGTGCGGTAAAAATCCCACAAAACTCTGCGTCGCTCCCGCGGCGTCGGGTACCTTTTGAAGGTTTCCCCCTCGAGAACGAAAAAAAAGGTATATGTCATGTATTTTTTAAACGCGGGCGAAGCTGCGGGTTTCAGCTAGTATTACATAAGATTACTCATTTTACAAATTTTATGAGAAATTTAAAAACTTACCATATAGTTTAGCATTATCTGGGCCTCTTTCTCTCAAACTGGAAGTGGCAGTCAATTTAGAAGATTCCACTAGAGGGTCGTTGCATTCGTAATCGTAGTAATATCTTACAGAATCTAAAAAAAAGGTTACTTTAAGTCAATGGCATTCATAAAACAACTTTGAAACAGTTATCTAGAAATATATACCCATACATTAATTTGGAACCTAATTCTGAAAAGCGGAAATATTCACTGTTTACAAGAAAAACGTTACAAAGATGAAACATCATCCCACTTACCTGCCCGAATGTCTGAAATGCTATAGCAAAGCAACACAACGAAATAATTCACAAAACCGCTCATCATAATTTCATATTTGATTCAACCTAAAATCGTTATTTGAAGCTGTGTCGGTCACGAAAACGAATAAAATTGTTTGATCATTACGTTTGGCGTTGTCACACTCATCAAGCCGGACAACACCCAATCAAAAGTACGTTTTTAATGCCAACGACAACGAAAAGTCAAACAACAAATGCATGCTAGAGGGCAGATATAAGTTATATGATGATAACAGCCAATTAATTTTTATTAAGAATGAAGAACAACCAATAAACGTAAAGTATTCGTGAAATTTTCTGTAATAAAAAACAAATCATGGAATGTGTTCCAATACCTTTATTTACAAAACGGTAAGATATTGTTATAAACAATTCTACTAACATTGTAATTTTGTCATCGTTACGTAAACGAAAATGTTACGTACGAAAAAAATAATTAGATACAGAATCAAAATCAAAAGTATACTAACTTATTTTAGATTTATTATAGTTTAACTGATATAAAGTAACATTATTCTACTTAGACAAATTGTTATAACGGAACGCATGAGTTACTTTAAGTGTTACCAGTCTAGAAGAAAATAAATTTGCTAAAATGATTGGTAATATAATTAATTTAGGATTAAGGTCCATATTACTAAAATTATCTAGATTATTTAAATTGTCCACATCACTAAAGTGTAGTAATTAACTCAATACCGTAATTGCACATTAAAGGCAGTTATTGGTTTTATGCGAGTTGATGAAATTGCAAAAATGTTGATTGTATATGGCAACATAATAATTTATTCACATTTTTAGTCCGAGGTATTTCGGCGATAATTATTTTTATTCTGGATTTTAAACAAATATCGATTAAAAGTGGTCGTTTTTGTTGAATTTCGCAATTGATTTATAAACTAAAAACATAATTAAACGAAAGTAAAAGAATACTGCTTACGCCTGTACAGTATATGTCGCATTGCAGCGTTATTCCCGTTACCTACATATTATTCTGCATTTGTCGTTTGCCACGTTTTTATATACACTGTTTGTTTGTTTAATTGAAAAATGGTTATTAAAGTGTAATCGTCGTATTTTTTAAAGGTAAGGAATGCAGTTTCTTATTGAAATGAGTCATTCGATAGGTGATCTCAGTGCCTGCTTTCTATAGGTCGCTCGTCTGCTGACAGAATGCTAATCAATACTTGAGTTGCATTTTCGTACTTTTTATTATTATACCAAATTATCGGTAAATGAATAGCGAGATTCACGTAATAACAGCCGGTTAAATAAGCGATGGTTAATTTGTGACTTTACAGTAGTTTGATAGTGTTTTATGGTTTCACCTATATTGCTTTACTGCCTGAGGAGTCATTAAGCAACTTTACAATCAGTAGAAAGAGAGTTGCACTCCTCAGCGAAGTGTAAGGTTCATAAGATGAAATAGATAATTGTTTTGTGCTGTGCTTGGTCCATTTTTCGGCACAAACAAAATTCCGTATATATTCCAGTTAAAAAAGTTAAAATCCGCTAGCCGCAAATGTTCAGGCCTTTATATTTTAATTTGTAGATATTTAAACGCTTCATAATTGATATCATATTCATAATAATGTAGAACCACTAAAAAGACAAGTAAAATGCACTCATTACTCTTGACAAATATCCAAATAGAGATGTTGTAACTCTACAATTGGAAAAAGGCTACAAAATTTTGTAAGAATGTCTACAAAATTTTGTGCATATTTGAGATTGTGTGATCATCTATAGGGCTGCTTTTTTAATTAGAAATTAGGGATATTAATATCAGTGCTGAATGTCATAGAATACCATAATTAAATTAATCCAAAAGATAGCACTCAAGATTCTATTACAAAATATAAACTAAGGATAGTAGTTTAACATTATGTAACTTATTTTCCAGAAGTAAAAATGTCGAGCATGTCAGATCGCAAGGCGGAGCTGGAGCGCAAGAAGGCGAAGCTCCAGGCTCTCCGCGAAGAGAAGGACCGCCGTCGCAGGGAGAAGGAACAGAAAGATGCTGAGGAAGCACTAGTATGTTGCATAAATTTTTCTTGGAATTCTATTTGACTTCACTTAGACCAAGACTCAAGGTCTCCCCCCATATAGTGTACAGTTTTTCCCAGCATAGTAGTTGACAAATTGTTTTAAGGGTGAACCTGGACATAAATAAGTCCCAACAATCCATGTGGCTTTCATACATATAAATATCAGAGAATATTAGGCAGCCCTTGGTTTGTTCTTTCATGGTATGAAAATAGTTTGATCTCTATCTGTTGCTGATCGCTGCCATTTTTTACCATTTTATAAGTTGTGGTGGAGTATTGAATAGTTGTCATTATATACTCTAATTTTAATGTGATAACTGCACTATGCAGCTTAAATATTACGATTTCTAACTGAAGCTAACTATGAGTTTCTTATCCTTGACTACTTTGCTGAAATGTCATACAGTATGTGTGTCATGTCACTCCCTTTTAATTCAAGCCCTGTAGTTGCTTCATTATATGACACAGAATGAAAGACCTCAAAATTTCATTAAGATTAAATAAATACTGAAAACTTCTAACATACCTAGTTTATTGTTTAACAAATAGAGATATTAAAATTACTATCTAGAAAAGGATGAATATAAATGTTACTGTTTATAGATATAACTTTTAGAAAGTCACCAATATTCAAAAACAATTTTGTTACTTACACACGATGCAAATTTTGCATTTTTAATTCTCAGTGAATTACCAAACAAAGACAATTTATTAATTGGTCTCTTATCTCAAGTGGCATATTGTCTCACATTTCAAAAATAGCAAATATCAAATAAATAAATTTAAGTAATTTCAAAAGTGGTAAACCAGCATAGTTCGACCAGGGAAGTACCACCGCCACACCTATTTCTAGCGAGAAGCATTTCTTGCGTTTCGATGGAGATAACCATCATAGTCCTCGGGAGTAGCAATGCATTTGTAATTTACTTCATATAAAACCTCTGTTCTGTATGTAGTTAATTACAGATGTCCATGGGCGGCAGTGACCACTTACCATCAGGTGACTTGCATGCTCGTTTAAAAAGTAATAAGCTCAGTTTGATATTTTCTTTAGCAACGTGCGTCGGCGGCTTCGAGCCTGGACAGCCGCCGCGACCTGGACGAGATGCTGTCCTCGCTGGGCGTCGCGCCCGTCAAGGACGTGCTGTCGTCCCTGTCCTCCATGACGTCCCTCACGCCGCCGCAGACTGCTTCACCCGACGCGAGCTTACCACACACGGACAAGTCTAGCTTACCTCCTCATGGGTAAGTAAGTTATAAGGGACTGTGAATATACTTATGGCATCGTCCACCAACGCCTTTGTAGCTTTTGATAGCAAGAAGTAAATTGCTGCAGGGATGTGTATCTCTTCTGCTAAAGGTCGAAAAAGTTAGTCGCACAAAAGGAATGGATGCTGTCGCTTGAAAATGCTTTTCCATTATCTCAAAACATAGCAAGTTGTTAAAACGTGATGGAGAAAAGATCCAGGCGCCTAAACTTAAATTACCCACATTTTTAAGATTTAGACTACTAGTATAAGCTAGTAAATAAAATATGAATAATTCCGCGGCTTCGCCTGCTTCGGTCACGTCTTCCACGGTAATCAGGGACGCATACATCGGAGGGCGTAAAATAATCTACTTGGCTTCATGCCAAACTAGGTATATATTGAAAACCTTGGCTGATATTATTTCCGCTCTCAAAGCTGTCTTTAACCTATAAGTGACCAAGGCACGTAAGGATTATGACCATAATAAAGCGACAACGCTTTATTTAGATTCGCGAACGACCTACTTCGGAAGGTTTCGTTTGCTTGACGACTTTTTTTTTTGGTCCTCACACTGGAATCTATGTTTCTGACAATAATCCTCTTTTGAGCGCTCCTTTACGCGAAGTTCAATAGAGTAGGAACTAGGGACCACTCTGATCGCGGGGCCCTGGGCACGTGCCCAGTGTGCTCAGTGCGAAAGAGACCGCACCTAAATTGCCCCGACGCCATTCATGTTAGTTGATCAAAGGACACCTAAGAGTCGCCTTTGAAAATTTAGATAATAACACCTTGGTGATCAAAGTGAAAAACTCCTCAAATTTGGTCCTGGCTGTAACATATATTAGAATTTTGTAATCAAAACATGCATTTATGCGGAGTTTCGGTACAACATAAAAATAAGTAATAAGCCACCTGCAATGTTTTTCAATTTCTTTAGAATAGAGAAAATAACTAATGCAGATTCTCTTAGTATCCGTTTGACCGTGACCACAATCCGTGCAACTAGGTGGAAATATCTGAAATTCAAAAACCGCATATCGTGAGTACCCGCTACATCGTGAAATGTATGAATTGAGCGATAATATTCGTTTAAAATCTCTTATAATCGTTGTCACTTTATGTTCCGTTGTTACTTTTCCAGTGGACCAAAGAAGACTCCACTCTTGCAAGTTGTATCGGTACAGTCTACTGACATCCCACCCAAGGAGAATGTTACATACGCGAAGCAGACTCAAACGACAACATCGGGCGTTACCGAGCTGCGAGATGGTAAGCTAACTCTTTCTAAACTACATATGGTCAAAATATAACTGATGTTAATCGATTGAGTTTGATGAATGTCTGCCTGTTTTAACAAGTGTTGATTTGGAAATAACAATAAAATGATAACACGTATTTTATTATGGATTTGTGACAAATGAAATGCAGAAAACACTTGTTTAATTGATTTAAATTATATAAAAATGAAATTTCAATTTTAATACTTCGCCCTTGGTTGATGTATACCGCACAAATTGTCAGTTCCACATATAATAATTGATATTTACTATAAATATCACATACCTATTTAATCTATTGTTGAATAGAAAATTAAATATACATGTCACAAATTTGTCCTTTAAACTTTTATGTACATCATGATATTTTTATGTTATTAAATCATTTTTAAAAACATGTAAAATATTATTGAACAGGTCATTGCATCACTTCATTTACAGTGTGTGTATAATTTACTTAAAGTTTTTGTGTTTTGCCCTTTTGAGACAGTTTTCTATTAAGAATCTGACTTATAAGGGCAATTATACAGATTCTCAAATGTTTATTTTCGAAAAGCTTCCTTTTGTTTTATTTGTTAGTCTATTTCGTGTAGTTTTACACATTTAATTTAGCATTTTCGTTTTTTATTTGAGAATTTGTTTTATGATGGAAACTAAAATTATTAATAAATTAATAAAGTTTAACTGTGATGTCTGGGTGATGGTTGTTAACCAGGGTCATTTGCAAATATGAGTTAATGTTGAATACATTAACATCAATAAATGTTTCATTTAAAAGTTCATATTTTCTATAAGGATTTAGCGCAATTTTGTTTTTTTTTGTATCATGATTAGAAATTCTGATGCTTGTTAAGTTTGGGGGCGAAGAGATGTAAATAATATTAGCAATAAAAGTACTCGTAACGATAAAAGTACATGGGAAAGAGAATCATGGCAAAAGCAAATCTTACTTTATAGTTACCTCACTGTATTAGAATGTAGTATTTGCAAATGAAACCATTTCTATACAATAACCAATGACATCTGTAGTTATTTAAGCAGTATTTACTTTTCACATGGCTTTTTTTGGCCTTACATTCTGTGGCTTAAATCAATTCGTTCCTACGAGTAATGTAAATTAATAACACCATTTTTTGCTTTATCACTATCAGAAAAGTAAAAATTAGAACAACTGATTTTGTTTTAGCAATAGAGTTAATATTGTTAGAAGTTCGAGCTGCAAACTCTTCACGCAAAATTTTGTTTCTTTGCTTGCCACGTGCCGTCTCCTTCATGTCTGTACTGTCCATGTACTCTCGTTATAAATGATTAACGCAAAAGTAAATACTGTATGAGTCTTTGGTGCAATGTTTGTGTTTGTGCTACCATAAAAAAAGGCTGCTCTTCCAATACATCACCGCTTGCAGGATACATGGAGGACTGGTGGCGGCCACGAAAAGGTAATCTCTACGTTATTAACATTCACTTATGCACTTTTTCCACAAACATAGTTTTTTTTTGTACCTTTTATGTACAGCATGTTCACTTTTTTATGTTGATCGTACCTATTTTTGTGGAAGCCTATATATATTGTCTTGTAATTTGTTCATGATTATTTTTATATTATCTTATCTATCAAGAAGGCAATATCTATAAAAAACTAAGATTATCCATGACCAATTTTCTAACTTTTATTCATACAACCAATATTGGTTATGCCATTATCAAAAAAGACAAATTGCATGAACAATTACCGTTAATAAATTTGGGGACTAAAAATATAAAGCATGATCCGTGTTTTTTCTGTACCGATGGGAATTTAGCATGTTTTCATAACATTATTAACATAAATACCATTGTGTATATCATTACATTATTATTTATTGATAAACATTTGATGTTAAATATAATATTTACAGATTTGAGATCATATAATTAAATGAGAGGGAAAGACTTGATAAGACCAATCTTTATACTCAACAAATGCGAAAAAATATTTTATATTGCAGTTGAGGGGTACTTAAATCATTATATACATTTGATTGAAAATAAGAGAATTTTTTGCTATGTATATTTTTACTGACGACTCGTTTTTATTTTTTTTATCCCTTTTTAGCACACGCAACTGATTACTACGGTAAGTCATTATTCCTCACGGATGCTTTCTGTCATTTCTCCCTAACAAATCTTCACTTTTCGGCATATAACTTGGTGTCGGTTGTATTATAAATCTTAGAGATATAAGGTCATCGTATCTTGTACATAGTGAAATTCTTCCTATCACGCTTCTAGTTATTTCCTACTAACATCCTAGGTGCGGTTGAGCCAGATTACTCGATAATTTTGAGAACAATTGGTATTTTTTTGCGTAACAAAAATATTTATCAAGGAATCTGGTGCATTATCTACAGATAGGGATGAATATATCTCGGAACTAACGCATCGTCGTATGATGTGGTTATACATTCCATTACCAATTTTAAAAAGATAAAAATGTGGCCTTCCAGAGTTCTCCACGTGGTATACGGACCACTTTTGGCCGCAAATATTCTATAATTCAAGAAATATAATAAATATACTTATAGTAATATGTGTATATCGATTATGGTGGTGGTATGGGGATCGCCATATCATCTCACGCTGACTGACCCTTTCGATTCGACTAACACATTGCACAGGTCTTAACATTCGGACCCATTTTATATAACTAAAAGACTGACAAGTACAGAACACGTTGGGCCTAGTTCTGCAAGCAATGCATGAGTATTCCTAAAACTAATGTTATTGGGTAAATAATTGGTTTATGTTATAGTGAAATTAATAAATTTTTACAAGGCTTTAAACGTATACGCAAAATGTGTACTCGTTGATGTCAGGCTTAGTTTGTAGAACTGGTGCCACTATTATTCGGCTTCTAAATTCGTGACTGAGACTAGCAAGCAAAATTGTCGGTTTTGTAGTTATATTAAGTGGAGTCTCAAACCATGCTGTAAATTACAAAGCACTTTTGATGCGCTAATATATGTATAGATTGATTTTTTATATATGATAATGATCGAAAAATACTGACATTGTTTTTGTTTTTCCTCCCTTTTTTCAAGATGAGTACAATCTAAACCCGGGTTTAGAGTGGGAGGACGAGTTTACAGGTAGGTTTCAATTCCGAATCATAAGAACAAATCATTGAACTAAATTTGCCCTTCGTAGAGCCTGTGCCTCTGTCACTGAGCATGTTTTGTATCGTAACTTACCTTTCTTCATATACGTAACGCTATTTATCAGTATAGTCGCTAACAACAACATTTAATTTAGCACACATATAGAAAGTTGTAGTAGATATATACAGGTTTGTGCTACGCTTATATATTTCGCATCTGTGTTTGTGTGTGTAAAAAGTTGCGATTTTATTTTTGGTATCAGCCTGTATATGTTTACGATTTGGTGGCAAGTTGAATATTTTATGTTTAAGTTTATATTATGCGCTCAAATTAGCTTGTCAACCAATTAGTTTTATTATACCAATAAAGGTATAATTGCATGTGACAGAATTATCTATGTTTATATGTATGCATGACATTCCGTCATCATATTTTATCATAGGTATATTGTTTTTGTATAATGATATATATATTTATGGAGTTTTCATGAGACATAATCTCTCTAGTGGAGAGCTCGGGAAGATTTTGCCTATTTTAGTACTTTATTTTAAGCTTTCTGTCACGAATTTAATGCTTTAATTTATTTTTTGTGTGTTGTATTTTGATTTTTTAAATAAATTTGTTTTTGGACTGGTAACGGAATAAGCTGAAGCTAGACGTTTTATTTAATTTATAGATTAAGTTATTCATTGTTTCAGTCCGTTTCTTGTATATAGAATTTAATTATTATAGTCGTTAAAATTTTTGTTCTTTTTTATTTGAGTTATAACACGACAGAATACGTGAAACTGACTGATAAATATATATAGCTAAAGTGTAAAGTAAAAATTTTATATTTTAATTTACTGAAATAGGTTATTAAAGTATTATAATTAATGCATTACGAATTGGCATAAAAGTCTAAAGATAATTTTCATTTGACAATAAAACGCTATAGCTACATATATAGCTTGGAGAATACAAATTAGACAAATGCAATACAAAAAACTATACATTTTGTACTGAAAACATGGCATGCCAGTTTCAGAAAAATTGAGCCAAACGGCGTGTCATCAGAACGTGTGAAAACATTGCTTTTGCTACACAATGCTAACGCTATGAATCAAGAAAGTTCATAACAATCATCATTAAATAATAATTGTCATACCGTAGGACGATTATTTCACACAGACATTAAAATATCTCAAATGCCAAGAGTATAAAAGCAGTTTTTATTGTATACATTCATTTTACAGTTTTGCTTACAAGTAAAAGTAGTACATTTATATTGTACGTTTACGAACATCGTGTAACTAAAAGTTCTAGAGTGTTAGTGAACGAAATTTATATTTTGGTAAGAAATATAACGTGCTTTATCCGTTTTATTTACGATTGTTATTTTGTGTAGTCGATAAAAAAACGAAGTCAACTTTTTGTGATAATAATCTGGTTCACGTTTCTTATACAGGTTGATTATAAATTCTAATTATGAATAGTTCCTAAAATTGCTAATAAGATGTGATTTATTTAAGCACACTATTTTAAGGAACTATCGCAAAAAAGAAACCTTTACTAGGATAAAACTGCTTATGTATTCTTGTGCTTCATGCATAATCTTCAGTAGCATAGGACCTCTATATTCATTTAGACCGCTAGTAGTTAGATGGTGTTGTTGAAAAACATAACCACTAAACTTGAATATACGCATATCTCATTATTACAATTTCATGAAGTTATAAATGGTAGATTAGATAAATTGTTTTTTTTTTAAATATGGACTAAATAATTAGTTGAGAAATGTAATTGAAATATTGCCATATTAATGTCACGTCTGCACGCAAGCACGCTCTATAACTCAGTTTTTAATAGCAATGTAATCGCACGTATTTCACACATCGTGTTTATGGCGATACATAACTTCATGAAGTTATACTGAAACGTACGACTGACTTAAATACTTAATTATGTATATGAATAAAAAATGCTCTGCTACGGAATTTTGAAAGGAAACGAAAAGCGTCAGAGACTTTTATATTTATTAAACGTAGGTGAACAACAAAAACTTCAATCACCTGCTGGTTTTGGCATTTAATCAATATAATTCTGATCGAATAAACATAGTTTAAAAACGAGTACATTTTTTTAAATATTATTTGCGAATACTGCTCTTTTTAACACAATAAGTGAAAACAAACAATACAGCGTAGCAACAAAAAGTAATCACTAGCAAATACAAAAGTAAAATTAGTGGCTAAATACCCGGGAAAGTAACAAGTCAGTGGTACGTAAACACTCGCGCGCGGCAAGGGCCATTCTTATTCACCGTCCAGTACTTACATTCGACGGGGACGGCGCTCGGCAAGGCGACGACGAGGAGGCGGCGTTCCACGGGAAGCTGCCGCCGGGCATCCTGCCGCACGGGCTGCCCACCGTCAAGGAGGTGCAGCCGGCCGTCACCACCGCGCCCCAGGAGAAGAAGGAGGAGGAGAAGGAGAAGAAGAGTGAGTGGATTATTGGATTTTTTTGTTTCGTGGGGGAAACCTTAAAAAGGATCCATCGTCGTAGGAGCGACGCCAGATTATATGAGTAAGATGCAAATTTAAAAGAGATTATTCGCCTCTTATGATAGTCAAGGATTAATAGGGCAACGGTATCCGTTGCCCTATTAATCCGGAAATTATATATAGGTTTACAAAGCATATTATAAATTATAACCTGTAAGTGTTCCTTAGAGATTCTTAATTATTATTTATGATTTCTTGCAATCGAATGAATACCTATATATACAAAATACATTATTTGTTTATTCCATAATCGTTGTTGAATCCACTGAACAAAAACCAAGGATTAAACTAGGTGATCGTTAGCCATTCAAGACATTCTTTCCATGATTGAAATCGTAACCAACAATATACTATTTCCAAAATGTGTAACAACTGTTGGACTAAAATCGCTAGACACGAGCAATTTTAATTTCATTCTTGATTGCGCTAAATAATAAATCAAATATGATTTTTACGAGGTCATACACGCTTGATACTACGCTTTACATGATACCTCCTTTTATTCCAGTCCGCGAGCTGAGCACGGACGAGAAGCAGACGATCCTGCTGTCGGCCGAGTTCCAGAAGTTCATGAGTCGCGCCGGCCGCGTCATCGAGCGCGCGCTGGCGGAGTCCGTCGACATCTATACTGATTACACCGGCGGCGGCGACAATGAGAATGCACAGTGAGTTCTTGTTGTGTTAACTCAACTTTTATGTACCATCGAAGTCGCAAGCGAGGATACAGTCCACCTGATGGCAAGTGTTCGCTGCAGTCCATGGACGTCTGTAAGAAATTTTGTATAGAAAAGATGTTTTATCTGAAGTCAAACAGATGCGTATGCATTGTTACTTCCAAGGACGAAGATGGTCGCCTCAAATGAAGGTGAACCGATAATCACACCGAAACAAACACTGTTTCATGGTAGAAATATTGCTGTATACGATGAGGAGGTGTAATATCACCTTCTCTTAATTTTATTTGTACAACGAGGGTTTTGATTAGATCTTTGGTTAAAAGATAAATAAAATTAATTGTGATAAGAAATAATATTTTTATTATGTATGTAATGTAATATGATTTTATGTTTGATTTACTAAGTATTTTAAATTTTCAATATGTGGAAATTGGTATCGTCATTATGCAACGTAAAATTTTCGAAATACATTTTATTTAATATTTTTTTTTTCCTGTCTCTCTATTAAATTAATGATTCAGCTATATTTCCATTATTTTACACCTGTTTCTAGTGTGAAGCATTTCTTGCGTTTCGATAGAAGGGTGTGGATGCCGGTACACTTTCACCTGAGGCGACCATCATAGTCCTCGAGAGTAGCAACGCATCTGTGATTGACTTCAGATGGAACCCATGTTCTGTATGAATTTGATTACAAATGTCGCAGGGCGGCAGTGAGCACTTACCATCAGGTGGACTGCTCGTTTGCTACTTCAGTCAAATAAAAAAAAATCACAATGTTAACCGTTTTTATTATCCCAGGGACGACAAGTCGGACGCGCGGCTATCCCTCGTGCGCACGTTCTACGACGAGCGCTGGTCGCGCGGCCGCTGCGTCACCTGCCTGGACTGGTCCGCCGCGCACCCGGAGCTCATGCTCGCCTCCTACCACAACAGCGACGACGCGCCGCACGACCCCGACGGCGTGTGCCTCGTGTGGAACACCAAGTTCAAGAAGTCCACGCCGGAGGATATCTTCCACTGTCAGTCGCCGGTTATGAGCGCTACGTTCGCGAGGTCAGTAATATTACTAAGGATTATGATTGAAAACGACGCAGAGTGAAGATATATAGAATTTTGATTACGTAATTCTAATGTAGAAAATATTAAATCAATACATCCAAAACGATTGATACCCAAAATTTTCTAAAAGTTTTGTTACTTGATGAGTTATTGCAAATAACTGATATCCATCCATCCATCCATCAGCCTTTTGATGTCCACTGCTTAACATAGGCTTCCCGTAAATGGCGCCACTCCAACCGGGCCTGTGCCTTCTGAATCCAACGGGTTCCCGCTTAAAACCGTTTCTACATCGCTCGTAGGACCGATAACCGATGGGGAAGAAAGGTCCTCGAATGGCGACCACGTTTAGGCAAAAAGAGTACAGGTCGCCCCCCTACCAAGTGGGCCGATGACCTGAGCTGATATTGTAGTATGAAAATAATTTCTAATCCACTTGCTAGGTAAAAGAAATGTTTACTACACAAGCATGTTTTCCATGTGATATAATCACAAATAAACAATTTTATTTTAATCCATTCTTATGTTGTTTTTAATTTAATCATGCTTATAGCATTCATCATTATATTATTAAACTATATATTTATGATTATGTGTGTAAAATAAAAATATATTAATAATAATTTTATCCACAGGTTTCATCCGAACCTAATACTTGGCGGCACGTATTCTGGTCAAATCGTATTGTGGGACAATCGTGTGCAGAAACGTACGCCCATACAACGGACACCGCTGTCTTCCCTCGCGCACACGGTATGATTGCCCTTGCATCCTATTCTAAGAACATAACGCTGTTTAAATTAAATAATAACATCACAAGAATCTAATTTTACATGATAACCAGATAAAAATTATATAATGGTACTCACGAAAATCCGCCACCTCCATATCATGCTATTATAGTCTTCTATACTTGGGGCAAATTCGATCTGGAATAAATGTAAACAAATCATAAAAATTCCTATTTAGGGTTATCACCAACTTAAACGAATTTGTACACAAATACATTTTATATACGACCAAAGTATGCATTATATTTTCGTTAAAAACTAAAAAGGACCAACTGCAAGATAATATGCTAAAACGAGCCAAACAAAATTTATTTACCATTATCGACATTGTATAACTAATGATGTTGCAACCTTAATTCCATGAAGGGATTTACAACCTATTATAAGTTCCAGGTAAAAGTTAATAATAGGTAAAAGACGGCTGATAAAACAACAAAAAGTTGCATTTCCCTGTCTGTCAGTGGTTGCTACGTTGCTAGGCTACGCTTTGTTATTAAACATTCCATACCGCCCCGAGTATAGACATGTATGAAAATAAGCTCTGTCCTGTGACTGTCCGAAAATGACCGCTCGAA
The DNA here is from genome assembly GCA_949699795.1 of Spicauda simplicius. Taxonomy (NCBI): domain Eukaryota; kingdom Metazoa; phylum Arthropoda; class Insecta; order Lepidoptera; family Hesperiidae; genus Spicauda; species Spicauda simplicius. The sequence continues at coordinate 1,501,290 of OX453062.1, forward strand.
AGGCATGATCAAAACATCCCCCTGTTAAATACATTTTACATATTTGTTTAGTTATGCCATGAAGTACAATGTCGTTATAACTATTCTATTTCCAGCATCCGGTGTACTGCTTATCAGTAGTAGGAAGCCAGAACGCTCACAACCTGATCTCAGTGTCTACCGATGGGCGAATGTGTTCCTGGTCATTGGACATGCTGTCCCAGCCCCAGGAGACCCTGGATCTGCAGCATCGCCAGAGCAAGGCCGTGGCAGTCACCTCCATGGGCTTTCCTCATGGAGATGTGAATAATTTTGTCCTGGGTAGTGAGGATGGGAATATTTATACTGGTGAGTACAAATTTAGGGGTTATTTATCTTTGTAGTGGTAGCAGTAGAGTAGCTTGTATGCCTGTCTACCTTATCTTCAAACACTTTTAACTGCTTGTTCATAAGCATCTCTAATAAACTGTCAAGAGGTTATTAGAACGTAATTATTTTGCAATTGTTTTTTTCTTCTATATAACTGAAATAGCAAATGAGCATGCAGTCCACCTGATGGTAAGCGGTGACTGCCGCCCATGGACTACTGTAAGCAACTTCATATGGAATATGGGTTTTATCTGAAGTAAATCACAGATGCGTTGCCACATTTAAAAGTGTGCCGGCAATCTAGCCCTTCCATCGAAACGCAAGAAATACTTCACGCTGGAATTTTTTTAATGATCGTCTATTAAATTCTTGAGTATAGTTAATCGTTGTTGTTCCGTTAAGAGTTTCGTTTTCGCATATTGTATAAACACATTGCATAAACAACACTGTACGATACAGGGTGTCGTCACGGGCAGCGCGCGGGCGTGGCGGAGTGCGTGGAGGCGCACGCGGGCCCCGTGACGGGCGTGTCGTGCCACGCCGCGCCCGGCGCCGTCGACCTGTCGCACCTCTACCTCACCGCCTCCATGGACTGGAGCGTCAAGCTGTGGAGCCTCAAGGTGACGATACTCCCCCGGGCGGCGCGCGGCCGTGCCGGACTGTGTATAACGTGCCCAATCCAAAACGTATATTATTTGTGTGCACAAAATCCAAATCTAATTAGTAGTTTTGGCATGAAAAGAGTAACCGACATCCATCCAACCTCACATTTTTTTATATTAGAAGTTATGATAATACATCCCACATAAATTACCAACGCCCACCTACATAATTAGTGTGAATTTATTTATAACATCATCTTAATACTGTCGATAATTTAAAATTACACACAATTATTTTAATATAATTTGAATGTTAAGATTAATTATTTGATTTTATGTAACGAAATACTATCAAAATGACACAGTTACAAAATTTTCCAATTTTATTATATTTCACAGGAAAATAAGGCGCTGTATTCATTCGAGGACAGCGGCGATTACGTCGCGGACGTGCGCTGGTCGCCGTCGCACCCCGCGCTGTTCGCGGCCGCGGACGCCGCCGGACGCCTGGACTTGTGGAATCTCAATAGAGATACTGAGGTACTGTAACCGTTTGAGTTATAAAGCACGAAATTTCTTAAGATTCTGTCTGGGATAAATTTCAATAGAGAGATGATATACCAGTTTGGCTTAGGGTTTTAAATGTATTCAAAAAAGGATAATAGAGAATTGATAAATATCGTTATGATAGATCCTATCTGTTGATTCTAAAATGACATGATAGCCAGATAGTAGTTATGATGTAAAGATCAAGAATAAACAGAAATAGTCGCTAAAATTATAAGGTTGAAGAAGTCATCTGTTACATTTTTGTTCTGTTTGGAGGATTATAGGCGGGAAATAATCATTTTTTTAAAATTAAGATACACTTGTAAATACATCTAAATAAAAAATACGCTTTATATAAACTGCAACGTGTGGCGCAGTGAGGTCCTTGGGCCGCAAAGAAAAGTTCGTGTGCTGTAGCGAACTCTCCGATATAATCGTTAGCAACAAATTTTGCATGTAATAACATATTGTTTTAGGTGCCTGTGGCGAGCGTGGTGGCGGAGGGCGGCGCGGCGTTCAACCGCGTGTCGTGGACGCCGGCCGGCGCGCACCTCACCGCCGGGGACGACGCGGGACGCATCTGCGTATACGAGCTGGCTGAGGTAAGATCCGCTCACCACTTACCACCGAATAACAAAAACCGTAATAATACGTCCGTTTATACGGTCAATCCCTTAACGCCGAGACTATTAAGTTGGCATATACTGTAAGTCCTTTAACGCCAAAAATCTATTTTTTACGCCCGTCTACATACTTTTGAGCTTTTAACGAGTTGATTTTTTAACATTTGCGACTTATTTTTTTTTATAACATTAAAGTAGCTAACTAGCACGTAGATCAACCGAACAGCCTTTTTATTTTTATAACACAAAATAACAGCTTTTTATAAGTATATCTTTTACTACATACACCCTTCAAAGCTGTTACCAGGTAGAAGTAAGTGTAGCAGTGTTGCATCCAGAGTCGAATAAGAGTTCTTTAAACCTCATGACAACTAGGGTGTGTACTTAGGTTACTTATCATAATATTTGTAGCTTAATGAATTCCAATTCCGTGTGCAGCACGTGTGGCAGCCGCGCCACGACGAGTGGAGCAAGTTCGTGTACACGCTGCAGGAGCTGCGCAACAACCAGGCCGACGAGGAGACCGACCGCCTCAGCCTCGCCAGCGGCCCGCCCTCCCTCAACAGCCTCTCCTCGCTCGCCAGCAACCCGCTGCGGTAACTTGCTGGCTGGCAGAATTGGTGCGAATGTTTCCCGAATATTGAAAAAGGGGTCGCCAAATGTATCCAAATTGAAATCGAACCTCAGTTTGACAACCAAAAAAAGGGGTCGTCAAATTTAGATCCTTCAGAACTCTGCACCAAAAACTAAAAAGAAACTATTCGCATTCACGAATGTCAATATGATATTCGTCACACCACTAATATCTAGTAATCACTTGTGCCTCGCCAGCGGATCGCGCTCGCCCAACAGCCTCTCGTCGCTCGCTAGGAACCCGCTGCGATAACTTGGCACTTGGTATGACTGGTATGAAATGTGGGTTTCAAGTCGGAGTTACGAACATAAACTGGTAGGAAACATGAAATCTGTATTCCAAACATTAACTGGATGAAAAAGTGGATCATAAGACTGCGATCCACTGGTTCGAAATTTATATGGGCGTAATGCGCAAGGTGAGAATAAAAGGGACTCATGCGGAATTATCATTTTGTGGCAATAAAAATATCGTGTTCGCTTTTTGGATATTCTCGTAAAGCAATTTTATTTTAAATGACATATTGGAAGTACATTTATGTTTGTCTGTACATTTTTATCGCTAGTCGATAGAGTACAATAAAATAGGACAAGTTTCAGTATTTAACACAAACTTCTCGAAATTTTAAGTTTGGTCCCTTTCGTTCTCATTGTGCAATGTGTAACATAATATTAAGTGACGTATTCATATATCGAAAGGCAAGTATACACAATAATCAATATTGAAATTGAAATTATGCAGTACATGTCCAGCTCAACCATTGGAAGTAATATCTACATCACACATTCCAGCTACTTTGCAAGTAAAGCAAATATGAGGTTCTCTTTAATGTAACATGAAATGTGCTTAGTGCGCAACAAAAATTGGTAATAAAAACCTGCAATCATATTTCTCCTGTATATGGACTTATTCCAGTATAAAAAACGTGGTTGAAAATAGTCATTGGCATAGGCCAAAAGTTTATAGTGAGGGATATCTTTTCAATTGTATGACTCGACATTGTGATGGAGCGTGTATGCATCAAATACTCAATATTGATATTATTCATCCCTTAGCAAACTTACTAAAATGTTATAGATTCTGTAAAATAGTTATTTATAGAAGTATATAAAAATGAATTACAAATATTAAGCACAAAGTTATATGTGTACTTGTATTGTTATAATAAAAAAAACAAACAAATACTTATTAAGTAATAGTTATTCAAGCTTCATAGATTCGTACGCAAGCTCCTTATAACTTTTACACTTGCATTTATGTTATCAGTTAATCAACTACTACAATGTTCTAGTTAACAAATGTATTATGCATGAACATAAAAATGAAACCATGTCAATGTTCATGCATTGTTTGTATTGACATGGAACATGAGACAATATATAACAATTAAAAATTATTAGAACATTTTTTGATCTAGGTAGATACTTCCAACAATTAATTGATTGAAATTTGTAGTTCAGCTTTTGTAACAACTAAAGATTTGTACTTCTATTCAATGTATTATACATTTTATAAATCATTGGTAGGAAAATGTTAGGTAAAGTATGTATTTATCAAGTATGTATCATAGCATATATTTTTATAAGATATATCCACTGTGTATTTTATTCAATAGACAACTCTATTATATCATATTCCTTACTATAGTTCATTTGTATTAGTTACTGTATATTATGGGATGAATAAAAAATCTAGGACAATGTTGATACTTAAATAAATGTCACTTGGCAAACTTATAAGAATCAATATTACATTTTTCCTAGATGTTAAACTTGAGTAGAATTGTTACTGTACATTCATATAAACAAGTAAAATATATTTATAGTATTCATATCAATATTATCAATGCTTAAAATTAAATAGATGGATGGATGGAACATCAGGTACATGTAACATGATATAAAACTTCTTGTAGAATTACATTACATATTCTTGCAAACTTTGAATTAAATTATAATATACTAAAAAGCAGCTTACTTTCCTTAATAATCGTTTATAGAAAAGGGATGTTATTATGAAGATGTAATTATTGTTGTTATAAGTTCTTTGATAGTTGAATTAACTTGTAAGCGATTATATTTATTAAAAGACAGGTAGAGTATGATATAGCATATGAAAAGGTACTTATGTTTATGCTATTGTAATGTTTAAATTTATTTAATGAAATAAATACTTTGCTTACTAATATGTTTTTATTGCATAATCTTTATTACATTCCCTTGCTAAATTATAATTTATTTTACAGTCTAATTGTTGTTATCCAAGAATTAACTTATACCTATTCAGGAACAAAGGGTATGGCAACTCTTCCCTTGGATAAATTGACTTCGTCCCAGCAAGTGCAATGCAATGTTTTTCTATCCATAATGTCTGTGTATAGTTTTCCATCCAAATGATCCATCTCATGTTGAACTATCCTCGCTGGCCAGCCTTTGTACGCTTGGGATTGAGGCTCTCCTTCTGCGTTGAAACCTTAAAATATCAAATACAAATGTTCATTACTACTAGATTGAATTAGTATATATATATATATATATATATATATATATATATATATATATATATATATATATATATATATATATATATATATATATATATATATATTTTTTTTTTAATTGTATAGAACTTGTGATAAAATCACAACACCTATATGTTGTGATTTTATCACAAATTCTATTCAATTAAAATTTGCTGCACAAAAGAAACTTATGCTTCTTTTTGAAAAATCTTGAATTAGGAAAAGTAAAGAAAAAAATCTTAACTTGTCAAAAACAATTTACAGTAATTGTTTAGAAACAAAATGTTCATTTAGAATGCTCTTCTTAATCTTGAACAGTTTTATAGCCTGTGTATATGCATGTTATTTAACAAAATAATTAAATTAGGGTGATCTTACCTGATACCTCAACTGCTCTATATCTGGCTACATCAGCTGCAAAGGATCTTACACTTTCACATCCTTCTGTATGAACAACTTTTTGGTAATCAACCACTTTTAGAACAGGATTAATAAATACCTGGAAAATTGTAATTAATTTGTATTTACATGTATGGTGCACCACATACAATGGGCAGTGCAGTTTCAGCACAAGTGTGGTCCTACAGCAAGTGTGCTGTCTGAGTTCACATAGTTGGCTTGTAGCATACACACTCTCAAAGTTAATTCAATATTTCAAAACTGTATTTAACTAGAAAAAATTATATGTTACTTATTTGTGCAGACTGTACAGATTCAATATCAAGATAATGATTGTACTACAGTCCTACAGGTTTATAAGAGAAATATTATGGACTACTGATGCACAATTTTCTCTTAGGCAAGAGATAGGCAGTCACATCTTATGTGTAACAGCAACCCATGTACACCAGGCCAGTGTACACGGCCAGTCTTGTAACAAAAACCCCTTTTAGAAGGGTGTTAATGTGAGGATGTTAAGAGCTGTTTTAAAAGTGAAACATAGTAAAAATTTACGTAAGGCAATCCAGTTGTTCATAAGAGGTTGCAATACATGTATGGCTGACGTTTAATCTTATTTGACAATATCCCTAAATAGCAATTACTGTTATTAAATTTACTACAAGTTTGGGCAACTCAATGGAAAAAGTGAATAAGGTCAGTGAAGTATTTATACACATTATTTTTATTGAACAAAATAAAAGGACCATAGTTTCTTTACTCACTCACAGTGTACGGAATCACACTCATCCCTCTCAACTTAGCGATTTCGGGCTGAACCGTTGCTATTTGCTCTGCAGAGTGCCTCATAACGAATATCCTAAGATTAATTCCGATCTGTGGCGCCGACATTCCAACGCTCTCATACCTGAACATTACGTTTTGCAACTTCTTTATAACATCTTGTACTACTTCGCTTTTGATTTTTTCTACCGGTACCGTGTGGGACACTGTTCGCAAAGTTGGATCGCCGATTTGAACTACATGCGAAAAGGGCGGTGTGGAGGTGCCATGCTTAGGAGATAACCGAGCGTACCAATTTAAAGTTTTTCTCAATACGCCCATTATATAAAGATTCGATGTTCATTTAACAATTTTATAATATAAGTAAGGTTATCTTTGTTCAATTACTTTATTGATAGTCCACTGACAGTGACATGTAACAGCTGATAATAATTAAAATGTCATTCGTTAGTGATTTCGAATAGCAAACTATTAATATTGTAACATAAATAAAATATGTGCAGTAAATAAAACTAAAAATCAATAAGCTGTTAACAGAAAGTCATGTAAATTAAATAATTTAAAATGTAAAGACCAAAAAGACAAAAGTGTTTTATTGCGTTTAGCAGATTTTTAAAACATAATATTGAATGTATCGATATTATTCACATAACTCAAGGTAGTTAGAAAATTGCGCCGAATCCGAGGAAAAAATTGACAAATTTGATAAAAACTTGCGATAAAATTAAACTATCAATATTATGAAGTTAGTTTACCGCAGTAGCATCTTATTGGGCAATTTAATTCAATATATATCCGCAATATTTGAAAGTTGTTTTCGTTATATTAATCAAGGTTATATCACACACAAGCTCAAAAGACAGGTATAGATACTGAAGGATATTTGTACCACATTCGAGAGAAATTGTACAAATTTCTCCATCTCTTTTGACTGGACGTTGACAGTACTATTGTGAGTATTGTGACATCCCGACGTGACAAGACAGGCATTAGACAGCAAGACAATTAAAACACCTGTTTTAGGCTTTTTTAGACGTTTGATCTTTTCTTTGAATTTATACACCGTCGTTGAACATTTTTATATATAAGCCGGTATTTTTATATACAATTAGTATATATGTTCATTACTTAAAATAACTTATCACAACAAGATAAACGTGTACAACATTGAAGTAATACAGCCGTTGATATAACCAATGCGTTGTTTTGTTTGAATAAGCGCATGAATATTTAAATTGTAGCAGCCGGTTCAAGTTCAAAGTAAGTAATTACGTAACATTGTTAGAAATGTGGCTTTATAGTAATTTTTAAAACTAAGTTATTTCTCATTAGTGCTCGGACGTCGAGACAGCATTGTTCTTTATCTTGTGAATATTTATTAGTGATCGAAGTTCATATTAGTTAGAAATATTTCGTGTCATAGCACATGCTCGATTTTAAAGTATAGGATTTTTTATTACATTTATGAAAGAAATTGGTAATTATATTCTATAAAAGGAATGGCGGAGTCTGTCTTAAATACTTTTTATTAAAGATACTTTTTTTTAGATGTTTAAACTCGGCGTAACATTAACGAGGAACACATCAGCGGCAGTGAAACGCATGATGTCCACACAGGAGCCCGATGTATTGTTTGAAACGTTAAACAATGCTGGAGTGATCACATTAAACCGTCCAAAGGCATTGAATTCTCTCAACACATCCATGGTAGAGAAATTATTGCCACAACTGAGAGATTGGGAAAATTCCAAAGCTCTGGTGATCATAAAAGGTGCAGGAGAGAAAGCATTTTGTGCCGGAGGGGACGTAAAGTCGGCTATTGACCCAATCCAGGGCCCGATATTCTTTCACACTGAATATAATGTTAATTACCTGATTGGGAAATACAAAATTCCATACATCGCATTTATCAATGGTATTGCAATGGGTGGGGGTTTAGGGGTATCCGTACATGGCCGGTATAGAGTAGCAACTGAGAAGACAATGATAGCTATGCCTGAAACTAAGATTGGTTTGTTCCCGGATGTTGGTGCATCATACTTCCTACCCAGATTACCAGTTAATCTTGGATTATACTTAGGTTTAACTGGTGAGTGTAATTCAATACTTGTATACGCAGAATAATCATAAATTTAATGTTTGTTTCTTGTTTCTAGCATCTATTGTTTAGTTCACCATTAGATGTTTGGAACCAACTAAATACTATCTGGGATTTTTACATTTGAAGATTTTATCATTAAGCCGATTATAATATCTTATTAGAATCTAAAAAGTAGCACAGCATTGACACGACTAATAAAATAAAGTAATGATAATGTTTTTTTTTTCTTTTTTTTTTTATCGACTGAAGTAGCAAATGTGCATGCAGTCCACCTGATGGTAAGTGGTCACTGCCGCTTATGGACATCTGTAATCAACTACATACAGAACATGGGTTCTATCTGAAGTGGATCACAGATGCGTTGCTGCTCCCGAGGACTATGATGGTCACCTCATGTGACAGTGTGCCGGCAACCACACCCTTCCATCGAAACGCAAAAATGCTGCACGCTAGACATAGGTGTGGTGGTGGTACTTCCCCGGTCAAATTACACTGGTTCTACCACCTTGTTTACAGTGTTATAATATAGTGATGTATATGTATTATTATTTATTATAACCTATTATCTTGCGAAAGTAATTAGGTTGCGTCATTTGATAATTCAAATGACAGATGCGAAGATAAACTTTATCAGAATATAAACATCTCTTAATAGTGGCCTTCTATCAAATTTAGATAAAGTGTACTTACTGCTCTATATTCAATTAAATTTCATTGAAGTATTATTTTTACAGTACTTTATTTTAAGGCATCAAATATTTTCATAATATAATGAACCCCAGGTAGAAATGCAACCCTATGGAATGTCAGTCACAAATGCATTGCTAACTAAACCTGAGGACTTAATGCTAATGTTTTAAGGCAGAAAAAATGTGGTGCTTGATGCTTTTAAAATTAATCACATAGTGGCATTCACTTTTCATATTTGTTAAAAGACTAATTGTGCTATAATAGATAATTTCAACATCTGCACTATGTACATTGTTATCACATTAAAAATGTTATCTATAGTAGTTAGAAGAAAAATGTAATTATCATTATTGGAAGTTGGTCAAAACTTTAATGCATTATTTTCATTAGATTGGATGCTTGTTGTTAACTTAAATGACAAAGGTTCAATTTAATGGTATAAAACGCAGCTAAAGATAGAGCACAATGGAAAATATTAGAAGAGGCGTTTGCCTTAAGGCACCTGAAGTAAGAAATATCTTATAATTAAATTGAATCAAAAAGGGATATTGAAAGCAGTTCAGGATTAGAGGCTTATTGTTGTGTATTTATACTTATATAAAATTTACTTTTTTTTTACAACAATATATCAAGTTATAAAACCACATATATTTTTAATGCAATATCAATAAATGAAGAAGGCAATTTAGCATGAAACATTCAAGTGCTTTTTTATATAATACAGCTTTTTCCATTGCAGAATAAACAACATGATTGTTAAAGGTTTTGCGATTTTTTTCTAGGAGACAGATTGAAAGGCAAGGACGTAGTAAAAGCAGGTATTGCAACCCACTTTGTACCCAGCAAACGTCTCTACGAGCTAGAGAAGTTGCTCTCCCGATGCACCAATGAGGGTGAAGTGCAGGCCCTGTTGAACAAGTTTGATGAGCCTCCGGAAGAGTTCTCATTGGCCGACAACATTAAGCATATAAACTATTGCTTTGCGGCTTCCACTCTTGAGGAGATTATAGAGAGGTTAGAAAAAGTAAAAAACGACTGGTCTATTAAGACATTAGAGGTAAGTACCTACTCAAATAGAGCTAATTAATATTATAATTACGAAAATTGTTAGGATGTATTTGTTTGTTACACGATGAAAAAGCTGGTAAGCTTCTTATTTTCCAGTATTTATAAGAATGTGGCATAATTACATAATAAAGTATATTTAATTGCAGGTCATTAAATGTTATTATTTGAATAATGTCTTTAAGTCGGATTTGACTAAAATCCTTAACAGAAATTAAAACTACTAAATTACTAAAGCACTTAGGTTTAGTAATTAATTTTTTACACCCATTGTCTCATAATCCCAGATGACCTTGTACTTTGTCACCATTTATGAGATTGTCATGTCATGGTACTTAATGCAAACACTCATAAATTTGTACAAAATTGTTGCAATGCCATAAACTTGCTTGAGTGATTTTCTATTGTATTTGTACACAAGTATTTTAAAATGTAGCTATACATGTAAACACATGATTGGCACTTGATTAAGTAGTAGTAAATATTTTTCTACAGTATATGCTTTGCTTGTTTTTAACTCCGGACGCAAAAAGAGGGGTTCTATGAGTTTGACTGGTAAGTCTGTCTGTCTATGAACATGTAGCTCCTAAACGGGTGAATCGATTTGGATGCGTTTTTTTTGTTAGACAGCTGGTTTCCGTGTGCTGGTTCTTAAATATGTTATATTATAATTGCTAGTTTTATCAATCGGCTCTGCTCGTTTCGATCATGTTTACTATGGTGATGAGATCCTATGTATTAATCCAGATTATTAATATCTATCAGTGAAATCCAAACTGTAGTTTTTGTGTTAAAAAGTAACATGCAAACATACATCCTCACACATTTTCGCATTTATAATAAGGTTGATATGAGTTATGGAGAACCGCAAATCCGGTCAATTTCAAGTAGAATACCTTTATTATTTGTATTGGGTGACAGTGTATATTTATTTTTAGACTCCATTTTTCATGCCTTTCCTATTACAATTTAAAGATATGAGTAGAAGTAATATCGTAGACTCTAAACTGTGTCTCGAAAGTCCTTGAAGATCTCATGTACCTTTCAGAATGAATAAAGATATCGTCAAACCATTATAAACCCACTGCTTTGTACAGGTCTTCTTTCGGAATGAGAGAGATTTAGGGCATAGTCCACCGCGCTGGCCAAGTGCGAATTGGTGGACGAATATCGAATAAAGATATAATTAGAAGTATGTTTGCAGACGCTAAGCGGCATGTGTCCGGGTTCGCTGAAGATTACCATGCGCACGCTGCAACGCGGCGCGCAGCTGGAGCTGCCGCAGTGCCTGAAGATGGAGTACCGCGTGGCGTGCCGCTGCACCACCTCCAACGACTTCCCTGAAGGTAAACCTCGCTGACGTACATTCCGAATCGAACCGATTCCGAATCCATTTTCCGAACGGTCGATTTATTTTCGTAGTTGTTTAATTGTAACAGTTACTTTAACTCTTTTATGGCCCAATTGTTATGCTGAACACATTCTATCATTATAATATTTTCATGCAATTTTTAATTATGTTAATAATTAGGAACATTATGGATAAAATTATACCTAGTGTACATTTGCAAGTACATTATTTTTTATAATAGCATTTACGACATTGTATGTATTCTTTCAAAGATAAATTGACAACGAACCATCGAGTTTTTTTTTCCTATTACACTTAGGTAAGAGGATTTTAGTGGCCAAATAACACTTAAATAATAGGAATAACGCTTCATACGCCAATAACTATACACTACTATTTTGTCTGTGTCGTGGGTGCCATGATTAGACAACGACAAAATACATAAACAGCTTTTTTTTTTTCGAGGGGGAAACCTTCCAAAGGTACCCGACGCCGTGGGAGCGACGCAGGGTTATGTGGGATTTTTACCGCACTAAAACCCCCCCGGTGGCCGTCCTCGGCGCTGAAAAGGAGGACTCCGGGATCTCGAAACAACTTCAACCGGAATCCTCCGAGTGCGCTGCCCCATCGGGCTCCTCCCAGATGGGCGGCTGGGCCCAGCGCTCCGTCAAGTCTTTACGACGGTATGTGACCACACATACCGCCGTCCTTCTCGGGATTGCCTGACCGAACGGTTCGAGCTCCCACTCTAGCCGTCTGCAACCCCGGAAGCCCCTTTTAGTCGCCTCTTACGACAGTCAGGGGATACCGTAGCCCTATTCTGACCCCGAAGCTACAGGGACACATAAACAGCTAGACCCAGAACAAAAATCTAAATTTAACATTCCTATGTTTATATGGCTGAGAATTGAACCAGGTACCCTTTGTGTGATAGATATTTATGGTGACGCTTCGTCATGCGAGTTCTCAAATTTAACTTACCGTACAATGCTAAGTTAGTATTTTCTATTTTCAGGCGTTCGTGCGCTTCTCATCGACAAGGACAACAACCCTAAGTGGAATCCAAAGTCCCTCGCAGAGGTGACAGATGACTACGTGGAGAGTTTCTTCAAGAAGTTACCAGAAGACAAGGAACTAAAGTTCTTTGATGCGGTTGAAGCTAAGCTTTAATTATCGGTACTTACTTTACATTAATTCCTGATAATTAGATGTATTATTCAGTTAAAATGCATTTATATAAGCAGCTTTACACAATTTATAATGCTGCCGTCGTAATGAAAAATACAATATTCGCAAAATGATAGTTTTGAGATAATTGATTTAAGTTAACAATCAGTACCTAAACACCTAATAATTATAGCAAAGTACTGCATTATTTTTAGTTAAATTTCGAACGACCAACAAAAAAGTACATATGTATATAACATGCAATTACTACTTCTAATGCAATTACTGAAAAAAAAAATGAAATTTGCATATTACTGCGTTCTTTATTATGAAGGCAGAAAACCTCACGAAAACTTTGTACTGTACAGTAAAAAAATATTTCCAGAGACAAAACTGCAATTTAATTCAAATTTGGAATTTTGCTATAAGACTGAACATTTAGCAAATAACAGACCGAAGAACATGGATTATAACAGACCGAAGAACATGGATTATTTTTTACTGAAACATAATGTAGAATTTAAAATATTAGTGCCATCGGGGGATTATAAGTGATGATGCATTTTGTTTGTATAATAGTTGACAATAAAGCTAGTTACTAAGTTATATAAATACTTCCAACGCCTTATAAATATATTTTGAATGCTATTTTATAAACTTAAATAGTTACTTTTTTGATAGATTATATAAAACGAAATGTTATGTTGTATTTTTGTTATTAAGTATTTTATGGATACTGTATATTCAAAATGACTTAAACAAAAAAAAAATTATTGGCTGTGTTCGAACTTTGGATATTTAAGAGCCTTATCAAAATAAGAGTCAAATTATGATGAGCATTTATTATAATTTTATAATAAGATTTATAGTTATCGTTATTGCAAAATACAAGCTTTGCATATAAACATATAGTATGTATGGATAATGTTATAACTGCCAAGATACAAATAAATTTTCATATACTTTTCCTTTAAGTTTTTATTGAATATTCCTATAGTTCCTATCAAAGAGAGATAGTCAAAGAAATAGAAATTCAGCCATCTTCTATCTATCTATCTATACTATAATAAATCTGTAAGAGGTCGCTGTCTGTACATGGAATAAATTTAGGTGAAAACCATTTCTAGAGGTCTATAATACGATGTAGAACCCAAAATAATGGTTTTTAGAAATCTTTTCTGTTTGTCTGTTTATCTGTTTGTCTGTGTGTTTGAAAACGCTAATCTCAGAAACGGCTTATCCAATTTGAATTTAATTTTCACCGATGTGTTGTGGGAAACTTCACTTAACATTTAGTGTTTATTTTATGTAAATCGGTTTATAAATTAAAAAGTTATGTCAATTTAAAACTACGCAGTATTTATTCTGTGTTCGATGTGTTAATAAGATAAGTAACTTCATAGATGAATTGGTTGAAACTAAACATGTTATGGTCTGTAAAATGTATTCCTTTGTTATGTATTTTTTATTGGTTATGTGTGTACCTATGTTATTTGATACTATACAAATCTATATCTCTATATCTATATATACTTATATAAAAACGAAAGGATGCTCTCTCACTCATCTATTGAATAAACATCGTAGAGCCTAAACTGCTAAAGATACGAATATGATTTTTACTAGGGGTTCCTTTTATGACGTAGATGTCAGTTATGAATGAATTTTCTGACCCCCCCAATTTACCCCAAATAGGAGATGTAAGTTTGTATGAAAGTCAGTCAATTTTGAGGCCACCTCAATAAAATTTTGTATTTCGCTTTGATTTTTATGTTAAGACATTTTAAGCCGACTTCCAAAAAGGAGGAGGTTTTCAATTCGTCTGTATTTTTTTTATTTCTTTTTTTTTATTTTATATTTGTTACTCGATTTCTCCGCACTGGGTGAACGGATTTGGATGATTTTTTAGTGTCATGTCATGTGTCGTGTGTCATGGGGTCCCATTTATTTTTAGTTCACTTTTGATAGTGGCATCCATAAGAAAAGCGCATAAGTCTGATATTTACATTAACGATGTGCGCGATAAATAGATGAATAACACAATTTTTCGCCAACCGATTTTGATGATTTTTCTTTTATTTGAAAGAATGTACTTCGAGAGTACTCTGATGAGTTTGATACGGTTCTGATCATAGCATCCATTTCTTTGAAGCAAATTAACGAAATTAGCGATACTCGGCCAAACCTAAGCTGTAGGAGTCCAATTAGGTTAAATATAGAATGAGATTACTAAGCAGATATTTCCTAAAAAAAATGACCTTCAACTCTTCAATCCTGATGATGCAGGGGTACTGCTAGCCTGAACCGCAGAAGTCAATTTGTTTTTATGGATATTTAATAAGATTGTTAAACAAATTCATGGGACAAAAATTTTATCTTCAACTCCTCAACCCTGATGATGTAAGGGTATTTCAAGACTAAACCGTAAGAGTTGGCTATTTGGTACTTACGGTTATGTAATAAAAATACTAAGCAAAGATACACGGTAAAAATTTTTACCTTCAACTCCTCATGTCGAGATTTGCGCGGGAAAAACTTTGTGACACGTTGATTTGCACGCGGGCAAAGCCGCGGGTACAGCTAGTATATTATAATAATCTTTATTGAAGCGAAAATCTGGATGCTAAGATTATGGATTACTGGCATATTGGCGTTCCATTTACGACGAAAATATTTTTGTACTTAATAACTCATTATTCAATACGTTTAATAAACTACTGAAAATATTGAATATGAAGATTTTACGATCTGAAAAAAAACGATGTTTAGTATTAAAATTTATCAGATTATTAAAATCTTATAAAATTTCTGAACAAATATCTTACCGATAGATAAGAACTGTATGACATTTCCGTAACGCTGCATCCTCGGATAATAACAGGTTTCTGAAACATTTTACTATTATTGCAACTGAGTTTAACGAACATAAAATATTTACTATCCGATCGTTATTTTGCGTTCAAATTAGTCTTTCATGGTTGGTACAACTCCAATCAACCATAATTATGTTTGCTCTGTTAATGAGCTCTTGATTTTTTTTATCTAACTGGAGTAGCAAACGAGCATGCAGTCCACCTGATGGCAAGTGGTCACTACCGCCCATGGACATCTGTAATCAACTTCATACAGAACATGGGTTCCATCCCAAGTCTACCACAGATGCGTTGCCACTCCCGAGGACTATGATGGTCGCCTCATGTGAAAGTGGTACGGCAACCACCAAACCATTCCATCGAAACGCAAGAAATGCTTCACGCTAGAAATAGGTGTAATAAGGTTTCAAATCTTCTGACTATTTTATATGACTACTATTCGAATTAACGTGCTTGTCTCGTAAACGTTTCGGATTATTGAATTCAATTGTACCTGCGCCTGCGTCATAGCCGTTAAAACCAGTTGCCGGATTTGAAGTAAGGACGCTCCTTTACAATTGTGCCACCCAGAGCTGTACATGGCGGTCGCTAAACTAGCTGCCTGCAGTGAAAATGTAGATTGGATAATAAAATATATACAGTTGAAGTACCTTTTTATTATGACGGGGAGGAAACGTTCAAAAGGTACACCGGACCCTTGGGAGAGACTGCGGGTTATGTGGGATTTTTACCCACTAAAACCTCCTCGGTGGCCTTCCTCAGCGCTTGTAGGGGACCCCGGGATCTCCAATGGAACGCGCCAGTGCCGCCTAACAGTTGAAGTAGGTACCTAGCGAACGAGCATTTAGTCCACCTGATCGCTGGCTCCCGTGGACATCTGTAATCCATTTGATATAAAAGCGCATCTTGTATCTCAACTCAATCACAGATGCGTTGCTTCTTTCGATTCTTCCGAGAACTAGGATGGTGAAAAAAATATATTCGAAAAAGTTACGCGGTAGAAGTTACCCACCTAGAGATACTACCGTCATTTACCGATTTTTTGCCTTAAAATAGTTTTGCCTTACAACAGTTGAGCAGTAGGTACACAGTGGTATAGTTTGAAAAGTGTGGGTAATGGTAGAAAGTCGTGAGTACCTACAACGCTTTTAGGTATAGTCTACCCCAAGTAGGGCTCTTAACTTATTTAATTTTAAATGATACATTGGCTGTTCATGGTTAAACTCACTAAAATATTTAGAAATAAAATTATCCAACGTTTCTGTGGCGGCTCCAGGATTTACGTTTTCATTTCTAGGATCTCGTTATTTGGAATAGAAAGAATCTTAGTTCGCACTATTTTTGGCGCTCTCTTGGCGACTGATGGGCTAAGTACCTAATTGTATTTCGATTCTTTGTGTGTTTGAAGTCCCGGATATAAATGTACCTATACAAGAACTGATTATCTAAGTACAATACTTGCTTCCACAGTGACGTCACCGGCGCTCAACATGTAGATGCCGTTGGTCAACAAGATCGTGAACGCAGTCGTAAGTATCGCCAGTGTGTTGGACACATTCCGTTCAGAGTTCTGTTTCACAAAGTATACAAGTTTGGAACGGTGGAAGATATTAAAAATCAGGTAAGGAATTTTAGCTTCTGGTATGCTTACAAGATGTTTTAAGTATGTAATAAACATTTAGTCTTAGTGAAAATCAATGTTAATCTCTATCTACCTACATAAAAAGTTAAGCAACGTCGGGAGTCTCTAAAACCGATATGCCTACCATCAATCAAATAAGCTTAATCAAGCTACGTAACAATCTTACCAACATCTGAAGCATAAGGATAGCCAATCCTGTCACACTTATAATTATCTGACCGCTGTACACTACTCCGTATACGATCTCACATTGTCGACTGCACCTGTAACAACAAGAGATAAATCAAGGCTGTTAAGCACCCATACGTATTTTGCTTAACTTCATAATTATCGAATTTTAAAATCAATATTCCACTTACCATAATGTATCCGAATGCATTTTTATACCGATTTTAAACGCTTTTTGGTATTTCTCTTCCTTCTGGGTTTGATACAATCCATTGTCTTGAAAAATACGTTCCAGCCCATAGAAGTAACTCTGTAAATTCTGGAACTGATGACTTAAACATATGGTGGTGGCTATCGCCAATATATAGGCGTTAGTTGACCGCGCCACAAGAAACCACCATATCAAATAATACATAATTCTTACAACCGTTGCCAAATGACTCCTGTCCTCAGCATCAGGCCATATTGTAATAGTTGTGGTAAAAGTTTTGCCTAAAATTAAGACAACACGATAATTTATAACTATTAACTTATATTGAATTGCAAACTGTTATGGATCCGGCTCGAAGGACCAATTACTCCAAACTTTATATGAAACGAAATATATAAATGTATTATATGTCTTCTAATATGTCTTTAAAAGAAGGATAAGTTATGTACCTAAACGGATAACTTGAATTATGCTATCGACTCCATACAAAGCCAGAGTTAGACAGCTAAGCAGCAGGAACACGACTATGTAAATTTTTGTTCGCTTTACCATCCTCTGCTCTATTATTTTATCATTGTAGACATTTTTCAAAATTACAGTCAAACGCATCAACAAATCTTCGACCTTGCGTTTATAATATAGCACATTTAGATAAAGCGAATAAAAAACAGGATCAACTAAGCCAAGCATGATCCAGTCCGACGTTTGCTTCGCATCAAACTCTCCCAGCTTGAAGATAGCGCTTATTTCCAAAAACAACAATATAAATATGAATACACTCATACATTTATAAAACAAAATGTAATAGCGTTTTGTGGATATCGCGGGTACACGTGCATTCTCCCCCCAGAAGTTAAGAAGACCCATAAAGCATGTATAGTTATTAATCATATGAAATAACTTGCGAGTCTTAGTAAATGACTGTTCTTTTATGGACGTCATTGTTAATCACATAATATGGGTATGATCTGAGTGTGAATGAGCGAAATTTTAATCCGACATTACCTATATTATTGCCTGCTTTATACGACAGGGCTGTACTTAACTCGGCATTAATAAAGAAGATAATTATTTTTACTGATTTATCTTTATATAGATCTATTTGTTACCCGACTACGTCAGAAGAAAGCTCATATTTTCTTTTTTTAGTTTTAGTTAGTTTACATTCTCGAATTGAGTGTCGCTGAAACCGAACTCTTTCGACTTGAAGGTGGGTAATGAACAAAAATATATACGCAGACCTGATACCGTCACTAAGTGGAAATGCACTAATAGAAGTAAAAGAAAAAGGAAAATAGCAATTTTAGGAGTTTATTAGACTTCGATAAGTACCTACCTATAAAATTTCGAACTGTTTGGTGTCTGTGAAATGAAGGATATATTTCACAAACTTACCAATGTCGATGCGACTTATATGAAGTACACCAAAGAGTTGCTTTTTAACCGACTTCCCAAAGGAAAGAGGTTATCTATTCGTCACGTATATATATTTTTTTTTTTTTTTTTTTTTTTTTTTTTTTTTTTTTTTTTTTTTTTTTTTTTTTATGTATGTTCGGGCGAAATGGCTAGAAATCGTCGACCTACCGACACGATTCATACGATATTGTATGCGACTAGTTTCACAGGCAGTCCCATATTGAGGAAAATGAAAACCTTCCGGCGGTTTTCCCGGAAAATTGGAAAATGTCGGTTTCTTAAAATCTTGAATAACTTGGGTGTTTATAAACCGATTTCCATTTTCTTTCTTTCATTTGATAGGAAATTTCGTCACGCAACTTTTTCTCTTGGACATGGGTATGCTGTGATGCTTAACTCTTTGAGTTATGGGGTGGAAACCACCACCACTCCTCAAGTTTTTTAGATAATTTGAGATAACTCGGCTTCTGCCGATTCGATTCTTATGAAACTTGGAATATGTATTATATATCTATGCATAAATAGGTTGACGAAAAATTTGACCTTCAACTCTTCGATCCTGATGATGCAGGATTACAGCTATCCTAAACTATAACATTAGCTATTTGGTGCTTACATATATGTAACAAGACTACTAAGCAGAGACATGTGATGAAAAATTTGACCTTCAACTCCTCAATCCTGATGATGCAGGGGTGCCTCAAGCCTAAACCATTGGGGTTGACCATTTGGTGCTTATGGGTATGTTATAACAATACTAAGCAAAGACATATTATAAAAAAAATGACCTTCAACTCCTCAACCCTGATGATGCAGGGTGCTGTAAGCCCAAGCCGTAGGTGATGGCCATTTAGTGCTTACGGATATATAATAAGATAGCAAGGCAAAGATGTACGATGACAAATTTGACCTTCAACTCCTCAACCCTGAAGATGCAGGGGTACTGCAGGCTTAAACCATAAACTTTAGACATTTGTTGCTCACGGATTTGTAATAACATTGCTCAGCAAAGGTATACGACGAAAAATTGGCCTTCAACTCCTCAATCCTGATGATGCAGGGGTATTGAATGCCTAAGCCATAAAACTTAGCTATTTCAATCTTACGCATTCAAAATGATATTTAAAAAAAATTAAGGTAAAACATTAGAAAAATGGTTGTATACGGTGGAAAATTGGACCTTCAACTCCTCAATCCTGATGATGCTGGGGTGCTTCAAGCTTAAACTATAGGCGTTAGCTACATGATCGCTACGTATATCTGATAAGATTACTAAGCAAAGATATAAGATGAAAAATTGGACCTTCAACTCCTCAACTCTGATGATGCAGGGGTACTTCAGGCTTAAACTACAGGCGTTGGCCATTTGATGCTTATGGGTATGTAATATATTTACAAAGCGAAGACGTATGATAAAAAAAAATTGACCTTCAACTCCTCAACCCTGATGATGCATGGTACTGTAAGCCCAAGCCACAGAAGTTGGGGATCTGTTGCTTACGTGCATGCTATGAGATTACATAGAAAAGATATGACATGATAATTTTGACCTTCAACTCTTCGGCCCTGATGATGCAGGGGTACTTCAGGCTTAAACCATAGGCGTTGGCCATTTGATACTTATGGATATGTAATATATTTACAAAGCAAAGACGTATGATAAGAAAATTGACCTTCAACTCCTCAACCCTGATGATGCAGGGTACTGCAAGTTTAAACCATAAGCATCGGCCATATGGTGCTTACGTATATGTAATGAGATTACTAAGCAAAGATATGACATGATAATTTTGACCTTCAACTCCTCAACCCTGATAATGCTGGGGTCCTTCAAGTTTAAACCGTAGGCATCGGCCATATTGTGCTTACGTAAACATAATGTTGTTGTTCACGATACCAACAATGAGTTTCGGAGAGGATATAATTATGATCAAAAATTCCACTTTGAATACAATTACCTGAAAGATGCAAGAGTACCACCAACCTTTTTAAATTGGATGGGTTATTTTTATCAGTATCAGTTGAATTATACTCTTAGTTATAAGGTTTATATTACTTTTTCTACTTTAAATATTGATAATTATAGGTCTATTCTTTAAATAAATGTTTACTCAGAAAAAGTTGTTTTATTCGGTTAGGTTAGGTTCGAACAGATTTTTCCAATTCAGAATCTAAGGGAGGGGGCGCGGTAGCGCCCCCGACCGGTTGTGTCAAAGAAGTCTATTTTTATATGATGACGTCAGCACATAATTTTATTCATCCGAAAATCGGACGAATAATTAATTTTATTCATCCGGTTAGCGGACAACTAGCAACAGCCATAACTGATTTTATCGTGACTGAAAAGCGTGAAAAAAAAATTTTAAACAAAAAATACAACCGACTTCCATGCCACATAAAAGTAAAAAATAATTTAAATACATGTTGGTTTAGAGCAAACACAGTTCTTAGTACATAGTCCCGAAGTCGGCGCTCATATATTATGATACATGTAGTTTAGTCATGATCCAGCAAAATATGGTGAGCGCCGACTTCGGGACTATGTACTAAGAACTGTGTTTGCTCTAAACCAACATGTATTTAAATTATTTTTTACTTTTATGTGGCATGGAAGTCGGTTGTATTTTTTGTTTAAAATTTTTTTTCATAAGATTGTTGTAGCAAACAAATATGCAATAGACTTCAAAGTAAGTTACTGTAGCCCAATAACATCTGTAAGCAACTTCGTATAATCCTTTATAGAACACGAGTTATAGGTACCTACCTGAAATTAATCTTAGATGCGATGTAACTTCGAGGACAAAGATATTGTTCATATTTATACAAATAAATTACCAGGGACCTCTGTAAATATTTAAAACACCTAAATTTTGTTTTTATTTATGTTAAAACAATAGAACTATCATTTTTATGTGACTTACCTGAAAACGATCACAAACTTAATTATTCATGCACAAGAATTAATTAGAAAAATATCAAATGAGTCTGAACCTGGAAATTAAATTAAATATCTATAAATCGTAAGTACTTAACGATGATATCAATGTCAGCGCAACTTAATAACCTGCCTACCTGCCTATTATTTCAGAGAATGGAAAACATTTTTTTTTTAATTCTTTTCTAGTTCATAATATCATAAAATACAAGTTGAATGTATGTGCACATTAGGCTACCTACTTGTTCGTATTGAAATCGGAAAAACCTACTCTATCTTTACTTCTAAACTTCGAAGGAGTTTTAGCTGTAAGGAAAGTCCTAGAGAATTTTATCAGTCTAGATACATATAGCTATGGGACCTATTGTATATTAAGGAATGTATCATATAAATTATATATTTGTTTAATAAACATCATTACATAGATACGAAATGAAGTGGAATCGCTTAAATGAGAGAAATAACTCTAATCTCATAAAACGTTAAGTATAAAGTACTAGGTATTAGATATAAATACCTCTATTATCTTAAGTAGCCTTGTAGAAGGTAATTTTTTTAACTCATACATCAAAAACTATAAGTTTTTACGGAAGTAGGTAAATGTAGATAAATTATCAGAAAAATACGTGGGTAATTGCTACAAGTTGTCCAATCTATTGATCATTTCCTAATATATAATAATAAAAAACATTTTATGCAATAAAATTATATTTATCAGTGCTTTAAACATTGTGGTTTTTAAATAATTTTATATCAAGTTAGTCTTAGCATTTAAAGACATTCATTATCTTAATATATATAAATTACGTGTCACTTTATTTGTCCGCAATGGACTCTTAAACCTTTGAACCGATTATAATCAAATTTACACAACGTGTGCATTTTGATCCAACTTGAAAGATAGGATAGTTTATATCTTAATTTATTGGTTTAATTGCAAATATTTTTTTAGCTTCAGCTGTTAGCTTTATATAATCCTAATAACAGATGGTGGTGTAATGTTATCTGTTAACTTGATTATGTAAGTAATGGCGCTTTGTTAAAATTACAACCGTTTCACATATGTAACATTTCTTTAACCACAGCAACGCGTGGCCGGGTCTGCTAGTGAAGTTATTAAATCATGACTTAATCGGCGTAATCGTTCGGAACAGTATAATTATACAATTTAAGCGTCTTTAACTCAATACCGTATAATAATCTTTTTTTTTTTAATTAAATTGTATACTTAACTGCAACTAACATCTGAATTATTTATTTGATCAACCCATTATATACAATTTATCAATAAAAAATATTGAGAAGAAAGCTTCATATTTCCTCCCCGTAGTTCCGAGATTACAGGGCTACAGTATCCACTGTTTGACCTAAGAGGTGTCTAAATCCAAGGCAGCAAGAGTACGAGTTTGGACCCGAAGGTGCGATGGGCCCAGTTGCACATTTGAGTAGAGCCTGATGGTGTAACCCGTTCAAATGATTCCGGTTGCGCTCCATTGAAGTCCTCTTCGTAGCGCTAAGGACGGGAAGGAGGGGTTATATGCAAATGAAATTACATAAAAACCAACAAAAAAAGGAATTGCAATTTTTTTGCCTATGTTTAAAACGGATTGTTATTTATTTATTTTTTGCCTTGCGAAGTCTGCTTCGTAACGACGCGTTACGGCGCCAGTCTGCCTGGTTTCTCACACGCATACAGCATTAACATGTAGGCTTCTCCTCTCTCAGTCTAACCGACTGCGCTAGCCATATTTCTGACAAACTTCGGACAAATTAGGTATTTTTTATGTTCCTCTTGCGGAACATCAACAAAAAACACGATGCAACTGTTAAAAAGAAATATCCCTCGGTAGCTACTTCCAGTAGTAGGTAGGTACTTCCAGTTACACAAGACGTATTCTTTTTTTTACAAAGTGTAAGTATACATTGGTTGGACAGAAGCAAGTTCAAAGCCGACAGCCAATTAAAAAAAAATGACATATGTATAATTTGATGGCATTTTGACATTACAATTTCTTTTTTTTTTTTTTTATTTGTTTATTATACATAATCTTACTATTTATTTGCATACAATTAACAATACGGTTCAAATAAAAAAAACTATTTACAAAATATACATATATACAAAAAAGAAAAACAAAAACATATAAACAAAAACACTACCATAAAAAATTATCACCATCGCAGTCCCTGGGCAAGGTTCCCAAGATGCTGGCAGCATTTCCTCTTTGAATGGCAATACCAATTCGTTGAGCAAAATGCGTGCCAGCACTCGGGTCACCAGTAACGTCGACCAAACGACTGGACAGTAATTTAAAAAACTGCCAAGCGTCTGGACCCCATGGTCCCAGAGTTTCAACACCAAACGCCACAAATATGTAGTTATTGCATAAACTTACATATTTACGACGTTTGTTGTTTTCAGCCGCAGCTGCCGCCGCCCCCGCGCCAGACGATGTTTCCTGAAGGTGAGAAGGAGCCAGTGTGTCTACACAAGTAGCGTCCCACACTAGCATCCTACCCCCCCTCCAGGGAATCAAAGACATCCCGTCGGGTCGCCTGCCATCGTCACGTGCGAGACCATTCGGCTCTAAACGAGCCGGCACGTTGGCGGTGACAAGAGCCCGGCGAATGATGTCATTGATAGATGCATGGCGCGATAAGCGACCGGCACTACGCTGGCAGGAGAGACCATGATGTCCTAAAATGTCGACGTCCGCGCCGCAAAGACAGCGATGGTGCTCCACAGTCTTAACCCCCAGACGCAAACGGGTACAAATTGACAAAGTCAAATTGTCTAAAAGTGTACCCGTATTCCCCGAAGGATATGCCTGTAACCAAAACCCCGATTCCCGTTTTGCTACAGCAAGGAGGCGAGCCCTCTCTGCAATATCTTGGGCAGAATCAATGAGCTGATCTCGCACAAGTATGCAGAGTGGTTCGTCCCAAAGTTTTTGTATATTTGAATCTACGGGTAATTTTAGATTTGGTCCAGTTTGTAACCAAGCATCTTTTGCTTCGTCCATAAAAGTAATCTTAGTTTCCTGAACGATTTTTGACAATATATTTGAAATTAAATTTGTTTGACATCTATCACCAAAACTGTCAAATTAATTTGTTGTTCTTAGATTTTTTGGTTGTAGCGTGTAGCTATTACAATATGAAAATATTGTTTTGCTTTAGCAAGGATAGCAAGTATATTAAATTTATCTAATTGAATAAAACGGTAAAATATGTAGCAAACTGTGAAATGATATTAGCAAACAATTTATTAAGCAGTTGCTACATAGTGCGATCAAATAAAATGGTGTTTTGTGACTAAGGTTGTAACTTAAAAAATGCGTACATACACTCGGCGGAAACCACAGGCGCAGAAGATAGAGGACGTGCAGGCGCTGTGCCGGCTGTGCCTCGGGAAGGCGGCCGAGATGATGCCGATATTCAGCGATGAAGTGGATGACGTTTTTGCCACTATACCTATGAGGATCATGATGTGTGTGGGGCTGGAGGTATGTATTCCTTACCGACTTTAAAAATATGATCAGGTTGCTCGTATATTTACAGCACCATGTACTCTGTACCATGTACTACAATTTGGTGCTTGTTGTAATGTCTTGATTGTGTTTGAGATTGTAATGAAAGTCCAACTGTGATATCAGACTTGAAAGTTTTATTCTTCCAAATTAATATCATACTTATCATTATAATGAAGTAGGAAGACTTGTAGAATATCCTCCTGCACTCTTTTCAGATTTCCACAAAAGTATTCTATTTTTAACTAGCAGCCAAATTTAAATCTGCAAAATTTAATTTAATATGTTAAGAAGAAAGAAAAACAATACATTTACATCAATGTGTGCAGGACTTGCTCTAAATATTCTTAGTAAACAACAGACAGGATGATATTATAATTATAGCCCAGCTTATTGAAAGAAAAATCTGTTGCCACACAATGTTAATAAAAGTGTTCAGTTAATGTTAAGAAAGCAAGATTTTCTATCATTATTATATTGAATATAAAGAGTTTGTTGTGCTATTTTCTTAGCTCTATTTTTCAGAGTTCTATGATTATTCTTCTTCTCTTTTGCAGCTCCATGCCTGCGGTCAAATAGTTCATATTTTTATGTGTGTAACTCAATTATAGTGGTTTCATTTATAAACATTAACATAATATAAAGTTTTATAATGTAAATTTTTTGAAGATGATAAATTTTAGCAAATGAAATCATTTGATACGCCCATACTTGTATTAATAGTCCTTGCTAACCTTGTCATATAATACAAATATACACTATAAGTATAGAATGGCTTAAGATAGTAGTTAGAGATAGTAATGAAAGTCACATTTTGTCAACATAGAAGTGTAAATTGTGTTTTTATTGTCATAAACTCTTTACTGACCATTAAATTCCTCTTAGAGTAAAAGATGTTTATAGCTTATAATTAATTACACTAGCCAAATGCAAATTGTTAGATTTTTTAGACATTTAGTAAAGTACTGGCATGTATGTCTCTTTACTTTAACTGTTTTAAGAAGTACTGCATTTAATTTCTAATATGCAACCGAGACCCTCAACTGAGAGGCCAAGGTTTAACTACTATCAATTTCTCTTTTCTCCACATCCATTAAACATTAGACAAGGTGTGGGTTTCCAATAAATTGTATTTTTATCACTTGTCAGGTAACAAGGGATGATGAATTACCGAAACTTATATGCCCAAAATGCAACAACGAGTTGAACAGATTCTACACTTTTAAAAAGAATTGCAATGTTACATATAGAAAACTTAAAGATAGTCTGATGTCTATCAGAAGGGTTGAAATTAATCCAAATGGAATGCAAGCAAAAGAAATGGATTTGAAAAAAAATAAGACTACTGAAAATGGGATGAACAGAGTAGTAGATAGTATAAAGAATAAAACAGAAACTCAACCTGACACTAATGTAGCAAAATCAGAACCAAATAATACCATGGAACACCTTGAAAGAACTGATAAAATGTTGAATGAAGCTGAGCATATAGTTAATGGTCTACAGGTAAGATATTTTTTTTGAGTATCTATGTTTGGGGTCAATAAAATAGACAGGATGAGCATGTTTTAGGATATCTCTTCAGAATTGTGTGTTTGAAAGCAAAATCTGTTGATTCTGCCATAATGTTGGAAAAGAGGTAGTAGCCTTCTGTAGTTCAAATTGACTGCATAAAAAATAATTATGTAGGTAAACCTAAAGATTTTTAGAGATCAAAAAAGATTAGGACAATGTCATCCTAATCTTTTTTAAAGTTATACATCTTTAGCTGTGTCATGAAAAAATGATGAGGATAAAATTTTAAGATTTGTCACAAAAAAGTCACAGTATGTTTTCTTCCTACACAAAAGTTTCAGTATGAAGTTGCATTTTTTTTTGGTAAAAACGTAAAAGATGAAGTTTATTTTCGTTTTTTCTACAAACATACAATATGGCGAAAGATAAAATTTTTAAAAAGATTTTTATCTTATGCCAAAGAAGTATAACTTCTAATGCATGTATATAGGTACCCACACACTTTCTTTTTTTTAAATATAAACCATTACATGCAGGTGCAATGCCACTGCTGCCCATGGAAATCTGAAATAAAGCCTAAGTAACATTTGAATCTTATCAGGGAATGGTCACGACATAATAATACCTCTGAGTTTTGAATGTCACAAATAAATAAATGTCCCTCATTAAAAATTTCAAACTAAAATACAGCAGCTCTTAACATGCTCTTATAAGGCAGAAATAGTCATGAAGGTGGTTCCTCTGGAGACAAGGCTCAAAGTTCAAATCCATTGTTCCAAAAATAACAAGTTCTTTAATGCAGGTGCAGAATCAAAAGAAGGAACACCAGGAAATAGCTATACCCAAAGAGAGTATTTCTACATATTTAGTCAATGGTTTGGTAGAAAAAGGTGTGTTAGGAAAACAGGGAGATTTGTTGGAAATTTTAGATGAAAACACGAAAACATTTCATTTGGAGACTGCATATGGGAGTCAAATTATCATGGAATTGGTGGAGGAAGAGCCAGAGGTAATTGAGGGTCAGTGATTATGAGTTAGTATCAAGCTTTATGTTTAATTTTCAATATCACTTATACATTATTGAATAATTTGCATAGGGTTTCATAATTGCTTATGAATTGGGGGTAATCAGAAGGGTTGATATATGGGTACTGTGGGCATTACAGTTTATTATAGATTTTATATGTTACCTTATTAAAAAAACAGCAAAAGTATCATGTCGAAATCATACAATAAGATATAGTCTTAGTTATGTAGTGTTATATGTAGAGACAACTTTAGATTTTAATTATAATTTTTTGGTCTAAGGTACCTGATACTAAGGTGACTATGATACGGCGGCCAAAGTTATTCGAAACAGTTGGCACCACAAATCAGTAAGTAATTTTTAACTGTAACTTTATCATTAATGTGCTTTTTTAATAAAAATATATGAATATGATCATTAATATTTAACTTCAAGTTTTGTCGTCGAAGACGTTTTTTTAAATATACCCCTATATTTAAAAAAACGTCGCTCCTTTATAAGTTTTATAAAAAAGACTAAACTAAATTGAAGACCCGATTGACGAATGATTTTAGTCTAAGGCCTCGCATCCTCGTCGTTTAAGTTTGTTCAAGTCGTATAGGTTGTTTATGCTAAAATGGAACCAGTACTTGTTCATTTATTGTTGCTTATGTACATTGTATCAAAGTCTACCCTCGACTTATTAACATTGTCACTTGTCATATGTTTTCGCCGTGTGGCTCCGGCGCCCTAGAATAGACCACCCCATTCCTACCCGTGGGTGTCGTAGAAGGCGACTAAGGGTTACCACCACCAGGTAGATGGGCAGCAGCGTCTACTTTGGCACTTAACACCTTACTGCGACGGTCCCACTGGTCGCTGGGTTTGGCACCGCCTGGCGTAATTCCCAAAGGTGTCCCGCTTGGTGGTAAGATCCCTTCGCTGGATCTGCCTGGCTAGCTACCACCCTCAGGTCGGAATCTAGCGTTAATAACGACTCGTCGTGTTTCGTTAGTGCACCTGAGAGCCAGTTTATCCCCCTTCCCCTCCTCCCCATCCTCTTGTGGTGCCTCCGACGGCGTATCTCCCGGACCGGTGGGTCCTTTGGGCACCGTCGCTCGCGTAGGCGTGGTGTGTTGGCGCGGGGGCCAGGGAGACCCGGTGAAACGGTTTTCCGCTGGCCGCCCGCTGGTTAGTTGGGGACCCGAACCCGGGCAACACTCTTAACCTCTGGCCCGGGAGGCTGTCCCGCCAACCGGCGAAAAATCCCGTTGCACGATTACCTTGCCGGAGTAAGAGACCGGGGTGGAGCCAGGTAGTCGTGCACGGGGGGGACCGGGGGCCCTTCCGTCCCCCGCGCCAGCATCCCACCTCCCCTCTGCGAGCGCTGTGTATTTGAACCTGCGCTTTACCTCGGAGGGCGTCGACGGAGCACCGCAAATCCTTTCCATTTCCCTATCTTTTCGCGATTAACACAATGGGCAAAGACAAAAAAAGAGGTAAAGATATTACAGCGGCGACCCTCTCCACTCTCATTGTGGACATGTGTAATATCAGAGGGGTCCATTCCAATCTGAATGCCGTCCACCACCATCTTGAGATGGCAAAGCCGGCTTTACTCTTTTTGACGGAGACGCAGATATCAACTCCAGATGACACATCGTATCTGGAGTACCCCGGCTATAAACTAGAGCACGGATTTAGACGTCGAGCCGGGGTGTGTGTGTATATTCGAGAAGATATCTGCTGTCGCCGTCTTAGCTGCCTTGAAGACAAGGACCTATCGTTGTTATGGGTGCGCGTAGACATCGGAGGGCAGACCCGTGTTTATGCGTGCCTATATAGGTCCTACAGCGGAGATGTGGAAACAACTCGACTATTTGAGCACGTCCAGTGGGCGACCGACAGAATGCTGCAGCAGTGTCCTTCGGCGGAGTTAGTGATTCTGGGTGACTTCAATGCCCATCATACTGATTGGCTGGGCTCCCGGATCACTGACTTTGCTGGAAGAACTGCATATGACTTCTCCTTGGCCTATGGACTTTCTCAGGTCGTGCCCGGTTTCACCAGGGTACCTGATGTAGAGACCCATACTGCTTCTTTGCTGGATCTTCTGCTGACCTCCCACCCTGAAGACTATCAAGTAATGGTCAAGGCTCCACTTGGTTCGTCTGACCATTGCTTGGTAAGTTCTACTGTGCCCTTGTCTCAACCCGTGAGGACACGTCCCAGCGGGAGGAGACAAGTTTGGCACTACAAGTCAGCAGACTGGGACGGATTCCGGGAATTCCTGGCTTCGTACCCTTGGAGGCAGCTATGTTTCGTCTCGGGTGATCCTAGCTCGTGTGCTGAATCTGTCGCCGACGTGATACGGCAAGGTATGGAATGCTTCATTCCAAACTCTGTCGTGTCCGTCGGCGGGCGGAACCAGCCCTGGTTTGATGCATCTTGCGCTAAGGCGTTAAGCCTTAAGCAAGATGCCTATCAAGCCTGGGCTTCAGCGAATGCGTGCAAGGATCCGAAGAGCCCCGAGCTCCGAACCGCATTTAACGCTGCCTCCCGTACAGCAAAGAAGCAAATGGCTAAGGCGAAGTCAAAGCACATCGGCAGAATTGGTGAGCGACTAATGGGTTACCCCTCAGGGAGTCGAGCCTTCTGGTCGCTTGCCAAGGCTGTCCAGGGTAATTTCTGTCGCTCCTCACTTCCGCCACTGCGGAAACCAGACGATTCTCTGGCTCATACGGCAAAAGGGAAAGCCGATCTCCTTGGTACCCTTTTTGCCTCAAACTCGACACTTGACGATCGGGGAACCACACCGCCTACCATCCCGCGATGTGATAGCACAATGCCTAATATACGGTTCACACAAAAAGCTGTCAGGCGTGCTCTATTGTCCCTCGATATCAAGAAGTCGAGCGGGCCAGATGAAATCCCCGCAGTGGTGTTGAGGACGTGCGCTCCCGAGTTGGCTCCCATCTTAACGCGCTTATTCTCGCTTTCCTACACGGCGGGACAAGTACCGTCTTCGTGGAAAGTGGCCCTCGTTCATCCGATCCCTAAAAAGGGTGATAGAAGTGACCCGGCCAATTACAGGCCCATTGCAATAACCTCCCTGCTCTCTAAGGTGATGGAGCGGATAATCAACTCCCAGCTCCTAAGGTACCTTGAGGAGCACCAGCTGATCAGCGATCACCAATATGGTTTTCGCCAGGGCCGTTCAGCTGGTGATCTTCTGGTGTACCTTACGCACCGATGGGCGCAAGCCATAGAGAGCAATGGGGAGGCTTTGGCGGTTAGCCTGGACATTGCAAAGGCCTTCGACCGGGTTTGGCACAGGGCTCTTCTCACGAAGCTTCCAGCTTACGGTCTTCCCGAGAGGTTGTGCACATGGATCACCAGTTTTCTGTCTGAGCGGTATATTAAAGTTGTGGTTGATGGGTGCTGCTCAGACATGAAGACCATCAATGCTGGTGTTCCTCAAGGCTCCGTTCTTTCCCCTACGCTGTTCATTCTGCATATCAATGATATGTTGCAGCAAGTCGGCAACATGCATTGCTATGCAGATGACAGCACGGGAGATGCCTTGTACAGGGGCCGTGCAAACACCTCTCGGACACTCGTGCAGGAAAGCAGAATTCGACTTGTGTCTGAAATCGAGCACTCTCTGGAGCGGGTCTCGGAATGGGGTCGACTTAACCTAGTTGAGTTCAACCCCACGAAGACACAAGTCTGCGCGTTTACCGCTAAAAAAGCCCCATTTGTCATGGCGCCAAAGTTCCAAGGGACCTCTCTCACCATTGACAAAAGCGTAGGGATCCTGGGCGTTGACATCTCGTGTGATGTGCAGTTTCGGAGTCATTTGGATGTTAAAGCCAAGTTGGCATCCAAAAAGTTGGGCGTTCTGAGCAGGGCCGAGCGGTACTTCACTGCGGGGCAACTCCTTCTGCTTTATAAGGCTCAAGTGAGACCCCACATGGAGTACTGCTCGCATCTCTGGGCAGGGGCGCCCAAATACCAACTTAACCCACTTGACTCCGTGCAGAAACGTGCGATCCGAATCGTCAACGACCCAACGATCACCGATCGGTTAGAACCCTTAAGCCTGCGGAGGGACATAGGCTCCCTCTGCGTGTTCTACCGGCTTTACAATGGCGAGTGTTCCGAGGAACTTTTTGACCTGGTGCCTTCATCACCTTTTCTTCACCGCACCACTCGCCGAAGGATGAAGTTCCATCCACACCAACTGGACTCGTGGCGGTCCTCCACGGTTCGGTTTGCACGCTCGTTTTTGCCACGGACGTGCAAGTTGTGGAATGAGCTTCCTCCTGAGGTATTCCCGGAGCGCTATGATATGGGGTTCTTCAAGAAAGGTGCGAAAAGAGCTCTCCTACAAAGCCGGCGATGCATTGGCGACTCCTCTAGTGTTGCGAATGTCCACAGGCGACGGTGACTACTTTCCATCAGGTAGCCCGTCTGCCTTATCGTTAGGTTAAATTATAAAAAAAAAAAAAAAAAAAAAAAATGTGGGTTCATTAGTGTCCTACATTAAGTCTTATTAAGAGTTAAGACGCGATTCACTCTTTAGCTTAAAATACTTCGATTTAATCTTAAGACTTAAAGGGTAGTCAATTTGTTAGTTGGTAAGGATAATCTTTTTAATAGAACTTAAATAGTCTTAACTGAACTTAATTAATTTTCAATAAAACTTAAATAGTCTCTATCATTGCTCATTCAAAATCGTTGTATAAATTAACAAGTAGCAATGTCATTAAACGGGAGTATGTGCTGTACTGTTGTGTAGTACGCGGTGCGGCGAGTGCGGCGTGCGGTTCGCGTCGCGCGGCGGCCTCACGCGGCACCTGCGCGTGCACTCCGGCGAGCGGCCGTACGCCTGCCGCACGTGCGGCCGCCGCTTCGCGCAGCGCGAGGTCATGCGCCGCCACGAGCTGCTGCACGCAGGTGGGTACCTGCCACTGCAGCGTTAAACTGCATAGTTCGACAGGATAGCTAAGATTTCTCTTCATGATTGTGGCGGAGTTTGATGGAGATAGTAAGGTTTATAATCATACTTCATACTATCATACTTATACTTAATATTATATTGGCGAAAGTTTGTGAGTGTGTATGTTTGTTACTTCTTCACGTCTAAACGGCTGGACCGTTTTTCATAAAATTTGGTAGGGAGTTAGCTTACACTCTGGATTAACGTATAGACTACCTTTTATTGTAGGAAAACATGTTATCCCCATGGGACAATAGATACATCGATTTTTTTACAGCAACTACAGTTACTATGTTATGAGACTTAATATTAATAGCCTTACTAATTGACAGCACTGAACCGAATGAGCTCTGCAAATTTTTTGTTTACGCCGATTCTTTAAGGGTACGTCGCAAACTGACGTTTGCACTGGACGAACCTACTATAAACTGATTTGATATACCTGCAATCGAATATTTAAATTTATTATTTATCATCATAAAAACTCTTCTTTCTTAGTTCTTAAAACAAAGCGCGATTCATGAAATTTATATCCGGTATCCTTCGCAGAGAAGCGTCCGTACCAGTGCTCGGTGTGCCCGAAGGCGTACACGCAGCGCGGCTCGCTGCAGGTGCACGCGCGCTCGCACGCGCCGCCCGAGGCGCGCGCGCTGGCGCTGCACCGCTGCACGCGCTGCCCCAAAGTCTTCTTGTATGCCTCAGGTGTGTTACATTATTGACTTGACAACGTCTGATAATTCGACGGAGCCGGCTGCACGCACCAAAAAACATGATTCAAGCAGCGTCACCTCGCTCTGAGGCGTTCCATTTAAGGTTTGAAGTGCAAGCGAGAGCGCGGAACGAGCGACAAAGAGGAACAATCGGCCTCCGCAATCGACATCTGTCTCTCTCCTACTTGAGTGAGCGATGCATCAGCGTGGATAGCTGCTATACAAAAATGCAACCATTCCAACAGTATTGTCTTATGACGTTGTCACGTTCAACTATCGTCAGTAAACCGACTTTACAGACAACCGATTTCTTTTTCATAAAGTTGAGGTAACGAATGTGCAATCTTTCGGAAGAGGAAGTACTAGCGCTCATGCTCACATCTGTAACTAGCTCCATATAGAACAGGGTTTAAAGTTGGTTACAAATGCCTTGCCACTGTAACTTCTGAGGTTTCGATGCGGTTAATTCGGTTTTGAGTAATCAATGTGCATGTATTTTGACAAATAATCACAAGTCCCTTAAATATGTGTGTACATCGTTCCCCCGACAGGTCTGAGCCGGCACATGGTGCAGGTGCACCGCGGGCACGTGGTGGCGTGCGCGGACTGCCCGCGCGTGTTCCGCGACGCCAGCTCCGCGCAGCGCCACGCGCGCGCGCACCGCCGCCGCGACAGCTGACGCCGCCCGCCCGCTACATCCCCACCAGCGGCTCTCGACCGGTGTCGAGGTGACCGTGATACTGCCACCTTGGACCGGCGACGATTTGATGGCACCACGACCTTGAACCGGCGACGAACTGACGATAACACCACCTTGAAGCGGCGACGAATTGATGGCACCACGACCATGAACCGGCGACGAACTGGTGGTACTACGATCTTTAAGCGGCGACGAATTGATGACACCACGATCTTGAACCGGCGACGAACTGATGGTATCGTGACCTTGAAGCGGCGACGAACTGATGGCACCACGACCTTGAACCGGCGACGAACTAATGGCGCCGCGACCTTGAACCGGCGATCAACTGAAGGTACCGCGACCTTGAAGCGCCGAGATAACGGAGCTACCGCGAACTTGAACCGGTTTCGAGCTAACCGTCATACTACGACCTTACACCGACTTCAGATTGATAGTGATACTACAACCCAGCACCAGCTCCGAATGGACGACGATACCGCTACCTTAATCCAGCTCCGCGCTGATGGTGATACCGGGACGATGAACCACCTGCATACTGATGATAATTCGGCAATACAAAATAATGACGGTCCAGTCGAACCTAACCAAACGAAAGATAATAACAATCGGAAACCCTACAAAATTCGAGCCAGTAGTGAAGAGGATAATCAACATGACGTTGCGGAAAAGAATCAGCCCAATGAAGACCGTCAAGAAATCATTGATAATCCAGCAGCCGTAGCGAACGAGGAAAACAATCTTAAATCAAAAAATATCATTGGTATGGTTGACAATTTCAGTCAAACTGAAACGGAATCTGGTATTATATCTCCCTCGCTAACTACAAATCCTTGTACAAGCGACCAGCCCAGAGCTTCTGTCATTACTTCATTGAAAACCGATACTAATAATCAGGCGTTGATAAAATCACAACATAAAGTCGAATCTATGTCGACCCCGATTAAGTTGCAAAAGGTGGTTGATGCTGTTGTTTATAATCAGCTGCAGGGAGATCATGTCACAAATCACCCCTTACCAACTAATGACATTGCATACCATGAAACAGATACTAAAATGAATTCGGAATATAACCTATTTCCATCTATAATTGATGCAGTATCGGATTCACCAGCAACTGATGTCGAAAGGGTAAAAATTGAGTATACCGTCAACTCTGCTGTTTCTAATGCGCTACTAGACAATGTTCCATCAGTCAATGTTCAGCCAGAAGACGTTGTTGGTGTTACCACTTTAAGTGGATTTATGTTGATTCCTGCTTACATTGGTTCTGTTAAGACAATTGAACCTTTCTTGGTGCCGATTACGGGTGTAAGTCGGAAGAAAAAATAAAGTTCTACGCAGACAGGGGATTCCAAAAAAGATCTCTAAAATGTAGCACGAAGTTTATATTTATCAATGCGGAATTAATTTTTCACAATAGAAAAACCGTCGAGACATTTATATGGGAATTGTGCGCCTAACCTTAATATCCTAGCAATGTTGAGAGATAATTTTTCAAATATTTTCAGAAATAAATATTTAAATAGTAAGGGACAAATTTGGTTGCGACAGTATAAATCAAAATATTCTTGGGCCTCTATGTAAATATATTATATAGTTAAATTAAATGGAAATGTAAACACATGATGAATAACATTCAGTAGACCTTTATACTCGATTAGATGCTTACTTTAATAGGATGTAGTAACTGCCATATTAGATTAATATGGAAGTCGCATGAAATAATATCCTAAGTAGGACCTATAGAACGCTTTATAGTTGTACATAGTTAATGTTGACAATTTAAAAGACTAATGGTTAAATATTAAAATAGATAATTTAATAGTGATTTTAGTTACAATGTTACTTTCATTGAATGTCCTTTCGTGCATATTTTAATTAATACCCATACGATTATTTTAATACAATGAAAAAAGATTATTGTAAATTATATAAAACATTTTAAATAATGTTATCTGTGAACGATTTATTACAGAATTCATATACAAGTATGAGAAAACAATTATTAGTTTAATATTTATGTCCGTTACCCCAGCAAGAAAGTAGCATCTAGAGTGATATGACTGGGACAAATAATTAGTGCTCAATCTGCTTTAAATGTGCGCGGAATAAAAAAATGTGCTTGTTGTCGTTTTGGAAATAAACGGAAAAACGATTCTTGCTGGGGTAACGTTGCTCCAGTAAGAAAATTCTAAACGAATTATCGGAGAGTTTAAAATTGTGCATAAGCAGAAAGCTTATATTTGTGCGCTAAAGATATATTTTTTGCGGCTCGTTGTCTTACTCATATCACTCTGGGTCCTAGAGTGAGAGTCTCGTTGTCTTACTCATATCACTCTGGTTCCTAGAGTGATACGAGTAAGACAACGAGACGCAAAAATTATAGGACCTAGAGTCATATGTGTAAGACAAATTATAATTGGTGTTCAATCTGCTACAAATGTACGCCGAATAAAAAAATTAGGCACCTTAAGTCTAGGTGCTACTTTCTTGCTGGGAAAACGGACACTTAATATTTTGGTGCAACTAAATATAAATATGCGTTATTCAATAAAACATATTTTTACAATATGTATTTTTATATGCCAAATAATTTTTTAACAACGCATAATGCGGGTTTCTGAATAATTATGTATTTGCTTTTTAGGTCTAAAAGTATCTCAGAATAGGAAAAGGTTACTAATTTGCAAAAAACAAATAAGCTACAAGGATCAGGTGGTACACTATTTGACAGATATTCAATTTTCATTTGTTAAAACTAATAATATGAGCCTTTAGTAAATTGTATCAATTTGACAAAATATTGATGTTGTTAAATAATTTTGTTTAGGACTAAATTAATCGCTTAATGTATGTAATAAGATTTATTAAAATGTTTATCAATGCCAGCAATACGAATTAAATATATAATAATTGTTATTAATCGATTGATTTCCTGCAGTTATTATTCGAAGAAAAAAGTGGTTAATATTAGTAGATATAAGAGCGCTTTCATATTAGGTCGCAAGTAGCGCGGCAGCTGCGCGACTGCAACGGATGCTTTCTTATTATTGAAATAATTATTTAGTTTTTATGTTTTGTTATTATTAAATATAAAGTAATCGTAAAAAAAAGCATTCTCTGCAGTCGCGCTACTTGTGACCTAATGTGAAATCGCTCTAAAGAGAATTGAGGCGACAAATAAAACTCAACTGATATTCACTTAAACATTTTATTGGAAAAAAAATTTCATCCTAGATTGAAAGGCAACATGGTATTGTATAATTTTAGAAATTAATGACAAGATAAAAAACTTCAATACTGCTGCGGGCCCGGCCGACCGCCCGCGGGGACATGCGACGGATGGCACTTATGTTTAAACAAAACTCATACAAATTATTGCAACTATTTTTTTCTTTTTCTCATATTTTCTCTCAAGAAACCAAGTAAACGCCACCGCATTGTAACTTATGGAATGCCTTTTACTCACTTAAAAATTAACATTATACACATCCTATAAGCATACAATTAAATATTTTAGTAGCTATTTAGAATTTTGTTCAGGAGGAGGGTTCGAAAATAGTCGTAGGCCGATAGTCGGACCGCCTCGGAAACTGTGGTTAGGTAGTTACACTCGAAAGCTCTAACTCGACTCCTACATCTAAAATATAAATGATTATAAAAATAAATAAGGGCCGTCGCCCACCCTCTCACCCGCGGCCGCGACCACCGCCTCACGCGGTGTCTGACACGCGCGCAGGCCGTCGCGGCCGCGCTCCACACGAACACTAACTAATCAACAGGCCAACTACAATAATAACGATCCTACTACGAGTTAAAAAAGTATTAATCGTTTAAACGAGCACACGGCATTAATTTATGACTCACAAGATATGCTCCCGACACGAATATAACATAGTTACCGAATAAAATCCAAAATAGCTTATAAATAATTATAATAATAAAAACAATTCTGTGCGCCGCGACGGAGCCGCGACGCGGGAATCTTCAAGTACGATGTATACATATTCGGTTATTATAGCACATTATAGTCTAAAATAAAATTACTATTAAGTAATAATCAATATTTACACTTATAGTCCCGACTACGGCGCCCGACGGATCCGATTGTTCTTAACACATGCAAGCACCCTTCCGATTTCATCTTTCTATTATTATAACAGTTTGTGGTTGATAATCTCCTGGCGCGACAGAGATAATTATTGCCTGGACGGTGTATAAAAATATGAAAAATCGATTTTTATGATTATACTATCACTTCGTGTCCGCCCGCGGCCCGACGCGTGCGTACCCCGAAGTAACCCGGCTGCGACCGATCGTGCGACCGGTCGCTCGACTGATCCGTTTGGCACTACACTCGCGTGACTCGTCGCGCGACACGTCGTTACACTGCGTGCACCTCATACAATTATAACCTTTACCCATAAAGACTACAATTGTATAACTATCCTTAGCTTACATTGTCTCGAATAACATTCAAGAGACCGTCGACGACCTATGGGGCCACACACGCTTAAAAAAATCAGCGATTTGAAAGCTGAGAATGTTCACTGGCCTTAAAGTGTTAAAGAAAATAATATATATAAAAATAAAGTGTTTACACATGGTATTTCGAATGATCACTTTTCACGTATTGCCGCCCGATTGAGTCTTCTAAACAGTAAGTCTTTATAAAAAATGATTAATACTTAATCATTATACAAATAAAAATGTTGAAAAGGCACATTCTCACCCCTCAAACCGATTATGATCCACATTTCACAGACTCAACAGTTACACCCGGCACGCCTCGCGCGGTTACAGGCAGTATTCAATTACTATAATAGTAGATATGCTTTGTGCATTTACAAAAACTATGCATTTCTATGAAAAAGATTACAAATTACGAGATACATGTAAATAGACATTCAATAGCCATATTTAAAATACGTTTCAAAAATGTATAATAATATTACATGTTTCCTATACAATTTTTAAAAATGAATATATTTAGCTGAAGTCAAAATTTTCAAGGGTCCTTAGTTTCGGTACTCGAACGGAAGTTAATGCACTTCCGTGTTATTTTGCCAACAAACGTCACTGAGCTTAACGTCGTTCTAATAAATAGGATTCAAAGTCGTTCTGTCTCATTCCCCTCGTTTAAGCAAATCATCTCGTCCTCCATCTTGCAGGCGAACATATAATTCCTGTATAGACAGAACAAGGCACAACCTTTCTTTGTGACAAAGAATGAGTTTCGACGGAAGGTTCGTAGAATGTCGATACAAGGGCGACTGACGTAGCTGGCGCCACTACGCGCTATTTGAAAAAATACAGAATCAGTGGCGCCCCCACGAGTCAACCAACTTCTCCATAACGTGTGAACGCAATACGAGAACGACTTTGAAATATACAATTAAAACGCAGACGCGACAACGTACACTTCTGCTACAATCGTCAGATATCGTGGCAGGTGCGGGGCCAGTCACTGTAGTACTATTACATAGCCGTTACCCTCGAAGCAAGACAAGTTGGGTGCGCACTTTATGGATTCATACAAGAATGATGTTGATAATGACATGTTATTTATTCGTGACTGTAACTTGATGATTACTTCTGGATAATGATTTAATATTTTTTGGAATAAACCTTGAATATGTATTCTATCGTTATGTGACGGCTGCGTAATAGTATATTGAAACATTTAAATACCAGCGAAAAATCCGCCGAGTAACTAGCCGAACAGTGACAAATATGTAAACGTCGCGCACCGCCCGGTATTAATGTTAGTTTTTATAAACTTGTATTTGCGCATATTAGTCTGTATTTAGCAAATTTATAATGAAACAAACTTGCTAAGTACAGACGAACAAGCGTTCACGCGTTTAACCTTCGGTTGTATTCAATCGATGCTCGGACGTTCGCCGGTTGAGCGTGTACGCGTCGTTTACATATAGTGTTAGTGGAGGCATTGTTCGGTCATGTAATGCACAATGCAGTAGCGCGCGGGCGGCGGGCGGGTCTACATGTTCTCGAACTGGTCGACGCGGCGCTTGGTGTTCCCCTTGCGGATCTCGCGCAGCGTCTTGTACTTGTCGCGGCCCTGGCGCACGTTCTCGCGGTGGATCTTGTCCATGGCCGTCTCCTTGGTCTCGTCGCGCGACTGCGCCAGGTCTTGTTTCAACGCCTAAGGAGACGGAATGAGAGGATTATTGTTTGGAAATATAGAATGGTATTCGAAAATAATGCCAACATAATAATATGACATATTTTTGGCTTTGTACAAGTAATTGAAAATGTCCTTTTGTTTGTCAAATTATTATCAGTGTTAAGTTTTATGGAGTTGGAATCAATTAAAGTGTTGTCAGTTCATTCAAATAAGGAAAAATGTAGTTTGATGCTCTTGTGTCTGTTTGTATTAATATGTAAGTGATCGCGAGCGCACGCGCGCGCGTATTTGTGTGTTTTTGTGTGTGTGGTGAACTTGAGCTGATGCGTGAGCCGTTCATTACCTTCTGTGCGTGTGTACACAGAATCACATGAAACTGGTTCTGCAGACGCTCAGTGCGCACGGCCAATATGTTCGAATAGCCATAATTACATGTATGAGTTCGCGTCAGAACATGTGTATATTGTGTATTTGTGGGCGTGCTGA
Source organism: Spicauda simplicius (assembly GCA_949699795.1). Taxonomy (NCBI): domain Eukaryota; kingdom Metazoa; phylum Arthropoda; class Insecta; order Lepidoptera; family Hesperiidae; genus Spicauda; species Spicauda simplicius. The sequence continues at coordinate 1,542,468 of OX453062.1, forward strand.
CCTTGAGCTGGTTGTGCGAGCGCTCGCTGTGCTCAGCTAACATATTGGCCAGGTTCGTATATATGGACTCGCGTTTATAAGCTTGTGTGTACATGTGATGGATCTTGAGCTGGTTGTGCAAGCGCTCAATACGCTGAGCCAACGGATCCTGTCTGTTTGTGCGTATGTGTACAATATGAGCGCCTTTACCTTGAGCTGGTTTTGCGAGCGCTCGCAGCGCTCAGCTAACGGATTGGCTAGGTTGTGATTTATAAGCTTGTGTGTACATGTGATGATGTCGTGCAACCGCTCTATGTGCTGATCCAAGTCGTGTCTGTTTGTGCGTGTGTACAGTGTGAGTATATTCACGTTTGTGTGCTTGTGTGTACGTGTGATAATTTTGAGCTGGTTGATCATGTCTGTCTGTGCCTATGTGTACCATGTGAGCGTGTTCACCTTGAGCTGGTTGTGCAGACGCTCGCTGCGCTCGGCGAGCGTGCGGCGCTCGGCCAGCGGGTCGACGAGGTCGTCGGGCCCGCGCGCGAGCTCGCCGCCGCCCGAGTCGGAGGCGCCGTCGGAGCCGTCCTCCGCCTCGCCCTCGCCCTCCGCCTCGCCGGCGCCGCGCTCCGCCACGTGGTGGTGCTGCGGCGTCGTCGCCGCCGCCAGCAGCGCTGCTGCCTCGTCCTGGCAACATCATGCACGTTAATTTTAATTATTTTTACTTAAGAGCAGTCATAGCCTAATGGTTGAGACTCGCCCTCTCGATCGGTAGGTTCAAGGTTCACCACTGGTTTTTCTAAAATTATGTGCGTATTAGAAATTAGTTATCACTGTTTTTCGGCTAAGAAAACCATCGTGAGGAAACCTACAAAATTAAGTTCTCGGAGGTGTGTGAGGTCCACCACTTCACACTTAGGCAGCGCGGTGGACTATGGCCTAAAACATTCTGAGAGAAGACCCGTGCGCAGCAGAGGGACAATAATGGGTTGACGACACTTTTACTTGTTTTTTTTTCTCCGATCGAAGTAACAAACGAGCACGCAGTTCATCTAATGGTAATTGCTTAATGCCGCCGATGGACATCTGTAAGTAACTTCATACAAAAAAAAATACTATCTAAAGTTAATCCCAGGTGCGTTCTTACTTCCGATGATAATGTTCGCCTTGTATAGAAACGAGCGGGCAACCACACTCTTCCAACGAAACGCAAAAACTACTACACGCTAGAAATAAGGGGTACCTAGATATAGGTACCACTATGTGGTAGAAGTAGAACTCGAAACGTAACGAGGTGGTAACTCCATAACTAAATATCAAACTACCACTAAGTACCACATAATTTTATAAATTTAAAAGTATTCCTAAAATTCAAAATCATACAAAACCAATAGATATATTCCACAAATACTGTCCAACTCTCGACTATAAACAAAATACTACAACATCACTTCACATTAACCTACTAAAAGGGAGAACTGGCCAGTGACGTACCTGCTTGCGGCGCGCCTCCTCCACCTCCTCCTGCAGGCGGCGCGTCTCGCCGTCCTTCAGCTCCACCTCCTGCTGGATGCGGGACACCTCCTCCTGCTTCGCCAGGATCTCCTCCTCCAGCTTCGCGCGCTCCGCTGCTTCCATGTTCTGTGGAATGTTACGATATTATTAATTTTAACACTTGCCATGTTTATTTTTTTCTATGGTTTGTTGCTACATATATGAATTGATATAGATGCATAGACTATATTTCCACGACAAAAAAAAATCTAATGAGACGATTATCAATGAGCACGCGGTGCCCCCTGATGGCTAAATGTAAATTGATGTAAAATTGACACTTATTGATTTTTACGCTCGCGCCTAACCCATTGAAATGTTGACCTAAGCTATGCATAGTTGCATCGTACATATTTACACATTAATTTAATCTTTTTACATCCATAGCCTCAATTAGAGTTATATCCTATGTCGTGGGTGCCATGGATAGTCACAAACACGAATACACAAACATGCAGACTCAGAACAAAAACCTAAATTCATTATTCAGATATCTGTTTTCTGGCCAGGAGATTGTAGACCTGTAGTACGGTACGCTACGCGGATTATCGGGGTGCTAAGATAGAGGTCGGGTGGCGTCACCTTGGTCTCCTCGAGGCGCTGCATCATGGCCTGCAGCTCGTTCTGGCGCTGCTCCAGCTCCTCCTTGGCGGCCTGCAGCTGCCGCAGCTGCTCCTCCAGCCGCCGGATCATGTCCTGCGCCTCCATCAGGTTCGCCTGCCACCAACACATTCCTTACTCAAGTCCTAACGAACGTGCAATATACCAAGTGGAAATACATCACATAGAACAGAAATTCTACCAACAGTTAATCCAAAAATGTATACCATATATCAATCGGTAATCCCATTGAATTTTTTGATACTATATGTCACAATTGTGATATTTTTTCAAAAACTTTGATTCAATACATATGATATTTTGTAAAAGCAAAAGTAAAAATTAAATATCTTATTATTTGTCTTATCTTCTTAAAACTTTGCCTATCAACAGAAGTAACGCAACAACTAATTGACAAGTTACATACAAGTTTTATATCATCCGTTTATTGCTAACTTAATAATAACGATGCGTATAATAAGCGGTAGCCGTAAATAACGGTGCGGTGAAAATAAAATTGTGTCTGCATCTTGAGACAATTTCTTGAAACGCAAAGTATGGAAACAAAACATTTTTAACATCATTTTGTTGCACATAATCGTCGCTTTTCAATTTGCTAGACGAACAACTACGTTACTATGAGTGATTTCAAGGATATTCAACTATGAACTAAAATCTTCTAATACAAACTTAATTTTACGATATTGAGTTCGGCCCCTTGCGTTTTCCCTGTACCATGTCTATACTAATATATAAAGCTGAAGAGTTTGTTTGTTTGTTTGAACGCGCTAATCTCAGGAACTACTGGTTCGAATTTAAAAATTCTTTTTGTATTGAATAGACCATTTATCGAGGAAGGCTTTAGGCTATATAACATCACGCTGCAACTATTAGGAGCGAAGAAATAATGGAAAATGTGAAATAAAACGGGGAAAATTATTCATCCTTGAGGGCTTCCGTTGCGTGCGCTGCGAAAACGGTACAAGATACCAAAAATATATGTATGAAAGAATTATTTCTCTTGAAATGATCTAAAAAAATGTCCGCGACAGTATGTATCTATCTTTTAAGATTAACTCACTAGCACCGTTTTCATGGTAATCAAATTCGGTCGAAATTAGTTAAGAGTTGTATCAACGTAATAATATTAATCTTTGTCCAAATAAATGTGTTGTTGATTATGAGTATTTAATTGTGAACAAAATTGTCTTTGACATCACTTAATTTCAATGAACATCTTAGAATATAATATGACAATTTTAAAATAACACCCATATAAAATTCAGCCGCGCCGCATGATGTGCAAAACATGACGCTGCAAGGAGGAGGGGCGTTGCTTGCGAGGGACGCGGACAGAGGGGTGAAAATTTTACTTAAAATATAATTTATGCAGAAGTACTCTAAAATAATTATGTTCTTTTCAGAACTAAATTGTCTAAAATAATAATAGAAAATGAAACGGACAAAGCTATAATTTATAAAGTTGAGGATGTTGTTTGCAAAAATAGATTATGCCCAAAATAACTATTCCACGCGGACGAAGTCGCGGGCACAGCTAGTGGGAGATATGAGAGAATGAATATGGAGCTACAGGAGGACGCTGCATACCTGCGAGCGCTCCATCTCCTCCTGCATGTGGCGCAGGCGGTCCTCGTACTCCTGCTGCTTCTTCTCGGCGCGCTCGCGGGCCGCGATCTCCAGTTGCAACTTCTCCCTGGAACGTCATCATTCAAATCATGCTTAAACTGCAGAAACTAGGATGCAGTATGTTGAGATATAGACACAATAATAGTTTACATAACTAAGTATCTATGGACCGTTCAAAGAAAGCTTATGCAGGAATATATGTACGTTAGATAGAATTATTTTAGTTGAACCACAAAAGCTTTCATAGACCAACATGACAAGTCTAAAATAATAAAGAATACATTTGAAATATTTTTCTAGAATGGTTTACGTTTATCCGTGTATGTATGTTTGTTTGTCAGTGCGCTTGTGTTCATAAATCTGTGTGCCTCTCTCTATTAATATGTTTATCTTTATATCTTGATTCATTATATGTATTTATCCTCTACCTCTGTCCTAAGTGACTGGAGACGTGTACACGTGTGTTTGTCTTTCTATCCATCTCCACGAGCGAGCACGCGAACGTGAATATGTGTGTGCGTGTGTGCAATAGTGAATTATTGCGCAGGGCAGCGTATATGTGTGATATTTATTTATTTACTTATAATATACTACATCTAACATTACAGGATATACTAATACAATAGAGTAGTGTATAGAAAGAATTATATAAACTAATACGAAAGCTTTTAAATTACAATGCAATCACATAATTATCTTAATGAAATATCAGAATTATTTAAATATCAAAGCAATAAATGTCATGGTCATCAATAATCAATTAAATATGTCCTAAATATATAGGTATATCAATATTATGTCAAAAAGTTAGTCAGTATAATAGATTAACAAGATATAGTCAAGTGTTCATAAATTATGTCGCAGAACAAGAAATAATTAAACAATAAAATAATTAAATAATTGATATATGTGCAACTATTTGTGTGTGTATGTGAATGCACGCGTGTGTGCGTGCGCGTGTATGTGTACATGCGCGGCCGTGTGTAGGTGTGCGCGTACGTACCTCTGCGCCTGCTTGGCGAGCTTCTCCTCGCGCGCCTGCGCCTTCATCTGCTGCACGTCGATGGTGTCGGGCTTGCGGCGGCGCATGTACAGCTCGTGGTTGCCCATGCACAGCGCCAGGATCCGCTTGTTGACGCGCACGCGCGGCGCGAAGAACACGAAGTCCGGCGCCTTCTTGTCTATCGGCTTGATGATGAACTTGCGGTCGTTGAACGATATGTTGCGGATCTCCGACCACGGGAAACCTATCTTGGGCGTCAACCTGCGCGGACACAAGGAAATATACGCTCGTTTCGTTTTCACTATGAATTACGTGAAGTCTCTAAAAATATCATTATTGAACTTAAGTCTACTAAAAAATAGTGTTCATAATTGAGTATAGATACAATATTAGTATGGAGTCAACAAGCATGATGCTTGTCTATAGACTTAGGCGACTGCAATAAATTAATGACTCTAAAATAGGACTTCCAGAAATGTAAGCCTTCATTTCCTTACTCCTTTACCTTTAGTCCCCTCTGATATGGATAGGAGGATAGCCGCCGGAGATCGCCGGTCTTATGACTTTACACATCGCTTTTTATTATTTTAATATACTATGATTATGTAAACGATCTGTTAAATAATTATACATAATCCATACAACGCAAATAGTATTTAATGTTAAATTCACACGGCGATTTGTCGAATTTGAATCTGCATGGACAAAATTTGATAAATTTGATCACTATAGCCAACAAAAATCAGTTAATGCAGGATTCAAGTGATATTAGCACATGCATCGGCGACAGGATTATCTTATCGCAAATTATATCAGATTTGCACTCAATTAATAACATCATTGATTTAACGCACCACTCCAAAACAGCTGATAGAATAAATCAAAACAAACAACGGCCAGATAGTAATTAGCAACATTCCTCGTTTTGAGATATGAACTATAATTCTTTTATTGACGTGCTAGGGATTATGTTACTATGTAAAATCTTAAGATATTAAGATTTTTTATAATATTTCAATTTATTTTGAAGCGTAGTACCTCTATTACATAGTGTTACTTTAGGCTATGACATTAAAATATTGTAACTTCATCGCATTGTTGATAAGGGCATTCGGAATAATGTAAAGTAAGACCTAGTATTTAACAAGTGTTTCGACGGGCCCCTAGAACAAAATCGTATGTGAAAAATTACCAATTTACAGAATGAAGCTTAGAAGTTTTGTGGACATACAAAACAAAGATTACTTACGTCAAGAGGGACGATCTATGGAAAATCATTATAATAGTTATTTAGAAACTTATTAAATACGTTTCTAGATAGCTATTGCAATAAATTACAATCAAAAAAGCTTCATACTGTAAATTGATACTTTTTCATATACGATTTTGTTCTAGGAGCCCGTCAGTTTTATCTACCACCAACCCTAATAATTCGCTAAAGAAAATCATTACACTACTAGGCACGGGTCTCCTTTCTGGGTGAGAGCGTTCCAGGCGTTCATCAACCGCGCTAACCAAGTGCGAATTGATAGACAGACCTAATAGTAAAAACAACTTCATTCATCACTATGACAATGGGGACGAATCCAAAGATATTTAGGGCTTAAAGCGCGCTAACGGAATGCACATAAAATTGTATTACTCTCCTTATAATGCAACAGAGTAAATTAGCGATGGGCAAGTGGAGTAAATTTACTCGAGTAAGTCGATTTGCACCCCGAACGAGTAAAGTTGACTTGCACTTTAAAGAAGTCGAGTAAATTCGGCCGACTTAGCTTCGGTTTAACCCTGTCTTACTCGAAGTGTCGTCGGCTCACCGTTGCATCGAATCAATTCACTCGTTGAGTAAAATTCGTCGCATCAGTAACTCGAACCATATTAACGAATATTATTCAGTGAAACTCTCACCACATGCTACTGCTCTCGAGTTGTATACATTGATGCCTTTGCATGGGATTTTTGACAACGAGAAAACTCGAGTTGCAACTCGAGTAAACTGTTAGTGTCGAGTAACTCGACTTGTAAAAAGACTCGACCATCGCTAGATAAAGAACCACTAAGAACTCACTTGTCATCCTTCTCGTATATATTGAGCCCCAGCGCGTCAACGCCCAGCCAGAGCTCCGTGTTCTTCTTGTTGCGGATCTCGAAGTAGTTGACGCCGTACATTTCCAGGTCCTGCGCGATCTTGAGGTACTCCATCATGGCGTCCTCGCGCAGCATCCCGCGGTGCTCCTGCCACCAGTTCGTGATGCTCTGCTCCCACTCCTCGCGCGACATCTGCCTCACGGGTGATGGTTGGTGTGTTAGTACCAATTGTGTTGGATAATCTCATCTAAATGGAACTGAGTACCGAGTGGAGGATTAAAAATTTTGATATATTTTCCTGATTTCTAGATATTTTTTTAGGATATATGTATCTTGAACATTATATTCCTTTTATATTTGTACAAATGTTTTCGAAAAGCGATACATATATTGGTTGGATATAAAAGAGGAGTCAAACAACGGTGGTCGGCAACTTTCGTCTCTCCCTAAATATACGAAATAGAGATCTTAAAATGTCTATAAATAAAATAGTTTAAAATATTCTTATTTTCTCGTAAATGCTTTGTTACTTTGCCTAAAATGAGAATTGTGTGTAAATTGATCAAGAAACTGTCTCCAAGCACCCACCTTGTGTTGATCGGTGACACGCTGCGGCAGCAGGCGGTCGTTGGCGAGGAAGCCCTGGCCGTGCACCGCGGGGTTGTGGTCGCCGTGCCGCGCCTGCACCGCGTACGACGCCAGCAGGACAGACGTCTCCGGGGGGCAGTAGATCTCGTCCGATAGGATCGCGTTCTTCACCTAAGGGAGGCAACAGATGGATGTAGAAATCGTTTTTTTTAAGATTGAAGTAGCAAACCAGCATGCAGTCTACCTGATAGTAAGTGATAATTGCCGCCCATGGACATCTGTAAGAAATTTTATACAGAACATGGGGGTTCTATCTGAAATCAATCACAGATGCGTCCCTACACCCGAGGGCTAAGATGGTCGCCTCATATAAAACTGTGCCGGCAACCACACCCTTCCATCTGATGTTCAACTTCAAGGAACACCTTGAAGAATTTGACTAATTCATTCATTTGTTATAAGAAGTTTATGTTGAAGCTTTCTACACTCATAGATCCATAAGATTTTCGGTTTTGGACGTGGATCCAATAATAACTGAAAAATACATTAATAAACCTTCAAAAACCAAAATTAATCCAGAACACATTGCATGTTAGGTCGGTGTGGTGCCCATTCTTAGCTCTTTTTAGTTTAATTAAAATACTGACAATCTAAGATCATATCTGTATTTAACGTAGAGAATTATATTTCCAAGCCAGAGAAAAAAAACAATCATGGATCAGTTCTGTTATGTATGTCTTTTATACAAACTATCGTTTGTGTAATGGCAAGCGGGACACAGAAATCCACAAGCTGACCAAAAGATGCAGAAAGAGTTATAATCATCAATATTCTGATTGACTTAAGATTCAGTAAAACGATGAACGTATTGCTTACCTGTAGGTAGAAGAGCTTGAGTGTGATTTCCTGGATGAGTTCGTCGGCCACGTCCTCCGGGTAGAATTTGGCGCGGAACTTGAACTGCAGCGGATTCTCTTTCTTCACGTCCTGTTGCATCACCTGCAAAAGAAACAATTGGTGCGTGTTAGGGATAATATCTAGTTAACTCGATACTTACATCATTTACAGGTAAAGGACTTGTCTTTCTACTTTTTTGTTGATGATATATAGTATGTATAGTTAATTTGTAAAATGTTAATTTCGTAAGTCTACAAGTGATCTACTCTGAGCGTCTGTACGAATGTTTACTTTGAAATTAGCATTCAGTGACGTAATTGATAAATTCAAATTCGTTGAATTTAAGGCCTCACATGTGTAAGTTTACCTGAACCTAGTTATGAACTGGCCATCCATAAACTGGCGAAACGAATTTCATGCGCACAGATTAGATCTGACCAAAAATCGACTTTTTAGATACGTGCAATCGTCATTGTTATTCAAATAGATATCATCATAGAATATAAAGTCGTACAAGTTTGATACAAGACGTTACTAGAAAACATTGTTATAGTGCACCAGTGGTTATATAACACGACACAGTAAGTACAATAAGTGCCAGTCATTCATTTATTTCTGAATAGACGCATCACTTGAACACATTAGTGACACTCGATTGTCGTGGAAACTGGTTCTGAACACATGCTAATATAATATTTATCGAGACTCGTGTGACATTTCGACTATTATCTTTGCAGTGTGTATGAGAATTGTGACTAGGAAGCCTAGGAAACAAGTTTCCCACATGACGTCGTTTCATGAAAAAAGTCGACTGTTATTGGAACGTTGGCTTGCAAAAAAATTGGATCTCTTGAACTCTGAATTTCGGATGGCGTCATGTATGTTTCATAAGGATAATAATTCTGTTAAACACAGCTGCGTAACAAATAGTTGAGTCATCGAATATATTCTATTGAAATTTACGAGCGCACTTCTTAACCCTGGGATATATCATGATGATAATGACATATCATAGAGGATATTAAGGACTTGTCATGTTTTTAAATGCTCAGTAAGTCTTAAGTTTTAGTACGTAAGTATATGACCCTTTATGTCCTTTTTAAAGCGATACTCATGTATTTTCCATTAAAGATTGATCAGTAAGTCGCATATAGTCTGAAAACACCCTAAGCGTTGTAATATTAAGGACTGAATATAAAATTTAATCGTTAACAGTCCTAACAGATTTTTTTCTATATTTCAAAGAACCTGAAGTGGAATAATTAAATATGAAGATATACTACTACACTACAATCACCTATACGAAATTTTGAAGTATAAAAAATTCAAATAAAAATGTTACGATATTCATGAGTTACTTAAAATAATTGATTTTGAGACTCAATCTTACCCATCTGGAGAAAGGTAGCGACCCTGACTTCGTTGCGTGCCCGAGGATCCAGGGAAAGCGTTAAAAAGGCAACAATTAATTATAATACATCGCCACTTTCCGGCAACATTACACATGAATTACTTAAAAGGTTAATGTCATAAACATGTCATATAATTATGTTTGTAAATACGTGCAATCGAATTAACGGAAAGCTTTTTTTATCTAAAATTATATTGTCGTAATTTTCCATTTAATATCTGACGAATTTTTAGTCTTTATTACCTTATTAATCCTTAAGAGCTATGATATTGATGTCACCTAATTTTGTATGGGTATGTTTTATGTGTACCCTTATATGCTTACCCTTATATTTTTGCTACCCAGATATTGTGTGTAATAGCTCTGAGGCACAACTGTTTCTTTATCTCTTCGATATGTTACAGGCACATTTGAGTGGATCATTGATCACAGCTTATTAGAAACCTGATACCAATCCACATAATCTTATGAAAATTTTACTTAAAAATCGTGGACGATTTTTAAGTAACTTGAGTATTGGATGTTTTTTTTAGAAATATACACAAATATGTTGAAATGTTCTACCTTTCTGCCACTGATTCCACGAGTTAGACCCTCTATACATAATATATTGGTATATTTACCTGTGTATAATAAAATATAATTGTATTTGCATTATCAGATGACCATATTAATCTTCTAGCTTCTACTGAACCTTACATCCGTGCCGGCCGCCTAATTACACCAAATCAATCAAAATCGACACTGTAAAGCATTTAATTGACTAGTTGAATGAGATTGATGAGCACGATTAGCGGTATATGGGCTACTGGCACACTGCCTACTTACTTTTTTACGATAATTATCACACATTCATGTCTACTCGCTACTCAATTATCAAATGAAACTTTATGTATATTGTAATTTTACTCTATTTTGCAAAGATCGCTTTCGTTTGAGAATATAAGTTGCAAAGAAATTTTATCTTGTGAAACTTGTCGTTTAGCAATTTTATATAAAATCTGCAATAAGCCCTAAATAAGATCAAAGTGTTACCTGAGGTTAGCCACAGACGTGTTGCTACCCCTGAGGACTGAGTTGGAGTCAGTCAGATATATACGTCAGACCAGAATACAGCAGTGCATAACACTGCTGTTATGTTCGCTATATTTTTTTGCCATGCGCGTCAACGTCAACTACGAAGAATGAAGATATTTTTCTTGAATTTGGGTGTTTGCATTATCCCTTTTGTGTGTACTAAGAACATAAAAAACGTCATTGCGAATAGAAATCTGTCGAACACCGGGCGTGTGCGGAGGGCCCGCTCAATGCCCTGTCACCGTTATATGACTATTGGCTAGCCGCTTGCAGTCCAGCCGGCGGATGCGAAACACAAATGGAATAAAACGAGTGGTCACCGTTCGTTTTTTTTTACGTCTGGCGTCCGACGAACCTCAGGAAGTGATTCCGCACGTTTCATTATGTCTGGCTAATCCAATCTATTAGGATTATCTATGCAAGATACTGTGTAATGATATGTAAATTACGAATAAGTCTTAGTGGATTCTTAAAATGTCATTCTAAATTTCAATTTTACTATGGACTTTCAGAAATTATACTGGACTGGAAGATTTTATATCTTGATATTCTCTAATTCTATTTTTATATTCAATGTGTACCATATCAACAATAATCAATTTTATAACAATATATTTTATATTAGTTGAACTAACAAATGCATGTATGTAGCATGCAGTGCACCTGCTGGTAAGTGGTCAATGTCAACGGACGTTAGTAATCTTAATAACTTGATATATAACAAGATTTCTATCTGATTTGCTACCTTGCTGCTCACGGGAACTAAAATGGTCACCTCACAAGTGACCGACAACAACACCTTTCCACCGAAACGCAAGAATTGCTTCAAAGTTATATTTTTGCATAATCTCTGTATATTCCCAAACATTGTGCATAATGTACGCCTTTGTACAAGCTGCATCTCTAATATCCCGTGTTTATGGTGTGCGTAGTAAAATCTGCATTCTAGGTACACCCACTTAATAAATAACATCTGAATAAACCACAGTTAAGTAATTGCAATCTGATGGAATGGCCTTGTGTTTACTGGTATAGGACAGAGTTTCTTAAACTCAGCTCCGTGTGCCCCTATTACATAATCTAACACTTATAAAAAAACTCTGTCTTGTGTTGATCATTCTTGGCAGAGTAGTCGTGGTGTAAAAACCATGTTGATGTATCTTTAGAGTTAGATGGTGCAGCTATTGCGATACGACTCCATGTTACGTTCTTCAGCATCCCGTGCACATTGAATAATGGAAGTTTGGGTAGCCGTTTTAAAAACTACACATAGAAAAAAATCAAAATTGGTATTATGTTTTATCCGGTTTGTTTACTATTGCAAATTGAATCGATACTATAAGCAATTTTGCTTCGATTTATTCGTTAAGCCGCTATCATTACGTGAATTTTCTCAGGCGTACCTACCCCACTTTGGGAAACCGTGATTTAGGGTTATTAGACCCAAGACAATGCAAGGCATATTCTAATGCAATATTGTTCAGGTTATTGAAAGCTAAGTGTATTTGCATCGTTTATCTTATCTGCTCTACATCTGCGTGAAACATTTAAATGGCAATGCGTCACATTCCACTTATAACAATGGCAAACAAAATAATGTTTCGACACTCAAATCATAATTAACAAGTAGAAAAACATTGGCGAAGAAAAAATATTTATTATGAATAGTTTAACAAATGAAAGCTATATATATACAAGTAAATATGCGGTCCTTAACAGAGGCCACTGTCACTCACAAAGATCTGTCGACTATACATAGGATTTAAGTATAATTTATTATATTAAGTCTAAAAGACAGGTCTAGGCAGGCCGAAATTTAACCCAATAGATGTAAGTTACGACCTTATAATGTAGGTAACTAAAGTGTAGAAATTCATATAAAAACAATGAAAACAATTCGTGTATTTTTTACAATATTCGAATAACCTTTAGCGAATTGAACATATTCCAATCATTACTGTGACTGAGTGTTTGAATATTGCAATGGCTGCGAATAATCTAATGACCCAAATACAAGTTAACAATTACACATTAAAACCATAGTATCAACGAGAATTATTGCCTGAAGTAAACTGTAATATAAAAACACGAAGTTGGAATATTTTAAAGTCATACTGAGTTATGAAATGAGAACCGATTGAAGAAATTCAAGTAGTGAATTAATATATATCATCCTATGAATGAAATAAATTGAGACTCATTCATCTCAATTACTTTAACCTCTGATTCGTTAACAGCACTGACCTTGGGTAATTTGGTAATCAGTTAACAATAGAGATACTTTAATGATAATTCTCGGGGAATATTAGAGATTTAAAATGTCACGAATGGTTCGAATTGGAGCCAAGCGTTGGCAGTATTTGATATAGGAGAGTTCGTATAGGCTGTCTTTTAAAAGACTGAGTTGAGTTGAGTTGACTGGTTGAGTTAGATGTAATTTTTGAAATTGGTAGGACTCTGCGTTTTTTGTGTCCGGGGGCACCATTACCACATTTTTTTTGTAAGAATTAATCTTAATTACCATTACCAATCCTTCACAGTATTTGATATAGGAGAGTTCGTATAGGCTGTCTTTTAAAAGACTGAGTTGAGTTGAGTTGACTGGTTGAGTTAGATGTAATTTTTGAAATTGGTAGGACTCTGCGTTTTTTGTGTCCGGGGGCATCATTACCACATTTTTTTTGTAAGAATTAATCTTAATTGGGCTCGACTTAGAAAAACTCGACGAAGACCATAGAATTCGCCACTAGCCTTTAAGTAGAATGTATTTATTTGCTTCTTTAATATTATAAAATAAAATTACATGGAAACATAAAAACAATTTATACTTTAAACATTTAATAACTTTACTCACATAATAGCGCATACGTTTAACAAATTATTAACATCACTGTAGGAGTAAGTTATAAGACGAGATATCTTCAGAGGAATACACTAACGTTTGGTTGATCGTAAAAATGGAAATTGAATATTGTTAATGTCTGTTTAGTTTGTAAAAGACATCATGAAAAACACATTAGGCACTATCTTTGTAAAGCATAACGACCAATAGTATTATTTATAGGTACTACTAAATAAGGAACAAGACAATATATGTACGGCAGGATCACGGAAGTCAATTTTCTAGAAATTCTAACATTGCGATTCTTTTTGTATATTCAATCTCGATCTATCACGGGCAAAACTTTTTATTATCGTATATTATAATTAAAACAGCAAAGCAATATGTTATCCGCCTGATGGTAAGTGGTCACAGACACCTATAACCAACTTTATGAAGAACTGGGGTTCAATCAGAAGCTAATCAATGGTACTTCTGTGGACTAAGATTGTCGCCTCTTATGTTAATCAAGCTAATCCATATCCAATACAAGAAGTGCTTCACGTTAGAGATACGTGAGCCGTACTTCCCCCTGTGTAACTATACTCGTTCTCTCTCTCTTCAACCCTTTATTGTCCCACTGCTGGGCACTGGTCTTCTCTCAGAATGAAAGAGTTTTAGGCCATAGTCCAGCGCGCTGGCCAAGTGCGTATTGGCGGTCTTCACACACCTCCGAGATCTTTTTTTTAAAGAACTTTCGAATGTGTAGTTTTCCTAGCGATATTTTCCTTCACTGAAAACTAGTGATAATTAATTTCTAATACGCACATAATAAACACTCGTTCTACCTGTTGTCAATTTGTATTACATCATTTCCTGGTATTGGAACTATTGGAAGTGACTAATGGTTCGTCATTTGTTGATTTCGACTAGTTTCTTGTTAATTTTACGCATTTTTAACGCATAGCAAAAAACTATTATCAAAATCGTAATTAATCGATAATTATTATTTGGTCCATTACAATTGTACGCGGTTGTTATTTGGTCAATTATCAGCGGGCTATTATTTTTTTACCAAGCCAACTCAAATTAAGTCATCCGTTTGAAATCATTTTTACTACGAAGACAATATATTTTTTTTAGATGATTAGTAGAAGACCGAAGTCCAGAAGTGGCCCTAGTGAAGTATCGAGGCTGTTACAGACTTTAACAACGTGGCCATTCAGTAACTGTATACATTTCTTAAAAACTTATGTTTTTTTTTATTTGACTGAAGTAGCAAACGAGCATGCAGTCCACCTGATGGTAAGTGGTCACTGCCGCTCATGGACATCTGTTATCAACTCCATACAGAACATGGGTTCTATCTGAAGTCAATCACAGTTGCGTTGCTACTCCCGAGGACTATGATGGTCGCCTCATATCGCCTCGCCAGGTCGCCTCAAAAGTGTGCCGGCAACCACACCCTTCCAACGAAACGCAAGAAATGCTTCATGCTAGAAATAGATGTGGCGGTGGTACTTCCCCGGTCCAACTACACTGGTTATACCACCTTCAAAAATGGTATTTATTTACCACCTTGTATTTCCCCAATGATCAAACAATGTCAACTAGCATGTCTACGACAAGTTTAAATCCTAATAATATAGTTACTACCATAAATCTCTAGCTGGCGTAGTTATCTAGCAGTAAGTTCGCCATTTACTATCAGCTTACCAAATCATCTTCCCTATCAAATGCAGCTTCCTCATCATCTTCCTCCGGCGTCATCAGCATCTTTACCCTCGTCGTGACGAACTTGGACGTCTTGTCCATTATCGTATCCGGCTTGTATCAAATATTAGACAATTATATCTTTACATAACTCATGGAAAACGAAATAATTTAAATTTCAAAGTTTGTGTGTTAGTCGATTTGACCAAGATATTAGATAACTAACCTATTCAAGAAAACTTAGAAAATATGTGATTGAATGGAAATCTTTTCCCAATTTACATATTTGTGCTATAATATGAATAGATTGAAACAAAATAATCATTTGCCTGGTTGTCATATACGCAGTTGTGCTGAAGACATTTGAGATAAAGTCAGCGTTGTTGAAGATAACACAAGAGTAGAGGAGCGCTAAGATGTGCATTCGCATAATCCAAACGACAAGTTGACTATTGAGGTAGAACATTAATTAGCGAAGTTTTAGCGGCACGATGAGATTGAGCAACGCGGCAGCAGTGAGCCGTGGGAGCGGCGAAAGTACGGTCAACGACCCCACGACCGCGATCACTGCACAATCAGCTGTTCTTGTGCGAACATTCCTCTAAGCATTCGTTCAAGGATACTTATTGCACCTGTAAGAAATTTTACTTTTTCAGGCAAGTCTCTCTGCCGTGGGACACTTGGTGTCGTGGAACTAGGAGACGTGCGTAAATTCCGATGCGTATGTGATTCAATCAGTTCGAATTGGAAGTGAAACTCGGCGACCGTTTGAGACATTTCTCCTCACCATCGATACGTTCGCACGCGCACCGGATCGCGGCCAATTGCCGTGGCGTGCGACGGAGACGATCGTCCGCCGTCTCATTCGTCTTTAACCCAGTTGGCGGACAACGCCGTACCACCTTGCTCGACCCTAAGTGTTAACAACAATTATGCTCATTATGAAAGCACTGAATTGGCTTCGTCATAAAACTCCTAATTTCCCTACTTAAGATCGCATTAGTGAGGCGGGCGAACGTACTGTTGCCGAGGAGGTATAGAGCGCTGCAGGTTTGTTATGTATGTGCGTGGCCAGGCAAGGTCGTCTCCGGGCGCGTCGTCACGGCACTTTCACCCGTTGTCTGCGGCTCTCGGCTCCGCTGCTGGACGATTACAGCATATCTGCGTGAATTTTACGCACTGACCTACTAGTACGAATGAATGAAAG
This sequence comes from Spicauda simplicius, assembly GCA_949699795.1. NCBI lineage: Eukaryota > Metazoa > Arthropoda > Insecta > Lepidoptera > Hesperiidae > Spicauda > Spicauda simplicius. The sequence continues at coordinate 1,559,050 of OX453062.1, forward strand.
GATAATACTATAAAAAGTATCGTTACCGCGTAACGGCACAACATCGTAAATGGATTTTTCGAAAGTTACTGCATTGAAATGGCAAAAAGGAATTATTATTGTCGACGTTCTTGGAATTTTTAACGATTGGCAACTCGAGTAAGCCATTTGCACATTGATAACTTTACATAATGACTCTTGAAGCGTAACGGTCTATTGTTATGTTGTACCGAAAATGATAAGGATTAAGCGGTTGACGCATGCCTCGTGACGTGGATTCGTCGTAAACATCACCTTCGTCTCAAAGTTTCCGGATTTCGAGAGCGACTACTGAGTGGGTGCGTGAGCAGTTTTGAATAGTGGATGACGGCAGCGGGCGCGTTTTGTGTGGATGATAGCACGAGGTCGCGATGGCCTCTTGCCGCTGGTAGCGAAGCTCGGCGTGGGAACGGGGTCACGCGGGCGCATCGTCGCGCTTCGCTGCATGCACATCGTATATGCCAATTTGGCGAAACCAAACAAATGAGGATAAACAGAATATACATCCTTAATTTTATATTTCGGCATAATTTAAAAACTTCCAAGCCCTGACACAAACTAATCTAGTTATGGCTGGGGCGTACCTTTGCGATCTACATTGTGAATACTTCTTCACGATACAACAATTGTTCAACTTACTTAGCTTGAATAAAGCAGATTTGTATTTAAAAAAAAAAACTTATTTTGTTAACATGCAAAAAATGTTTTTGTGAAGATCGTGCAAAGAAGCACTAATCTAAAAAATGCAATTATTGAAACAATAGTGTCACGATGAAAACACCCGTAAGAGAACTTTCGCTTTATAAAAACGGTATTTAAAAAATCCTGGAACTTTTGATAGTCTAACACTTTCATATCCAACTTGAGTTTCAGTAAGTGGAAGCATGCAAAACACGAATGCAATTGCCATGTGTCCTGATGTCTATGGTGACCACCCCTGTGGCTATTGTAGCCGGCTATCTCCGCAGATAACGTGCCGACGCCGAGTCCGTGACGCAACGCGTCGTCACTCGACACATTCTATTGAGGCCGTGTATCATATACCACGATAATCACAATGATCACCGGCGACAAAAAGCAACATTCCGCGGCCGGTGGAACGAGATCGCGTGCTTGAGCGCGACGTTCGCGAATATACTTCGGAGGTACTCATGGTGTTCAATTGAAACTCGATGCAGTCAGATCTGCTGACGATGATTGTAAATCTTAGAACGAAACTACTACTTTGAAGTGAGGCGACTTTTACAGTGACCAGTTATTTTCTTTAGTTGATAGCTTTGCTTAACAGACAATTTGACAGTGCCAAATGAGATATTTAAATAGAGTGGCATTTAGTTGGAAAAAATTATACACGTCGCACAACTATTTTTTTTTTGGAAAATCTCACAGAATATAAATTAATTGGTAATCGATCTTGTAAATAATTAACATAAGATAACAATTAACTAAGGCTCTAAAGCAGGTATCAGGGGTTTTCACTGCGAAAACATAGATGGCATCGCGTCTCGGAGCACTATTATTACGAGTCGAGGATATTGAGTTAGCTCAGTTTATTTGCGCGACGCTTAAGGCATCATTTAGTCACACTCACTGCTTGTCTGCATGCAAATAACAGTAATGTAGGTATACAAAAATAACGACTACAATAATAACGTCTGAATACGTCTGTTTATGCAAGCCCCGAGATATAATTAGAAAGTGAAAATGTGAATAAAGATAGGATGTGAGTTGTTTCGGGCGTGCTGAGACAGTGGCAATGTCGTGGCAAGTCCGACCATCGTAACTATGCCACATTTACATGTCGAGATAGTGACATGCTTCATGCATACATTTTATCAAAAGATAAGCCTAACAATGTCTAAATTCAATGATAATTTGATACAGTTCGTATTATTAATGGGCCACTTTCAACGATTCTGGCATATTTTGCGATGCCTTCATTTTTATGTGATTTTGCTTATTCTTTGTATGTCTAGGTGCTTTTGTTTGAGATTTAGAATTAGTAAAGACAACGTTAAGTGAGATAACAATAAAGAAAGCGTGTAAAAATTGAGTTCCTATTTTACTTATATTCAGCGATGCCTTCATATCGCGATACAACAACAGGGTCTTGGGTATTGTTTTTAATATTGAAGAAAAAAAAGCATGTCCATCTAAAGGTAAATAGCAACAATGAGCACGTGTAATCAACTCCGTATAAGATAAGGGTCTTAACTGAAGTTGACCACAAAACTCCTTTGGAACTCTTAACACTGCTATTGTTAGGCAGAAATACGTGTGGCGGTGGTGCTTCCGGAGTCGAACCACTAGTTACCAGTCGAGTAATACCATCTTCAGTTTCCATAACACCGAACATGTTCCTATTTTTCTTTGTTTAGGCTCAATCTCAGCACAAAGACTGACCACACGATGATAAAATTGTATCCCATGTTGTTACACTTTGGTATTTCAAACTGAGACGAGTATGTAAATTTGAATTTGCATACAAACCGAAAGTAACAATAACAATGCATATGGAGGTATCTCGCTATACGAGCATGATCTCACCGGCAAGCAAACGTGAATAATCATAATGAAATCCGTCATCGTATTCGAATGCGGGAAATTTATTATAATGGACGAAACAACGCCATTCTCTTGCGTACAATTAAAACTACAGAAATAGAAAAGGCTACGAGTATTATAGCATAATCACCATCAACTGAAAAATATTTATATATATTTAATCTTAATTGGATTGAAGCTACTTGACTTCATGCAATTTATTCATCATTAAAATAGTGAGCGCAAATTTTGCCTTTCTTGGGTTTATGTTAGTTAAAATTGGCCATATCGGATTATGGCCGTTATGGAAACTACGAAATACTTATTATGTAAGAGGAACGTATTGAAAATTTAATCAAAAGGATCATTACTTAAATCCAATGCATGAATCAAATCAGTGGTCCGTTGTCCTGTAATGTTTTATTAAAGCAGTAATTGAACGTTGAATATTGTCAATACCTAGTAGTAGAATTTTCTATTCTTATATGGTTTCATTGTATGTCTAGAAATGTTATCTGTACCAATGTATTAAACATAAGTAGGTAAAAGTAAATAGGAAAGGTATTTTATACAATTTTGTTCGTTCAATATTGTCAATACCTAGTAGTAGAATTTTCTATTCTTATATGGTTTCATTGTATGTCTAGAAATGTTATCTGTACCAATGTATTAAACATAAGTAGGTAAAAGTAAATAGGAAAGGTATTTTATACAATTTTGTTCGTTCAATAAGGAAAACTATAAAAAGTTCTTTAAACATTTACCAAGTAGTGTTTGAACGGTTTTTAACTAAAGCTATGATGCATAATAATTATTACAATATATATTTATAAGGAAAACCACTGAACGTAACGAAAACGGTGTATATAAATATGATGTATATAATTTATAAATAAATGATACTGATAACTGATGATACTGATTAACTGATGATACGAAATGAAACAAATCTGTTCCTAGGAGAGACATAAACAAGAACCAATTAAAATAAAGAAACACTGACGAATAATAAGAAACTTTTAAAACAAGCCAACTTTTACTTCAAACGTTCCGAAGTTGTTTGATATCTTAACATTTAATGCCAAAGTTTAATTAAGAGAAGCGACAGTCAAGATGACGTCATCGCCAATCAAATGGTCAACGACGCGGGTGATGCGCATGAGTCGACGTATAAGGAACGCAATGAAGCCTTAGAATGTAGCAAGGAAGATAATAATCTTCCACTTGAGATTTTTGCTATAGAAGTAGAAAATGAACACGCAATTCACCCGAGGTGGCTACAGACCAGGGGCAACTGGAATTAGCTTTCGATAGGATTGGAATTTTATATACGGTCTAACACAGATGACTAAGCCAAAATGACTCGTGTATGTCACTCCAAACACTTCAAGTCAAATGTTTAAACCAGAACCTAGTATCTAACACTGAAGTGATTAAGCAGAAGTAGGATATATTTGCACGACATTGGTACGTGACAGGCCTTTATTATTCAGCAATACAAAACAATTGCCAACCAAGTTTGCAGTACCAACGGACAAAATGTCAGGAATTTGATAAGACCAATTAATTGCTATTCTGAATAACTCAACGTGTATTGATAACGTCATAGTGGTTTAGTCAGAACGGATCCGATTAAATGAATCAAATGTTTGGTATTTGTTGTGTATTCATATTCCCATAAATAGGAGCACCATAACTACACGATGGAACAAAAAATAACATATAAAAAGGATAAATATGTACATATACAGTAACTAATCTAGACCTCTTGAATACATCAGAATATTATTAGTAATGCTTAAGAAGACAAGAAACATACAAAGCTTTTTCCTATTCTATCTCCGGACTTTAGTAAAAAATAACAATATTCCCTGGTATTTTACAGTAGAAAGTACTTCGATTTTAATGAATGCATTTGATACAAAAATTTAATTTTCCCGCTGGATTAATATGCACACATATATGTGTTCTGTAGTAACAAATCGAAGACATAACGGAATCAACGCCATAGTAGAGTCGGTCAAAGGGAAGATTGCGGAGTTGCCACACGACACGATGATTATCATACCGCATACGTCGCGAGGCCGTGTTCAGTTGGCTATTGCGTAAGTGCGAAACACCGTATAACACAATATATGACTAGAGACTATAGTAAATGATTTATAAAATTATAAGTAGTTGGAATTGAAATGAAGAAATGATTGATAAGAGGTTGAATTGCACACTAGATCGAACGTAGAATACAGCGAAGCTGATATTTTTATAAACTTTACGCGTTGGTGTAATTTTTATCAAAATTGTATAGCGTAAAGTAATATAAAAATAATATATTGTCTACCGTTTCGATATAGGCAAAAACATACGAACTGATGGACTGAAATCGCCGAAGTTAATAAAACAGTACAAAATTTGCTTATAATGTTCAACAAGATTAAGTATTTTTAAACACTTTTACATAAGTTTCTCTCCGATTTAATAGTGACATGGATTTTGTGACGCTATAGAATAATGTGTATTGTGCAGTCATGATCATATAACAATCTTTAAAATATTTGACATTCCATCATAGCGTACGCAAAGCGAACGACCGGACGAGGAATTAATAATTACTTGTTCAGTTAATTATGCAATTACTGCACTAACTAGCAGAGGAGTGGAACAGTCTACGTTGAAGACATATTATCCTACTCTTTCAAGGCTATGTTCATTCTTATTATTTAAATAATTATCTATTTTATGCTAGTCATCAACATAAATTTCGTTATTGGAATTAAATAAATAGCATACTCTCTTTAAAATATTTAGACAACACATTAAACATGTTTTAAATAGGGTATTATATTATTCCTTTGATAATAATCTTAAATTTAAAATCGACGAGGTACTCGTCCAATCACAAGACAATATTGGCGCGTGCAAGGCAGATCGGAAACCCTTATGCGGTGTCGTGTATCGTGCAAAGTTGGCGCAGGTGTAATAAATTATGTAGCTCTGCCTATTACCTTCTGCTTACAAGGCGGTTGTATTATTTACAATGCTTTAGTAGCTAGTAACTATATTGTTTCAATAATATGTGGTAGAAATTGTCGTTCACTGCGGAAGCACGTTCCTTGAATATTTATCTGGTAGCAAGTGTTAATTTTGCTGCAGAGAGATCTGAATTATATATAAAGCGGATATGTATATGTTAAATAATCCTAATTTAGATCACAATTATAGAAAAGTATTAGTAAAGAACCTAAGAAAAGATTTTTATTCCATTTGGGGTTGTCTAAAAGACACCAAAATAAGTTTCTAGGACCGGTTCATGCGTTTGAATTTTTATAATATAAGAAGGAAGGAAGGAAGCCGTCAATGAGAATACTGATATCAGAAGAGCGTTTAAATGTAAATATTCACTTTCAAGTTGGTGAAGGCGAACGAGACGATAAAACACTTAGTATCTGAAGACGTTTTTCAATTTAACCTAAATAGAAAAAACGTAAATTACACGCGAAGTAAAGAAACAGTACTTATGGCTAACTAACGACCATTACATAAAATTTATCAGAACATGCTAAGAGACGATTAGAACCGAGATGGGGTGAATTAAAGAGCTTAAGCTTGGTTTACAGTACATTTTGAGCAAGAAATTATATTTCGATACAATAATGGCACAAAATATATTGGTATAGAATTAACAGACATCGAAATAAAAGTAACACTAAACAGGAAAAACAAAAAAGATGTGAAGAGGAAAAATATATTCGTAAATAAAGTTTGAGAAGTAAATTATATAAAAATGAAATAAAATTATGACTTAATGACATAAATAGGTATACTGATCATACATCAAGAAACGTGTAGATTTTATGCAGACTTGAAAAGCAATTTTTACAGACAAACATATTTACCCCGTATTTGCAAAAACGATATTACATGATCAAACATTTGACTAAACCGAGACTGGTCAAGCCTGGGGAAACATAATGGGGATCAAATCGTATTGTGACGGCCGACAGCTAGTTTCCGAACGTGACTCATGCCCACATTACATCGGTACAACGACTCTTGCATACCGATAATAATGTATAAGAATGTGCTTTACATATTTTACATTTGATAGCACAAAACCGGTTTACGAGCGAAATATAGGAGCAATATTTGAGTTAGAACGTCGCCGACGACTTTATAATGATACAAAACAATTCACCGAAGAAACCTTCTAATGGTTTTCTAATAAGTGGAATCAACATTTATCTTCATAACAAACCGAAGATAAGACACGAGAAACCTGTGAAACCGTAGACTACGCGAATTTTTAGAGCAACGATACACTGGTAATTTTATGTGTAACATTTATATAGGAGAAATTATATCTCTTTAAACTATAATAAAAAGTATAAACTTTGTAGTTATTAAATGAGCGATACTTTGCTATGTAACATTGACTCACAATATAGTCGACCACTAAATGTTTTAGGACTTGTAATAAGAGGAAAACATGAACCTGATGTCATATTTATACTAACATGTAATTTAGTTCGATATACATTACTAGCTGTCCCGACAAACGTTGTTTTGCCATATAAAAAATAAAAATAAAATGTTAAGGGTGGACAACCCTTAAGGGGTATGAAAAATAGATGTTGGCCGATTCTTAGACCTACTGAATAAGCATATACAATTTGATAAAAATCGGTCAAGCCGTTTCGGAGGAGTATGGCAACAAAAACTGTGACACGAGAATTTTATATATTAGATAATAGTATGCAGAATAATATTCTATTCTTATTTAGAATAATATGTGTATTTTCGGATTCATTACACTCATGCATAAGTATGAACTTAAATAAAGATTTCTTATCACAGGGTGTAAGTTGAAACTAGATAAATAACTAGATAGATTCATAAACATTAAAATTAGCCGGGTGATAGTTTTCCAATAAAAACGCGTAACTAAAGTGTCTTAGATTTCACATACTAAATGGGCGTTTTGTATACGAAAAACTTAAACATGCTTTGATGTTATAAAAATCTTTGAAGTCTTTTAATAAAGAAATTTTATAACTTCTCAGAATAACGTTCCTATTGAAATATCAAGTTGTATGTTATGAAGAACATTTGACTGAACGATATGACACATTTAAAGGATGTGGTAAACTGTAGTCAACATGTTGCAAACATGCTTCCGAAGCATGATCAACAATTTAGCATATCTTCGGATACACTTCAGTAAATACAAGTAATAAGTTGGAGAAAAAAACTAAGGGTGTTTAGTTAAGTTTGTCTTTTGTGTAAAATAATCAGTTAATCTACAATTCTTCTGTTGCAGTAGGAATAAGCTGAAGTAAATGATACAAAGATAAAAAGTCACATAAATAATGTTTTAGGTGACAAATGAGACAACCCGTTCCTTTTTACAGTATCATCAACAATAATCGAAAGTTTTAATCTACGAAGCCTCTTATACTCGTCATTTTATGTTAAGATCGAATATTATATTAGTCCCTTTCAATATAACCTTAAACGTTTGTTCTCTTGCCGACTTTCGAGCGGGTAAATGAAAGTTTATCAAACAATGAAACTCAATGAATGTTTGCATTTGGGCACGTGGACTCGTTGCCACTTTCACATGATCGTGTTGGAAAACAGATGACAATGCATGCGACATTAGAAACCAAATTGAAACGTGCAATTTAGCACTATATATTCGCCCCTTCATTTAGCAATTTATTGCTACTTGCTTAAAATATATAGGGACACTTTATGACAGAGTATTCCATGAAGATTTTAAGGTTATCCAAATCCTGTTCATTTGGGTAAAGTGATAATACGGAACATGTTCGATATCCTTCCCTTTTTGAGGAGACACAGTCCCAACACTGGAAAAGTAATGTGTTAATGATAACACAATAATATGTTGATTGCCAAAGTTGTACACCATGAAAGGCTGATCGCAGATAAATTCATTTTATTAAAATTTACGATTGGCGACGAGGTTAACATTGAACGAATTGTATTAAATTAAAAAAATAGTTACATATCAATTAAAACTAATTCTCTATTTACTAGAATGACGGTTTATCGGATACGTGAATTTATGAAGGTATCAATGACACGACGTGCGTGGACATTCTTTCACTTATCAATGAAGTGTTTAATGAGTCCACTCCAATAAAGATAACTGACGCGCCTAAATCCGGTTACAACAATAATTATTCTATGATGAATTGTCAGTCATTTTACTTATTTACGCTAAAGTTGAACGAAGGCGCTAATGTATGTTACGGTACCTAATGGTCTTTTAATTTATCTTATGTAGTTTATATAATAGTTTTCAAATCAAGGTCTAAAACAACGTGAGAGCTAAAATGAAAATTGGCTGTTGCAACAAACAATGGAAGAATAATTGGAAAACGGTCATCTACTGATAATTATGACGGAAACGTTCAAACTCTTTGAGGTCATCATATTATTTAGTATTGTAAGGTATTATTTCATCTAGCATATAGCCTCTATTAAAGGCAAGGTAAGTAGAAGGATCTGTTCAAACTTTCAATCCTCTCAGAGTATAATTGATTAGGAAATATTTGAATTTACAAAGCAAAAGATACCGCCCATCGAGTCGTTTTCATAAACAGAAATACCGTAACCGACGGCTAGAACAGGTTTGGTAACACTACACCTGTTTACCCATTCACTGTGAGTAGTCTGGTATTCGGTGGAGGAAATAATGAAAGCTTCTAAGCTCTATCAAATAAAACAATTTGTATTGATAATAGACGCCTTAATACTACTGATAACACAACGCCAAAGAAATGTTATATTTTAAAACGAGACCATACTTATATGGCAATGTTGTAATAGAAAACGACGATGCTCCCTATCTTTAATTCGAAGTCAAAAGTCTAAAAAGTCATCGACACCGTTCCAACCTTTTTGAATATTCATGAAACTATATCTGCAGCCGTTTAAAATTTAAAACATGTTGTCCTTACTGATAAAGTACTTCAATTCAATAATGTTAACATTCGGCGAAGTGGTTCCTACCCGCTGACATTGCTTTATCGGGTCAATGTCGCAGGCGGAGGATAAGAACACGAGGAAAACAATTTCACGGAATGCACCAGCGAAAACACGATGACGGAAACGCGTGCCGCCTGGAATGACAATTGTATGTGCGTCGATGGGTTTTACATGACCTACACTGGAATTAATTCAAATTCAAATTGTGTAGAAATGTAAAAAAATATATTAATAAAAAACCGTATACTTATACAGTATTATAAATACTAACTGAAAAAACCAGACCGTTTCATGGAAATTTGTAGTTTACAAAGGAAATAGTAAATATTAGCAAGAGCGGTATATAAAGCACTCGAGAATATTTCATTTTCGCGAGAGTATTTTACCGATGCAACAATAATAATCATGAATCAAATGTGAATTAGGAACACATTTGGCAACGAAACAGAACGAGCGGTTTTAGAGTGTCGATCGTAAAATTCATAAATCAGAGCATGCTTAGCCTACAGAACAAATCAGCGCGTAAACAAACTTGAACTTGATGGGTTCCGCTAAAAATAATGGTTACGTTGCTTTCCGTCATTCGCACGTTACCGCGATAACCGCTCCTCGCGTGAACACAAATAGTCGAGGAACAACTAATATGAACAAACAGCATGGAGTCTATATCAACAAATAATAATTCTAATCCTAATGTAGTCGAAGAAATAAAAATGTACGCTGATAGACTAACTTGTTATTCATACACTGAAATAATATACATCCACGAAAGACAAATACATTGGAGAGAAACGATTAAACATGTATTGCAAGATCTAGTTACATTAGTGTTAATGGCAGACTTGCCATGCTTTTTCAATCAACTTTATTGAGAATGTCGACTTCAAGCTTGTTTATTATCCGCAGTATATAGGCTAATTAATTAGACTGAAAAAATAAGGCCGTATTTAATTATTTTTCAATCATATAAGGTGATAGCCAGTTTCTGGAACGCTCAATACTAAATATATATCATACGAATTCATATCAATTACTGATAATTGCCGAGAAATGGAATTTCAAGAAAATAATGTTTAATTATATTTTCTGTGTTCATTTATATTTGACTCTAGTTATTAGTGAAATAATTTTATAATAAATACCTCTTAATCCAGATGGCGACCATATATGTATAATTGAAGAAACAGTTGAATTAAAAGTTATTTCAAAAGAAACCAGACAAATGTAACATGATAAAAAAAATTGCATAAACTTACATAAGTTTAGGTTCTTAAAAATAATACAAATGTTATGGACAGCAAATATGTTTCCACTAACCTTCTTATAGAGCTTAATCCAGGTGAGATCGCCCTTAGAGTCGGTGTACTGGAGGCCAAAGAACCAGACCTCGCGGAGGCCAATGGTCTTGACGACCTGGTCGAACAGTTGCTTGCCGGTGGTCGTCTGCTGGATCGCGAACTCCAGCTCCGCGTCCATCGTCGTCACGCGGACGTTCATCTGAAAATTGTACACTTCGATTACGTTCTATTCGATAGCATGGATTTGATAATGCATATTTATGATATATACAGTTGTCAGTGATATTATACAATGATTTTTCTTTTATACAACGATGAAATATGAATATCTTTATTTTGATTTGAAAGTTGGTGGATCAATCACCTTGTGACAGGTAGTAGTTGCTGGATGGAAGCAGCGGACATGCCTTAGGAAAGGCCTACGTATGTCCAGCAGTAAAAAAAGGCTGATATGATGATGATTATGACAGTAATGTAAATTTTCACAATAGTTTCTGTTTAAATTGTATTTTTTTAAACCGATCCTAAATTGCTCTATAGACGCCGCCGTTCAGTAGAACATTAAAAGAAACGTAAATAGTATTCAAGTATTGAATATCCCTTTAAATATAATCTAGTTGAATGTAGCAATAGAAGAAATCTCTATTTATTTAATTGTTTTAGTTAACTAGAAGCTTCTATGAGAAGTTAAGCTGAATATGTACGTGTTTGTTCCCGAAGTATCGAAATAATTGCGAACCAATATGTGCTAGACACTCAATAATGTAGTTATAGCACATGAAAATATTAACACAATAAAAACGGCTACACAGCTTAATATCTTACTATTGGGTCATGAAATCTATTAACATAGCGTGTAACAACCTTTTTAAAAGTGTTCAGTGAGGAATTTTGTCATAGTTATTAATTAAAATCAAAACATTAATTGAATGCTGAAGCTGTTCTACATACTAAACCTACCATATGTTTTGAATTATATACAGTTAATGAACCGTCAAGATTGTTTGTAGAAGGTTGAAGGTTTTAGCCTTAAATGTCACATCTGATATGGTGTTGAAAAATGAGTAAAGGACATAATTTGTATTGAAAGGCTGTAGTTGGCGACAACAATCCTACAATACGTATTTTATACGGATGGTTTAAGTAAGGTCAGTTCAAATACACTGAGCAGACCAAAGACATTAGATGATACGATTTGTTCCATAAATGAATATTTACAACTGCTATTTCGAAAAGGAAACTTTACTAAAAGCCTTTTTAATAATTTTTGATTCTCAATTTAAGTTAATACAAGCCATTATAATCAATACGTTTTAATGAAAACTGCATCCACAATCTCATTGCAAAAAGATAAAGAACGACTCCATCCAACGTATATGCTGAACTGATAAAATAAAAAGCAACCAGTCAAAAGTCCATAAATAGAAAATGAAAACAGGACAAAAACAAGTGTTCCGAATGAGAAGTGGATGTTGTTTTGTTTGAGCTAAATTTACACGATTCCGTTGAGCCGATGCCAAGCGGATGTGATCTTCCGGGGGTGATTGTGTCATCATTATTTACAATGTTCATAAGTTTATGTTTGGATTATGCTAGTTGAAGTAAAAATTGACTCCACAAAATAAACCATTGGGCAAATGTAATTTAGATACTTACGATTTGGTTAATTTCAAGATCCAAAGTGAACAATAAGTGCTACTTCACGACCGACCATACGTAGTTAAAAAATTAAGAATATAGAAACTTTAAAATTAAAGTATATATAAATATTCAGTACATCTGTCAAGTTAATTGTTTATTAAGTATACATCGTTCCGTAAAATTACATTCGTGGAATATTAACTGAAAATTTTCTTGTATTATTCATTACCGCTTTGTGTCTTGTCATTTCAATTTCAAATTTCAAGTATCTATTTTTATTCATATACATAACAAGTATATATTATGAATATCAACAAAAAACCAGACTGCTTAAAGATAATTACTGAAAACGGAAGAACTAGTATTACTATTGTAATTGTAATTATCATTATAATTAAGTAATTATTCTTAAGCGATTGGGACTGCTATAAATCGTTACAAAAGTGCTATATTGTATGAAACTGTGTGATGATCTATTTCTTGCTTATTAAACATTAGTATGTTATGAAAAAAAAAATTCTTCGAAGAAGTATTCTTTTTATATTCGCAAGCGCCATGTTTAATAAAAATATCCAACGACACCGTATATGTTAAAATTAGTCATGCTTAGCTGTAGAGCATGTCATAGAATTGAACATAAATACGCTTGAAAATAATGAGTTTATGAAATGGTGTGTGAAGTCCACCAATTCGCACTGGGCCAGCGCGGTGGACTATGGCATGGGTCTTCTCTCATTCCGTGAGAAGACCCGTGCACAGCAGTGGGACAATAATGGGTTGTCGAGAGAGAGAGAGATGTAATGTGTCAAATAACTGTTAAATATGGTATTCATTCAGTAACTCGATGTAAATAGTAAATGAGAGTATAAAGGTGTTTCAGAACTGAAACACCCTAAAATTGAAATATACCGTGCTAAGATCCTACAATTACCAAATACCACGATAAGATAACAATATCAGTAGTACTATGGAATGTAAATGTTCAAGTCAACGTGAATAGACTAGTACAGCTGTATCTATGAATTTTATTACGTGAAATATAATGCTCACCAAATTAACGTAAGCGAGATTATCTGGTATTAAGACTTATTGCTCGATCATGGCATTAGGTAAAAAAAGTGTACTGGAAGGATTATTCTTAATAACGTATTCTTTTAAACAAGAATACAAGCATATCCTATTTTAAATCGGGAAAATGTAATCAAAGTTTGTTAGATTAAGCGAAATACGTCGCTAAGAATATAAATAAACATTACATCCTTGTATCATTATGTAATTCTTACTGGTCCATTACTATATTCCTTTTCTTAAAATGCAGATAACTTTGCTATTTTTCGAGCCTAAAAGGAATATCGTAATAGATGAGTAATTAATATAATATTTATTGATACTTAAAGCAAAAAAGGAGTCCTCGAATGAAGACCACGCCTGCGCAAAGATGACCTGAAGAAGTCGGCGGGTAACCACTGATTCACATGGCTCAGGACCGGGCGAAGTGGCGCAGATAAGGTCTAGGACTATGTCCAGCAGTGGATTATTAAAGGCTAATGGATGAATGGATACTAAAATGCAATATGTAATTATATTATCGCCAAGTTAAGACAAAATTTGCATTTTGTTACGCAACAACGACACGTAATACACACTTGGCTTGGATGAATCAAAGGATTCATTTATTAACAATAGTCTGTTGTCAGACTGCGATATTATCTAGTGGATGCTGACAACAATGCTCTTCAAAGTTGCATTCATTCACTGAATGTCGTTTCGAGGCCGACAACGAGCCTTGATTCCTCCCCTATTATTAGCTGTATAATTTAAGCCCGTATGCACTTATCAGTAAAGTATTTGGTAATTCCGTTTTTAATAACCTTCGATTAGTTTCAGTTACGAAACATTTTATCTATGGGGTATTTGAAAAATCTTCAATTTATGATCATAGTACTGTATAGGAAGAAGAAATTAAAAATAAATTGCTAAAACAATAGATAATATTAAAGATTATTAATATTCGAACCTCAAACATAGCTAAAAGGGGAAAAAAAATATAACATTTATGGTAAGTTTGTCTAATCGTTGTATCTTTAGATTTACGATAGAAGATTGAAGAATCTATCAATGCACAGGCATCAGTGGAGGTAAGACGACGCCACTAATTAGCATATTGAAAGGCATTACCGAGAAACCAGTCGATGGAGCGGTCGCTAATCTTGCACGCGATGAATCAGTACATACAACGTTGGATGGAGATAAGCAACCGGTGCGGTGCTAGCGACAATCTATCGCCTTATCGGCAAAGTAAACGGCGGATGTTTATGCAAGGCACCAGCCATTTGCTTAGCTCACTACGCACGCCAGACGTTCGCAAAATTTGTTGGATCCAGCCAAATCGTTCTTAAATTATATCCATTAGACAATCTTGATCAAGCAAATTGTATGGCGTAACGCAACTGTGCTAAGATATGTACATTATGGCCCATCAAGTCATGGACGCTATTTACAGCTTGTATGGAAGCATTATTATATTGCACAATGCTAGTTGCATGTTGTAATTATTGTATTAACAAGCTAGGAAAAGCAATAAACTAAAATTGGTATCTGGGTATATTAAGATTTTGTTCAAATCATTTATTAGAGTAGTTTGAGCATAGTTAATAAGGAAACTGATTGTTCACATTGATATCAATTAATAGTCCAATGATTTCAAATATTCTACTTGGAATACTATATTTCCTACTTGGAATCAATACGTGTAGTGCACTTGCAAGAAGTTAATAGAAATATTTAGTGAAAGCTAAAACAAGGTATGTAACTGGGTATAATAAAATGATCATAAGTCCCGATTGGCGTCATTGGTTTAACATCATTGCTTCTACGGAAACTGAGAAATACATTTGGAGGAAAGGTACAATAAGTAAAACCGCAAGATAAATCAAGTGATAACACGATACATCACGGCAAGTGGCGGCGTGTCAAGGGAATACCAGAGGCCAAGACATGCGGGCAAGGCTGATTGTAATGTATTGCATAGGAAATTTTCCAACTGTGTTCGAAGAATTGTTTTTATAATCATTGGTATGGATGTCGTGATTTCCTTATAAATGGTTTCCAAATGCGATACTTTTTTACGTTTATTTTGCAGATATCTATATATTTTCTACTTTGAAAGTGATATTCCAATTACTTTTAATTCTAAGAAATACATTGGGTTTCACCGAAATTTTTAGAATGATTTAGAATTTTTAAAATAGTTTAAATACCATAGGCATGAAATGAATACCTAAACATCATCAGAGACACGAAAACGAAATAAATTTTTAGATTAAAAAAAAGTTGAGCCATATACTGGAAGCCTTGACTATATATAATACGATAAAGTAAATTACCTCATGTTTACAATAAAAACCCGCACCCATAAACAGAGTTATGGCATGAGAGCACGTATGAACAATTCGAGAGTAATTTACAATATTAACGTTACAAATAATACCGTCGCCGTGTTTGAGGAGTGCATCTCGGCTAATCAAACACACCAGATATCGTGGTGAGATCATTGCTAAACTTATAAAACTTTCATTATTTTGATCGAGCGATTTGGTTTTAGCTGAATTTCAATTAACACTTTATAAACAAAACATTTTATATAACGTTGTTATTAACTTGTACTAAATTAGCAATCGCTAGTTATTATATGTTACTTGATGTAAATTTCTTTTCATCAAGATTATCGTCATTGCTACCTATATCTACCATTTATGTAAATTTTTTAGACTTATTTTTTTATATTATATCATAATTTACATGCTTCAACGTGTTAATATTAGATTTTTTAACATAGATTTCTTGAACAATATTATCGTCGTTCATTAGGAATGACAATGTTAAATTAAAAATGGCGGAGCTAGCAACAATTACACTGACTCGTGACAGATTCACGACTTAGGTTTTAATTGCAAATGAAAAAGAGGCTATAGTAGCGTGTAATGCGACGGATGATGTAATAATTTGTAGCCGCGTGCGTTAAGATATCACCAAGGAAACTGTGTAGCAAATGGCGCCCATGTGTGCCATGTTATAAATAGACAAGTTTGGTTTATTTGAATCAAATTTCAGACTTGAACTTAATATTATGTAAAAAAATATTTAAGATGATTCTGAGTCAAATAATTTGTGCTTGCAAGCATTTGGCGATATTATCTTCCTTTCTTAGTATTTAGAATGGTATATTTTCATGATTATTAATATCTTTCTTAAAATTTTCCGATAAATGATAAATTAATTTGTAGTTTATCGAATCACGTAAAAATACGATTGTGCCTTGAATGTCAATGCACACCTGAATGTCTATGTTAGATAATAATAAATTTATCGGTCATGTGCGAGGGCGACTTTTGAAGGATGTTGAGATAAATGACAAACGGTGTGATGAGACTGTGTACGAATATAATAATTATGGCCGTGATAGTAAACTTACCGGAGTTTACCATAACGGCTAACTCCATAGAAATAACTGTATTCGTTTATTATTTAGTATTCTCTTAATGCTCCGATGGTCATCGTATATAATTTCTACATGAAATTTAATTTCTTTAAAATAAACAAATTCTTTTTATCTCTCAGCAATCATGATTTTATAGCTGTAGTTTCAGTTAACTTCATGGCAAACGAAGCACTTTTTTACACCAACGGGAAGTAACTCTGTGGCACTTAGATGTACATCGTTCAAGGCGAGAATTGTAATTATAATCTAGTCACGTAAAAATATATACATAATTATGAATATTATTATGTATGTCGCTGGTACTTTAAAATTATTAAATAATTATGATTTATTTCCATTACGTGGCAAATGTTGTCCGTAAGTAATACTAAATTTGTTATCACTTCCCATACTATTTTATTTTGTAGTATTATTCATTCAGTTTTTGATTCAAACATAATTTGTTGGATATCTGTGTGTCTAAACCCTAATGAGTTTTGACTAACATTCATAGTATTGCAGACTTATCGATCTGCTAATAGCTTAACTGTTTCTATTACGTGTGTTAAGTAAGAAGACACGTGATGTTACATCACTGGAGAGAACAATTCACATGGAACTGGTACACTAGACTATAATTAAATTAGTGTCTGTCGATCTAGCCTCACTACACTAGAATGATTTGCAAGCGTTCCTTAGTTTTAAACTAGCACGTAGTTGTTACTTTAATAGAGGACAATGATAACTGGGTCGATTTTTCTAATTACAAGAAATTAATCTTTAATATTGTAAATAACTATATTCTTGCAGTTGAATCAATGGATGCCAGTGCACGGATGAACTGCCAATCAGAGTGAACAATTTTAGAATGATTTAGTAGGCCCATAGTCCATTTTCTTTCATTATAAATGATTACATATATCATAATAAATTACGGATGTAATTACTGCTACTCATTAGATATAATTTGAATAAAATAAGATAATATAACTGAATATGAAATATAACATCAATTGAATATGAAACGACATATTGACATGGACAACACGTGGGATAATCAAATGCATATGGCATTTGCAGTTTGGCCATCTGACCGTTTCCACTATGGGATGCGCGCATGTAGGGGTTAAAAGGCGGGTGGTGAACAGGTGTCATGAGGCAGGTGTCTGAGCCACGTGGTTAGAACACCTTTCGTATGAGAATACTCGATAATAAATTTTCCATAAACTTTCAAATATCATGATGGATATTTTACTATTCAGTCTCCAAAGATCGACCAAATAGCATGCTGACTAATTACAAGTTGGAAAAGTATTTTCAAAACAATACAAAAAAGAAACAAGAGTGAAAAGATACTTAATACAAAGGAAAAAAATGAGGCCTTTTAATGCGCGATAAAATTGGCAGCGATAAAGAATTAAGTGTTTCGGCAAGTTCATGATCAGTATCTCTTGGTGATATAATCGTTACGCAAGATTATATCGAAGTGGAGGAGAAAGAATCGCGTTTGGATCTACAGTTAATCAAAACAATGTTGAAAATAAAAAAAAAGTACAAAAAAGAAAACGCCTGAATTGCTTTCGTAGAAATGTCCCTTAAGATGTGTCGAACGTCAGTTGGGTGAGAAACAGTAGAGAGTATAGAAATCGTAGCCAGTGAAACGGAGTGAAATAGCCCCACATGGGCAGTGAGCATGTCGACCGTCAAATTAATTTCAAGTACACTGATATCGTAATGAATGAATGACGTGCTACCATTGACCACAAAATTATCGAGAATCATTTGCTACTTTAACGCAGATTACTAGGATACAATATTATAAAATCTTAGTGATGGAAATTCCAATCTCAAAGTAATAAAGATAAATGTTGGGCTTTTAAAAATGTTATAGTTTAAAGTAATAAATACATGTACCTATCTTATGTATGTATACAAATGAGGAAGTAACGTTTGGAAAGCGGGTTTTATGCAGAAATTTCTATGAATATGGGAAGACTTTCCACGTTATATAATGAAAGTAAGTGCAATTTATGAAATAAAATTCAGTTTAATATTTATAGTGAAAGTTGGTACAGCGAAACCAAAAGGTACAATTATTTAAACGGAATTGGGTTCTTACTTTCAATCAACCTTATTTTATAATTGGATGTTATCATTACATAGAGCAAAGAAATTTCCAAGAATATAAAACTATGTCGTGTATAACTAAATCCATGTCATATATTGTCATCATTAATGGATTTAGTTCATTAATACATGTTTTTTTTACCCGTTTTGGTCAATTCTGGAAGGATTCTCAATCTACGTTTTATAAGTACAAAAAATAGGTTTTAATAATGATATGGCTGGTCACACGATTACAGATTGAATCATACATTACGTTTCAAAACAACGAGCGATTAGTAAGTTTTTATACTAAGAAACAGGCTTTTGGATGGATAAGGAAAAGCCTTGAAGATTCATCTACGGTGTAAAGTGCGTTGGTATAGTTAAATAATTTGCTACCAACGGTCCGTACGAGCTATGAGGTTTTTGCTCAAATGTAATATAATAAAAACGTTATCGCTTATAACCTTAACGGTGAATAATTCTTGTAAGAATTATAATGATGGAAACTAATTGGCATAAATTTTGATTACAGCCACGACTTTTGAAACTGAAAGCAACTAACAAGTGGCAGCAGATTAGATAATCTTCGTTATAATGATTCATGACATTTGTAGAAAACATGACATCACAATTTTCCGTTTAGCGACACGGTAATATGTACGTAACATGGTTAATTATAGCCATAAAAGAGGCCCCAACGATAACAACATTGAAATACAATGTTATAATTCGCCATCCCAGGTACGCCATTTCTTCGGCAACAGAAATTTTATTTCCAACGAAATCGAGAGCGAGGGCGCATTGGCGAAACAGGAAACTATTCCCGTCTCGCTTGATCCTCCGGCCAAGACAGGGATAGCGGATAAAAAGACGGTTAAAACCGTTCGCGTTGGCAAAATAAATAATAAAACCGACCCCGTCTTGGGTTTAAGCTCGTGATGACATCACCGCATCTTATGAATTGAGAATACATCGTGCCGCGGAGCTAATATGTAAGGATGATGATGCATTCGCCATGGGTTACCTGTTGCTAGGGAAATTTCTTGATAATAATTAACTCGACGCTGATAATATCTATAGTACTAAAACTGCTGTATTGTTTTAGCGTTAAACGACGATAGTTTCAAGTGGGTTACACGAGTATCAACTTGATACATCGGAGTACAATGCTAATGAAGTCTATGGGACGGCAGTTAATATTCACAGTGGTAGCGAAATGACAAGCATCGTATTATCCGGTGTATGTAACGGCTCGTTGCTCGGCACCGGCACGATTTCGTCCTTTGAACGTTACGTAAGTATGTACCTGTTTGCCGCCGGCAACCATGGTGTACAGGGGTTGGGGTCACACTGGTACAAAAGTCACGGTCACAGTCACTGGTTTTGTGATATTTTGGGGTGAGTGCGGCACGAAAGCCGCGTGTGCCGGACGCGGCGGTAGAGTTTGAACTGAACGGTCGCGCTGCCGCGGGGATGCGCCTGCGCCCCGAGGCCGAAGGCTGACGCGCTCACCTCAGACGGCCGCCTACGGTTTCGTTCGCCACTTTTTTTGCTCGGTACGGTCGCCTCTAAATTGAATCGTGATCCAATCGATGACTAAAACGCGTTATGATCCATTTTTATGCGCATGTACGTGCATACGTGTGTACTTTATGCACTTTATGAGGTTTATGTAAACAGAGAGTAGGTATATGAATTTTGCCTATAAAGTACTTTTATGTATTTTATATTTAAATAACACATTTTTATTTTTGATTGCTGATTACATTTAAATACGATCTCATCAAAAGCAATAAAAAATCGTGTATCAAGAATTCAAACAGTAGTAATTGAATACAAGTCCTTTTGTTTCGATAAACATTAAGAGATATTTTAAAGAAGCATTCCTTATTATTTTAAGCAATAATGCTATTAATAAACATTTTAAATTTACATATTAAAATGACGTATTACTAACAAGATACGATAAGTGATATGTAACAGATATACATTACTATCCACCAATTAGGAAATAGGTGTTATCATTGATACATGCCTTACATAATTTGATAAATTCTTTATTAGATTACATTTATTGCTAATACGCTTTGCCTCGTATCAGACGTAAAAATAATACAACTCATTCTATTGTAAATGATATCCCCCTTAAAAGTAGCATTGGACGAGAATGGAGGTAGTTTGATAAGGGCCATTTTCCGCCCATCACACACAAAATAAAAAAATATGAAAACAAAAAACTCGACTGCTAAAACTAGAATTTGCTTTTGAGATCGGCAACAGACGCGTATGTACACTGATAAATCCTGAGAATGAAGAAATTCAATTCAAGTAGAAATTCAATAATATTAAATATATTATTCACCAATTCGCACTTGGCCAGCGAGGTGGACTATGGCCTAAACTCTCTCATTCTGAGAGAAGACCCGTGCAGTGTGTAAGTGGGACAATAATGGGTTGACGAGAGAGAGAAATATATTATTTAACCCTTTTAGTAATTACGTCAAAAAAGTTGTTAGAAAAATAACATTGTAACTTTTTTTGCTAGCTTCCATTTGATACTCATATTGTTATTATAATAAAAATAATCGTCCCCTACCTACCCTAACAGCCGATATCCCTCTGCAATCTGAGTCAATTCCAATAACATGTCATATGTTACAATCTGAGAAGCCGTTTGGGCTTTAGTGTAGCGCGTGCCAAAGAAATGGACATACATTTACGAGTACACTCGAAAAACATTACTGATGCACTCAGACGAAAAGTTTGGAAACGCTTCGTAAAATCAAAGATAAAAAACAACGGTGGAGACGCAGTGTAGTTCGACCGGGGAAGTATCACCGCCACACCTATTTCTAGCGTGAAGCATTTCTTGCGTTTCGATGGAAGTGTGTGGTTGCCGGCACATTTTTATATGAGGCGACCATCTTAGTCCTGATAAGTAGAACCCCTGTTCTATTTGAAGTTGCATACACAAGTACATGGGCGGCTGTGACCACTTACCATCAGGTACTTCAATCAGACCAAAAAAAACGAAAACGCACAAAGAAGACTAAATACTCTGTTTTTTGGCAATATTATCTGAATTGGCTTTATTTAGAAATTCAAGAGCATTCAATAATAGTCTGAAATCAAAACGTTTCGTTTGAATGTATAATAGGCGAAAAACCGCCCATACTAAGCAACCGCTTTAAATCATTTAACCCACCCACTGCATTGCTATGCACACAGCTAGTTAGATCTAGTCGATGGGTGCAGTGTCCACTAACTAGATAACGCGTGTCCCACTTTCTCGTTTCCTTCCTCTGCCACGAGCGGCACATACATCTATGTACCACGTTACACAATAATGTGACGACATTTTGTCGTATCAATGAGTACCAACAAAGTTGCCGATAACGCTTCTTTCTACTCGTACATCGTCAATTTTACAGAATCGCGTTAAAAAAAACCAATTTGCCAGTTACCTAATACCTAAGCCCGATTTGCTTAAAAATAATGTAAGTGGCATTGAGGAGATGACAGAAGACATTGTAAGAGTTAGACATAAGATTGCAAAACTCTTTCTAAGACATTTATCATTCATCTAGGTTGTTTCAATATAACACATATCGGTGTATGCAATTCCTATGTGTGCTTAGCACTTGTTACGAAACTAAGGGACATAAGTAAGACAAGTTACATGACATACTTAAGTCGAAGACAATATTTAAACTCCTAACAACGATGTACTGATAGAAACAATGTTATTCAAAAGGGGCGAAAAGTTGCTCACATATTTAATAAATTTTTGAAAGTGGAAACGGAAAGATTGCCATGTACTTAGCTATATTTATTTTTTATCCCATAAGTATTTATATTGCTTTTAGGGATTTAGAACTGGCTCCTAACGCGGCGTGTAGCCGGCTTAAGCTCCGGTTTAGTTAATATAAGGCCATAAGGCCAACGAGCAACTGTTCATTCAAAAAAATCCGATGCCCAGCGCTACTTCAAACCTGTTAAATCAACGGTCACTCGATTTAATATTAGAACAAAATAATGCTTGTTTATCAAATCTAAGACGATACATCAGAAGACATTTCAATGCGACAGGAATATCCATCGAGGCAGAAAAACAACGAGATTGAGTCATGCGACGCGCCGTCACTCATACGAGGCCTGAACATTTGTTTGTGATGCAAAATCAAGTGCACAGACACTTGTCATCCATTAAGATAGAACACAAGTCGAATAGACGGTGCCGTGTATCAAGTCTCGATTATTATCCTGATATTAATAGTTGTAAACGAGAATAGACATCAGTCAAGCAAGACGCAAGAATTGGAGCAAATGTGCTTGGTTTCTCGTCATTAGTTTCCTAGGTTGGTTATATATTTTTAATATTTGATCTTTTCGGTTGAAGTAAGAAATAAACTTGTTGTCAATCAAAGGTACAAAATGTTTAACACTAGTTAACACAAAGATAGATATTGGAGGGTTGAGGGGCATAGAGTCGAAAATATGTAGACCTTTATTAATTCGACACCGAAGGCTTTTAATTGGACCATTTATAAATATTTTTTAACTTAAAGTAATCGTTATTAAACCGCAAGCCACGGAAACGATTCAATATAAGCCGTATAATATATGAAAGCGTTAAATATGACATAAGAGCGGCCGATTTTACTTTCTCTGGGCACATGCATTAGCATTCCTATTAGGCTTGACGAGTTCTGTGCCCCGTAATCATAATTACTTACATATATGTACTTCGATTTATATATATTTAACTAGACTTGGCAAAATACTTTAAGGCTTAAAGTACAGGCGTTTTTTTACATGCTTTTATTGGCTTACGAGTACATACGTAGATAGATACAAATCTATCTACGTATATACTCGTATGTAACGGAATCTTTGAGCTCAATTTTAAACCTTGCACAATTATCAAGGATCGATGACAATGCAATAATATGAAAAATATATTTTTTCCCCAAACGCGCGTTTTTATAGTTTTTACTAAAATTTATATTCTCCGATTAAAGTAGCAAACAAACATCTGCATGTTTGTTTGCAGACAATACATCGGTAAGCAACTACATATTGAACAGGAATTCTATCGGAAGAGTCAGATCAACAGAATCAGAATCAACAGATGCGTTGCTACTCCCGAGGACTAAGATGGTCACGTCATATAGTTAGCTGGCATTGGCCGGCAACCACGCCATTCAACAAAATCGCATGAACTGCTTCGCGCTAGAAATAAACGTGGTAGTGGTACACACTACACACTTATAGATTTAAGCTACAATTGAAGGAAGTATGTTTTTGTATCCACTCCGGAGACGGATTTATGTTGAATTAGCGCACAACTCCATTATTTTTTGGTTTAACGGTATAATAAAGGGATACACAAGACGTTACATCTTATCGCCAGAGTTAATAATCCATCTATAACCGACAATAAGCTACTACCTATACTATTTAGGGTTGACTATTACCGATGTCCATTGGCGGTAGTGACAACATCGGATAGACTTTAATTGTTGGCTACTTTAAATCATCTGATTAACATATGTACAGACTTCATATTGTCTTTAATATCAGTGCAGGCTAGCGGTATTTTGGATACATTTTGCTATACCACTAGTTGCTATACTTATATGTAAGGATATCAGCGCAGCGTTTGACCAAGATAAACCGTTACGAGTCTGACTCATAAGTCAAGCCCCGACCCGATTAGTAATCTAAATTAAATATATTTAATGGAAACGTTTGTTTGTAAATAAAAAATAAGATAATCTGCATTTACGAAGGCACCTATGGCTATTTTCACAAATAACCTTTGTAGTCCGTATTTTATGCAGTCTGTTTACTGAATTCATTTAGGTACGATTTTTACACTCATAGACCCGCACTAGGATTTTTTCCTGTATCGTGGGTACCATGGACACACATAAGACGAATACACAAACACCCAGAATCAGAACATGAATCTAAACTCATCATTCATATACCTGTCTGGCCGGGAATCGAACCCGGGACCCATTGCGCGTCAAACCGGTATGGTAACCGCTCCGCCACGTGGGCCGTCACTTAGACTTCGCTGTCTGTCTGTCACCAGCGCACGATGAAATGCGCGAGTCCGACTCGTACTTGGTTGGCTTTATATTCAGTTCGATAGTATTATATACATTGTTCGCATCACATTTTTTTTTATTTGATTGTAAGTGCTCATTGCTGCGCTGCGACATCTGTAAGCAACTTCAAACAGAACATGGGCTGTATCCAAGTTAATCACAGATGCGTTGCCACTCCCGAGGACTGAGGATGATGGTCGCCTTATATAAGAGTGTGCCGGCAACCAACCGAAACACAAGGAATGCTTCACGCTAGAAATAGGTGTGGCGTTGGTACTTCCCCGGGGGAACTACACTGGTTAACCCACCTGTTATTTTTTGCGATGAGCATCGGTGCATTCTTATTATCATTAATGATTTATGAAAAACAAAACTGCGTTTTTTTTATTTCTTACTACCAAAGATGGGCTGAGGGACCGTCATTGTATCTATAAAAAGCCTCTAAGATTGACACTATTAGGTCACCAATCCATACGATAAAGTTGTAAGATCGTTTTTTCAAACATAACTTGTTTATAAAATTTTAGGAAAACTGATACTAGTGCTATAGTTGTCGTCTAACACATGAACAAAAATTGTATACTCATAGAATGATTATATATAAAGACATCAATTCGCAACAAATACGTTCTACGTGGTATATAAGAAAGTATTTCAGCATAATTTCAAATTAATACATGATATAGGTACTCATTATTTCGTCATAAACTATACAGCTTTGGAATGATAGGGATTGATAACTAATAAACGCTAAAAAACAAAATCATGCTGACAGTAATCATTCAACCAAGAATGTAAACAACATTATTGCGGTTTTTTTCTAAAGTATTAATTAAATCCTGTAAGACCAGCGTTTTATTGCTTGACTTACTTACCTACATACTTAATTCGATTTAAGCCAAGGATATACTAGGGGACAAATGTCCTGCGACACCAGTCCCCAGCGACGTTGCCGGACTTTGGTCGACATGTCCGGCAACATCGGTCGGCGCTGCGGACACAAGTTGCGCGTTATCGCCATATATGTCAAGCGAATTCGGCCGGCTTTGCTTGACATGTCGCCGCTACATGTCGCGGGACATTTGTCCCTTAGTGTATCCTTGGCTTTAGTGATAATACCATGACGATCAAGTACCTAAACGCTGAAGAATTCTAAGCATTCCTTAGGATCCTTTATTCAAACGGTGAATAATCATTTGCTTTTCATTATATTTCATTAAGTAGTCGCGTCATAGTTTTTCTATGAAATAGATTCTGACCATATTACAACAATTAAACAATTTGAAAAAACAGAACGAGTGACTAATTTTGTAGTAACGTTTATGGAACTCTCGTAGTAGGAAATAATAATAAGGTTACACATATAATGGATCCATCATAAATATATTTCCGGTCCTGTTATATTATTCCAATATTTATTTTAATAATAAATACCGTTATATTTATTTTATCATTAAATGTGGCTATTCTAAATTAGTTTTACATAACAAACCAAAACAAAACCGATCAAACAAATACACATACTTCACACAGCAACTCACCACAAACGGGCTTATCTTATAAAACGTGATAAGGGCTGATTGAAAATGTAAAAGTTGTAGCTACCGTGACCCTATACAAAATTAAGTTTATAATGCAAAAGTATAACTTTTTTAATAATATTAAACTCGCAAACAGACAGGCAGTGCTCCTGGTGGTAAATTGTCGCTGCCGTGACTCGAGCAACTTCATATAAAGCTGGGGTTCTCTCCGTTGTCAATCATAGATGCATTGCTACTCGCTGCTCATGAGGACCAAGATGATCGCCTCATAAATGAAACAGCCGGGAACCAATGCCGCCAATGAAATGTAAGAATTGTTTCACGCTAATTATAGGTGTGTGAAATTACTGTTTATGTAGGTACGGTATTGTATTCAACTCTTTATACGTATCACTTCTACCAGGGAGAATGCTGGTGCTTCGTCCATGTTTCCATTCCGAAGCCATTTTGGGAGCATTTGCGGCAACCCTTTTTGATAAAACAGAAGTAATAAACGAGCATGCAGTTCACTCATGGACTGCCGTAATCCCCAGATATGATTAGACCCTTACCTGAGGTTGGTCACTGATGCGATGTAACTCTGAGGACTAAGTTGAAACTCGGATAAGTATGTCTCACTCACCACCGCTTCAGAACAAAACACAGCAGCGCTTGACACTGCTGTTATTAGACGATAAATAATGTTGTGGTGTTGCTCCGGAGTCGAACCACTAAGTGTTCTACCATATTCAACCGTTCGTTCGGATTCCCTATATTCCCTAAAATCCGTAAATTTTAAGCTGCCCTAATTATTCTAAAAAATTTATCTCCTCTTATTCAGTGATAACAAATTGCATCAACGTCTTAGCGTGCCCTTCGAAACACAGATTTGAAATTTAGTTACAAGCGGTCACCCATCCAAATCCCGACAGCAAGTCGTTGTTTACAGGACACTTTAAAGCCAACAATTAAGAAATATTCCTTGCTTACAATATGCTGACATGACACGCATTTAGTTTTACTCAGGCGTAAATATTTTCTTTATGATGTATTTATGTTCGAATATATCTAGGCGCGTGTTTTTCTTATATTAAATAATTACTAGTAGAAAGTTATCATGCAATCCAATTCGCATAAAATTCTCTGCCGACCCCGAACATCTATATATCACCTTTAAGTTTTGTTTTCATAAAATAAAATTTCTGCACGACATATTTTCCAAAGTTTTATGATAGCGGTTGGAAATATCGCCAAGTAGTAGCTACCTACTACATGGCATATCTCCAACTATATGGTACACTGACTACATTTGGAAAAAATGGCCGCGTTAAAAAAACTTTAATCGTCCTTTGATAGCGAAGAGAGATTCTAGGCAGCAACCATGGGTTGCAAGGAATAGTTCTAAGGAGTAACGCGGGCTACAGGGAGAGGTTCACGGGACACGTTTTGCCGGCCGTTGTTTTTTGGGATAATTAATAAGAATACCCAATTGAAAAATGTAACTCATTAAAATACACTCAAATCACACGTAACTACAAGACATTAGGAATGATTAAAAAGGCGTCATTTTTCGAGGTATAACAATGGTACTCATAGAAACGCGCTAGGATCATCACTGCTACGTAGAAAAATAGTATATAATACAAACGGCCTAAATTTATATAACTAGCATTAACTAAAACACTACGTGCAAAAGCACAAAAGAAAAATTGCAATCCAAAATATATCACACAAAAACAGTTAATCAGCAAACCATGACTAACCAAGGCATTGTCACTCGCGCTTTTGTCGAGCACGTTAGTAATAAAATCAAGAATCTGAAAAATAAATAATAGAAAGTGTTTTAATAAAAGCGAAGTGACAGTATTTTAAATTTATTTTCATTATTACTATGTAAATTTGTCAATGACTCATACATAGGTGTGACACAGCATTTTTTGCTACAAAATGTTTCTTCTTATCACCAAATTACATGTTAATAATTATCTACATTAAATATGGCCTATTCGGCTTAAAAAAATAAACATATGTTTATTGCCAGTCATTACTTTAAAACAAATATAGGAGAATAATAAAACAAGAATTTCACAACAAAATGGAGCAGTATGGTGATTAAAAATTCCTACCCAACATTTTTCCGCAGAAGGCTCATTATGAATTGGGGGTAAGGACTCCCCCATTCACAAAGTGTTTTATTCTGTTTACTACATTTGGCTGTTCGCCAACAAGCGGGTTCATTGAAGTGGCAGATATCCAATGCTTTTTGTGTTGTGAAGCTCTTTAATTAAATTTGATTTCCATTAAACTTATTTTAAATTTCGTTCATAACGCCAAAAATAAGCCTCCTATTATAACACGAGACATAAGACCTAAATAAACTATAATCTGTCTGTGATGGTACTTAAGACATATGCTTTATATATACTGAGTTAACACGTTTCTTTCAAAGCAATTTCTCAAATAATTGTTAGATATTATTTCTAGTATACATTAACTTTCACACAGAATGTACATATACATTATCCACTATGTATTCCACTGTTATCAGGTGTACAAGTATTATTATTACATTATTATATTATGGAACTAGTTACCGGGTTATACGGAAAATAACTAAAAATAGCTCATTAATCATGTGTTTGCAGCATTCGTCATAAACTGCTTTTATGAGGTGTAATAATATAGGTTAACCTCTCAGAATTTATTTTTATACAAAATAAAATCACACTGCAAACACATATTTTCTTTAACAGATGTTACTTGCTAAAAAGGACCTAACTATTAATTAAATATTACAGAAACATGTGTCAATAACTCTATTCTTCCCGTACCATTAATTAAATATTACAGAAACATGTCTTAATTGCTTATTTCAACTAATTACTCATGTCCTTAACACAAGCATACTACCTATTTCCATTTAAAAGTTATTAATTGCCCTAGCAGCTTACTAACAAGGTTTATATTAAGGCAACATAGACCATAATTCATCCTGACAAGAGATAAGGCATTGAGGACACCCGTCTCTCAGTGTTTACTCATTCAGGATGTTACTGAGCCAAGGGCAGGTTTAATAATTTGTCACCAAAAATCAGTGGTACCTGATTAATTAATGAATTTTCTCAAATTTTAAATAGTCATATGAGATTTTCACATTTATCTGTTATTCTACTTTATATAGCTGTGCCTTAAACAATAACATACTAAATACAATATCAAGTCGTCAGAGAAGCACTGAAGTTAATCCTTAAATCCAATTTTGAATTTAGTAGGTTATCGGGTCACAAATACCTAGACCTCAATTAAGGTCAACTTAACTAATTGATTTTTCATTTCATTTTAATAGTTTATTGATTATTGTACCACAAAGTTTCTAAAACAAAATTTAATATGAAGAAAATATTTCGCTTGTGTAATTGAAAAATACAATTTAAAATATGTAGTGCCGTTAATGACAATTAATGTATTTGTGCAGTTGTTGTAACGATGATAAGAATATGTAATAATTAAAAACATTATCCAATGAGTAAGTTGCCCCAACCAGTTATTTTTAACTACAACCGTTTTGATAACATGGAAATTTTGTTGCTCTTATTGGAACTTTAGTATCATACGAACTTATTATTGAAATAAACATCATAATTTGAATATTTTAACTAGGATATGCATTATCTAAATGTACTGTTCAATACTTTTGCAAAATAAAACAAGAAGAATTATTCAAAAAAAAAAAAGAGTTATAAATGCATGATAAAAGAAATTATGTTCCATGGAACAGAATTAATAAATAATGAACCTATCATTTTATAGCCGATACCAATTGAATATGTTAATATGAAATGTTTGCATCACTGATGCAACAAACATTAATTAATAGTATTAAAAGGTGTAGTCAAAGGAAGCTTTCCCAAATCAATGAGAGCACTGTGAGCATAAGTTATAACAGTGATGTAACTTTAGAACATTGTATACTAAGCTTAAATTGATAAACAAAATTGTATCTTATTATCATAATCTTATCTTGCTCCCAAAGTGATAGCCTAAAATATATTTCTTTGAAGTTAGCACACACTGTTACCATAGCATGTTAACTGAACACTTTTACTTTTGATGTACCTGCCACAAACAAGTGCACCAATGTTATTAACACCTCTGTCTTTCAGACGAGAAAGAGATGCAATATTTGCCCACCTCTTGAGTATGCTACTCGACACATTGCAATGGTGAAATCAGTAAAAACACGCAGCCGATTACGCTCCGCGCCGTGCCGTACAAGTAACCTTATACAGAATGAGTGCAATAGATAAACATGAAAGCAAAACTCACCGATTTCGGCATCTTGGCGGCTTGGGATCACTATCTGCAACAAGAAAACGACGTGTGAGGAGCATTCGCAAACAATTTCCACTGTCGAGAATCGCTTGACACCATCGCTCTGTCGCTTACCGCGTGACATTTACTTTACTACTTGGTAAATTATGACTGGAGTGGCGGCTGCCTGCGTTTGAATCTAAACATTATCGCAGCGTTACGCGCAGATCTATCAGTTTTCTTACAAAATTCATAAGCCTATGCGTTGACAATAAAATTTAAGTCACCGGTGGGTGATAATTTTACGCAGTTCAAAGTAGTCCGCGAGACTGAAGTGCAAATTATATGTAATGTAAGAATTTTTGATGATACCATATACGAGACCGAAACTTACCCAGTAAAAAGAAGAATATCACCTAACAATCCACATAAGTAGCACAACACACATGAAGAAAGCACACACCCAAAAGAGCCACAAAAATATCGCGATGTGATGTGACAACTGCCTGCGTGACGTGGTAAACAATGTTACCATATACGTATTTACAAATTTTACCATACTGAAATTTACAAAGTTATAAAACTTGATCTGTAGTGTATTTGCGATAAACTAATACCAGAAAAAATAGCAATAATGTAATTTAAATATTAATTTTAATATTAAAAAATGTAATTTGCAAATATTTACGAAAGAAGTTTCCACTTCTTTGGGGGCAGAAATTGTAAATAAATTATTGTACGTCTCATACGCTTAAACCTGGAATATACTGTCAATAAGCCTCTCTTTGGCGATTTTGCAGGTTAAAATTATTCTACATACTCAACCATCTTATCATTGGTGACCACCACGTGATGTTAGCACATTGCCGCGTCTCAACATAAGTTTGTGCGATAATCTTTATCTAAAGATAGTACGTTGTATTCTTTTTTTAAAATATTATAAATAGCTTTTATTTACTTTAAATACGAACCCTATTAATTTTTGACAAAGAGCATAACACTGAATAATGTGTTAACGAATTGATTAAATTATTGTTTATTTTTGTAAATCTGGCTTTATACCAACAGCAAATAATCTTATTTGGTTGACTGTAGAGCTGATTATACTACATTTGCTATCTATTGGTTTTTCAATTTAATTGCCGAGCATTATGAGGCGTGCACTCATGTCGTCTTAGTAGTCCAAGTAGCTTTTGCTAATCTTTCTTGGTAACCTCAAAATATACTTAAATGTAAATTAATCGAATGCTTATTTTTACACTTGTATGAAGATATAAAAGAAGGATGATATCAAAATATTTGTAAAGTTAATGGCTGTTTGTGAAGTGAACACTTTCCATAATTGAACTGTCACAAATGTCAATTTTGACAGCTCAGCTGAGTTCTTTCAGATTTCGAGGTCGCACCCTGAGTAGCGAATTTTCTATCGACAGTGTAATCTTTTTGGCGGCTTAAACCTTGTTGTGAAAACAAGCACAGATTGTATGAATATGTGAATTTATGAACGTTCCAAATCATTCGTAAGACTTAAGAATACTGTTGATACTATATCAATGTAGAAATTAAGTAATAATTAACGAATTAAGTAAAATGTTAACGCCACTACGAAGAGTGTTCCATTGGGGGCCTTTGGCCGTTCTCGGTAAGTATAAGCCGGCACTATAAATTATTTAGTATAATGAAACCTGTGAGCCCAAAGTTATTGCAGTACAACAGTTGGCTTACACAAGGGGCTTACAGAAAGCTACAATAAAAATAGAGTGGTGATTATGTTACTTTATGATGTAGTAGACGAGAGTGCATTTGCTCAGATAGTAACGGTTGCCTTTGATTATTGATGTTTTCTATGAAGCGGAAATACGATTGTTATTACCTTTTTCGTATTTAATGATACATTCTGCTGTTGGGAATGGAATTGAAATGCCAGGCATCTGATGGCCACAACCTTTAAAGTAAAATATACGAGTGTTTATTTGGTGTTAAATGGCATGCTATCCACCTAATGGTACAAACACACGCTTTCTACACTCATAGCATAGTATGGGGTACTAGGATTTTCTCCTGTGTCATGGGTACCATGGACATACACAAGATGAATACACGATCATCAAGACCCAGAACATGAATCTAAAATCATCATTTAGATACTTGTCCGGCCAGGAATCAAACCCAGAATACATTTCGCGTCAGACTGGTATGTGGTAAAATATACATACATCCACATACCTCTGTGGCATGGTATGGTGAGTGGTTGCTGCTACCCATGTGTAAGCATCTTCATATAGGAAAAGGATCCTTTTTGAAGTCCGTAACATGTGTTACTGCTACCCAGGATTAAAATGGCCACAGAGTCAAACCATTTGCAAGGTGATATAATGAGTATGGTTCGATCAGGCCTATAACAATGCAACATCTATTAAACCTACTATAGCAAAATATAGTTCTTGGGTTTCTGTACAAGGTATGTTTGCTGGTTGACTTTTATGTTAGCCAAAAATCTTAGACCTCAGGGCAGCAAAGCATCTGTGATTGACTTCTGATAGAATCTGTATTCTATTTCTTATGGATGCCCATGTGGTCAGTGACTATTTGTGAGGTTGTCTGCATACACATTTCCTACTTTAAATTATATTCTAGAGTCTAGAGTTTTGACAATGACTTACAATACAATACAATACAACACAATACAAAAACTTTATTGTACACAAACACACTGATATATAACAAAAATAAAAGACATTTAATGCAAGGTACAAAAGGCGGCCTTATCAACAAAAATTTACAAAACAATCTTATTTCTATAATGTAATAAATTCAACATGTACAAACTTTTAATTTGCACTTTTAGGCATAATAAAACTAATAACATGGGCAATGATCCATGTAATTGGCATGTGGTGGCCACCGCATGCCAGCACGGGTGGAATGGTGCATGCTATGTTGTTTCTGGCACTCGCAGCACTAACCCTGTACTACTTCTTGCAAAGCCTGCTGGATGGACCTGGGTTCGTGCCACTTGGCTGGAGACCTGTAAGTATGGCACTGTTTGTTTCAATTTATGGCAACTGTATTTGCACTAAATATACAATTCTATTGTCACTAAGATGAAACTGAAAAAAATATATAAATAAAAGAGATGATCTAAATCACTGCCTCGTTATAATCATAGGTAATGCTGCAAGTGTCTTGGTTATACTTTCATATCATAATAGTAGCATTACCTCATTGAACTGCCAAATTAATTGTTGGCCGAGGTACGCTCCAGCTTTGGGATCATCAGAGGCATTAATCTGCGGCAAATATGATTAATGTTGCACTTCTGGACAGTATGAACCCATCCTCTCAACTGCAAATGACATAAACATGTAAACCTTGAATCTAGTCCAAAATGTCTCCTAGTAGTAGATATTTTATTTACTTGATATTTCAAACTTAAAATGAAAAATGTGAAGTTATTTACTATCTGCTATCATCATACTTTCCCCTAGTTTGGCCACAACACAAAGAGATCTTGACAATCTAAAAAACTGGTAGTGGTGGGTAAAATAAGCAGAAGAATAACTACAGGCCAATGGTCTCATAAAATACATTAGCTGGCTTCCAATCACTGCTGCTTTTAGACAAGCTTAAGGATGCTAAGCATCACATTAGATCATCCTTATTATAATAGGCACTATGGCCTATAACTCTCTCATTCTGAGAGAAGACCCCAGAAGTGGGAAAATAATAGGTTGAAGACAACTTAATAGACACAACCTCCAGTTATAAAAAAGCGATAAAGATGTAGAATGTATGAATGTCATTGTTTTTATTAAAGAACATAATATATTTAGATGAGTGAAACATGCTATATTACTTTTAATGCCTTGTGTCAACAACAGTTCAGTTGTTATATTAGCTCTTCGATTATTGCTTTGGGGTCTACACTGCATATTTTGTATATGCATATTGTTGCTTGGTTTTTAATAATAACAATAAAAAAACACAAATTGCACAGGAGTGCCACTTAAAACATAACAATGCATTTTGTTTTTTTCTTTTTAATAAATGAAGGTAAATTATAAATAAGTAGAGGTCAGTAACCACTGTGTAATTGGAGAACAAAGTCTTCAATCCTAGGTGTTTTTTGGATGAAATTGTATCTTTAATAAAATTTGGATATATTTTGAATTATGCTTTATTTAGGCAAAGCAGCAATATGTAGTTTACCAGCAAGCCACAGTTTATTCAAAAATTGCATTGTAATATAATAAAAAGGCAGATAATAACAATTTTAAATTGGATATTTCAGAAGAAAGAAGCTGACACTGAGTATTTGCAGTTCTGTTCAGAATGTGAAGGTTATAAAGCACCAAGATCTCATCACTGTCGGAAATGTAATTATTTGTTATATTAATTATTCTTTTTATGAACTGGTTTTTTGTAACAAGCAAGTCTTTCTCTTTGCTTTTTTGATAATTGATAAATCCATAACCTATCCAAATCTTACCAATTTATTTCATAAATTACTATTGTTTGTTCATCTGCCATATATTTATGAAAGAAATGTCTAAACTCATCATTCAGACACCTGTCTGGCCGGGAATCGAATCCTGAACCCTTTGCGCGTCAGACCGGTATGGTAACCGCTCTGCCACGTGGGTCGTCAAAATAATAAATGTATAATAATTAATAAATGTTGAGGGTTGGGATTCTCCTCTGACCGGGGGCCCCTTCCGGTTGGGGCCCGTGGTATTTTGCCGACTTGCCACCCTGTAGCTACGCCACTGATCATTGGTTAGAAGTATTGGTCCTTACGGAGCCAAACCAAAAAGGCATCTACTTTCTTTAATTTCTAGTTTAAGTAGTTTATATACGAAATAAAGCACTATAGTTTTTAAGTTCTGCGAAATATTTATAGGTGGGTATTGTGTAAAGAAGATGGATCACCACTGTCCTTGGATCAACTGTTGCGTGGGGTACGCCAACCACCGCCACTTTAACTTGTTCCTATTATTTGCTGTGTTCGGATGTCTACATGCTAGCATCGTAAGTTTTTTGTTTATTCATACATATTTATTTTTTGTAAGTTTATGAGGTACGGATAACTTATAGCCAAGAATAACGCTTGTGGGGGTGACTTTTGGAGAGTGACAAATATTTTGTTGCTCTGTAAATCCGTTCCTTTTATACGAGGGTTATATATTTTATATAATTAATACAATTTACAGTTAGATTAGGTTTATAGTATTATTAGATTAGCTTTATAGTATTTTTTAGTAAATGTATGTCATGTACAACTCGTACTTGATAATTTGACGTGGATGGCAATAAGTCGCCTCTGGTTTCCAAACCTTTTTAATTTTTTCATGAAAATAGCGTTACACTGTCATTAGCATCTTTTAGAGTCGAATAAACAACTAATATTAGTTTTCGGGTGTGACGTCACAAGTTATCTTTCGGGTAGTTCTAAACCAGTAACGACGGTAGGTGCTGTCGATCTGCCTGTACCACGCGATCAACCGCGTGTGGTACTTGCACCACGGCTCGGGCCGCGAGCCGCTGGTGTACCTCACGCTGGCCGAGCTGCTGGCCACGCTGCTGGCCGTTGGCATGGCTGTCGGCGTCGTGTTGGCTGTGGGTGCCTTGCTTTACTTCCAGGTACGTGGAATGGGTTCGTAGGACTATTCCATAATGCTTTATAATATAGATCTACAGAGTTGTCTTATATCGAAGTCTAAACCTACTTCATTAGATACTTTTCGATAGAAATTGTAGGGACTAGGATTTCATCGTGAGATTCAGTACAAGATATGTATTAATTGTCTAGTGAAAATGAGCATATGTCTAATTTTAACCGACTGCGTAAGAAGGGTAATGTTCTTGCCAAATTGCCTTGCTTTAGCAAAATGCATATATTTTGTAAAAGGGTTTCCAAAACGAGATTTAGAGTCAAAGCACCGTGTTACGGGGATGTAGATGAATCTTAAGATGTCCGTTTTTCTTTCCATTTCTATCAATTTGATAAAAATCTGATTTACACATATTTTCACCATATGGTGCGGTCTAGACGATATACAATCATCATATACTATACTAAAATCACGTATAAAAATATTTTGTTTCCAGATACGAGGAATCCTCCGCAACCGAACCACCATCGAGGATTGGATAATGGAGAAAGCGGTGAGCCGGCGCGCGGAGAAGGGCTGCCCGCCCTTCGTGTTCCCGTACGACCTGGGCTGGCGGCGGAACTTGGTTGTTGCGTTGTCGTGCGACTCCGATGGCATGCACTGGCCGCTCCGAGACGGCTGTGGACCGTATGACCTCACGGTGAGTGGGGATTAGTAGTATAGCGTTACAGTCGATTGGGGCGTAGATCACTTTTCCGGAATTTGTATGTAAAAACTGTCGATCGGATGTAGGCGGATTTTACTGACCTTATTTATTGTTTAGATCGTAAAATTTATAGGTGTCTTTTTTATTCTGACAATTGCATTTGAGTCTTAAGACAGATATGAACAATTTCGGGTGTTAGGTTAGGTTAGGTATAAGTTATAAGAAAAGAGAGAAATTATGGATGGTGGATTCAATTTCATAATATTTTTTTATAGGTGGTAAAGTTTTCCTTACGAACTATTATCGGTAGTGATTATCTCTATAAAAGGGCAATTGATAAGTGACATTAATTCACGTGTGTCTTCAACCCATTATTGTCCTATTGCTGGGCACGGGTCTTCTCTCAGGAATGAGAGAGTAACAGGTCAACTATTACTCTTTCATTTCTGAGTAACTAGTCCCTAAGTAACTAGTCCAACGCGCTGGCCATGACGAATGTGCGAATAGGTAGACATTAATTGACATAGTCAATAGATATCACCTGAGCTAAGTTTCGTCGGTAGTGTGTATAAAAGCCGCATGATCCCCCCAGCGCGAGCAGATAGCCCAGAAGGCGGAGAAGCGGCAGCGCGCGCGGCTGTACGCGGCCGTCGCGCCGTACAGCGGCCGCTGGTTCCCGCTCGGCCGCCCGCGCGCCGCCTGCGCCGCGCCCTGCACCGACGAGCCGCGCCTGCCGCTCGCGCCGGGGGACAGTATCCGTGCGACGCGGCAACGCAGGTACTGCCCTAGGCTTGAACCTTCAAACGCGACTATAGCGCCGTACAGCGGCCGCTGGTTCCCGCTTAGTCCTCCTGCTCCTCCCGTTTAACCAAGAGCCGCCTGCGCCGCGTCCTACACTGACGAGCCGCGCCTGCCGCTCACACCGGGGGACAGTATTCGTGCTACGCGACAACGCAGGTACATTCCTAGCTTTTAACCTTCAAACCAGCTATAGCGCCGTACAGCGGCCGCTGGTTCCCGCTCAGTCAACCAAGAGCCGCCTGCACCGCGCCCTGCTTCGACGAGTCGCGGTTACCGCTCGCTCCGGGGGACAGTATCCGTGCGACGCGACAACGCAGGTATTGCCGCAGCTTTGAACCTTGAAACGAGACTTCCGGCTTCATGTCATTTCTTCGAACGAATCCTGACACTAAACTCCTGGCCCTATACCCCACTCTTTCGATGATTCTATATTCCCTTGCTCGTTGAGCTTCGAATAGACGTCGAAATAAAATCTCAGGCACTACGATACTCTATCGATATCCTCACGCCACTTGACCTTCAAACGAACTTCTGAACGAATCATCCGACCATATTAAACTCCGTAGGTATTACAAACCCATTCCGTTTTTCACAAAACAAAAAAAGAAAGTCATAAACTTACGACTCTCTTTCGATGTTTCAATATCCTCTCTATCTCTTGAGCCGAAAAAAACCTCACGTATACAGTCAATAAAAATTAATAACAAAATTCGCATAACTAAGCTATTGTCAATAATTTAAACTAAACATCAATGGTATACCATTTATATTATACACTAAAAACCATACATCCAACCCAACAATATACCCGACAAGCTCTTTAATCATTATAACAACAAACACATTATCAAACAACAAATCAAAACAAATTTGGAACAGCAAAACAAATATTTTTTTATGTTCATTAATTCTATTTTTTATACATTTCATTATATCTCTATCCAACATTTTATTTTTGTTCTGGTGAGAAAAAGGAAACTAATTAAATTTTGTATATATATCAAATGATTGATACATATACAAAATTTATATGATGAAATTATTCACAAAGTATCATTAACAAAATTAATTTCTGACATTGGTTTATAAAAAATATAACGTTTAAACTTGGTTTCATATTGAACAACCAATTTTATAAATTGAACCTTAATTGTCCATGTCTAAATGGACTTGCTCTTCCTCTAATACCAGTAAAAACGATTAAACATCATCCTTTTCCCCCTTCTTTCCAGGCATTGGCTCTTCGGTGAGAAGCTGTTGGGCGGCGGGGACGGAGCCCGCGGGCCGCGCGGCTGGTTCCCCCGCGCCGCCGTCGTGCCCGCCGACCGACACGACCCACACGACCCACACGACCGGCATGACCCACACGACAGACACGACCAACACGACCGGCACGACCAACACGACCGACACGACCAACACGACCACGTTGACTGAAGCTCCTTAAATCAATCAATTTTCAAGGTGGTAGAACAAGTGTAATACGACTGGGGAAATACCACCGCCACACCTATTTCTAGCGTGAAGCATTACTTGCGTTTCGATAGAAGAGTGTGGTTTCCGGCACACTTTTATATGAGGCGACCATCAAAAGTCCTCGGGAGTGGCAAGTGGCAACGCATTTGTGATTGACTTCAGATGGAAACTATGTTCTGTATGTAGTTGATTACAGATGTCCATGGGCGGCAGTGACCACTTACCATCAGGTGTACTGTATGCTCGTTTACTACTTCAGTCAGATAAAAAAAAATCACCTGGCTAATATGCTGAAATTCCGTCGACGACTATTGAAAAAGACGATTATATAAGCTATACTATTCCCATTGACCTACCGACAAACGGATTTCGGGGTCTGTCTTCAAACGCGTTCCACGTGAAAAGGCTACAAATTAAAAAAAAAGTGTTCCACTTAATCATTCGTTTTAGTTTGCCTGATAGCGCACAAGCCGATAAAATTATAATGAGAATTCACATGAAATATTACGTATAACATATATACACAATTCTAGTCGTCATGTATATTATATCTGAAAAATAATATAATTCACATTACATCACGTAATATATCTATTTTCGTGGATATTTAACCGACGTCCTTTTGTCACTAGGTCAGTGACTGTCACTAATATTATAATGACATGAATTATAGACTTAATTTATAGTGCTATTAGTGTTAAGCTATTTTATTAATTCGTGAATGAAATATACTAGAATACGCAATGTGATCGGACATGATCAACTAAAAGCGACTCATGCGTTTAAAGACGGTTTTATATCTGCACTATGCAGACATGTTTGTCTTAGAGTAGCACTGTAGTTTTTTTTGTTGTAGTGGAGTAATAAAACGAGCGAAAGAGATGTCGCCTTTTGTTCTCTCTGCCGCACTTTTTGTTTCACTACTGTATAAACCATTTTTGTCGACATCACACACGTTATTACAAGGAAACGTTTGAGTTTTCAACATCTTTATCAGAACAAATTAATGTGTGACCGAATACGCGTTATAATTCACTCGAGTTTGTCCCTTAAATTTATAAATATTTTGTATCAAACATTATTTTTATAGTAATTCATAAACGAGTCAATTAGCACAGTCTCTAACGCTTACAACCTTTATTACTTCACGGGTAAACCCAACGTAGTCTCTCTATAAATGTATAAATTGATGTTTCCACCCATGATAATTTTGAGGCCTATGGCTAGTCTAAATTAATCCTTAGAGATCGCAGCAGTGATCCTATGGGTTCAATACTAACTAGATGTGCACATAGGGCGCAGTGGCCCGGTAGCATAAAATGTAACACGGTAAACGTAGAAGAAATCATAAAAAAGGTCGTCAGGGCCATATTTATAGAAATAAAAATCGTGGATAATTTTTGTAGACAGGGTGCTTTGATTTTTATAATTTGTCGTATTTTATTACAATGAATCCGAATTTCGAAAAATTATCATTTTTAATAAATATGAACGGTAGAATTTCCTGAAGTAGGTATGTCATATCCTATTTTCTAGAGTATAATTATCAGTGCCAGTTTAATTCACAAAAAACTATAGACTCGTAATGTTTGTACCGCATTTAATACTTATATGTGTTACCGGTGTCTTTTTTATACTTTATATTTATAGGAAATATAAATAGAAATTTAAATTGACGTATCTTAATAATATATACTGGATAAATAAAAATGTAAGAATTCTACACTTTTGTAAATCTGTTAATGTATATTTTATATCGAGATAACTTAATGTTAAGCGCTATCGAGTAATTTAATGTTGATCTAATTTTATGGCATTTGATCTACAAGAGACTTTTATTCAATCAGCCGTCGATTGCTTCATATTTTTAATTTACTACCCGTGCGCGGTTACTTGAGATCTGATCGCGATGACGTCACAATGGAATATTTATTAAAAAAAAAATGTGTGCGTTATTTTTCAAAAAATAATTTACTATATGCAACTTTACAGAAATTGGTTAAATAAAGTTAAATTAGATAAAGTTTAATAAAAGGCTTTTATTAAACTTTATCTAATAATCTAATCTATAATAATCTATCTAATATCACGCGTGGTAGGGATAAGAAAAAGATGGCGCGTAACGGAAAAAAAAGATGGCGCGTAACAGAACAAGATGGCGCGTAACGAAAAAATGTTACACTAAATTTTTTTCCTACCCCGATAAAGAAGTTTCACTTCAATAAAGTTAAATTAGATAAAGTTTAATAAAAGGCTTTTATTAAACTTTATCTACTAATCTAATCTATAATAATCTATCTAATATCACGCGTGGTAGGGATAACGTAACGTAACTTAACGTAACGGATAATGGCGCGTAACAGAAGAAGATGGCGCGTAACGAAAAAATGTTACACTAATTTTTTTCCAACCCCGATAAAGAAGTTTTACTTCAAAAACTATTTGCAAAAAGCTTCATAGGCATCAAGTGATTTTTACCAGTAGAGTTCGACCGGGGAGGGACACTTATTTCTAGCGTGAAGCAGTTCGAACTTAACCAGCTTAGCTTACATTTATATTATTGAATGTCGATTGTTCAATAAAAAGACGTCAACAGAAATTGTTCTTTATCAATCGATCTCGATCGTATGGGAGTAGGGTAAAAGATGGTTAGAATTAAGTTCTATTCCTCAATAAAGTATTTTATGTATTATAACAACTGTATTTGATCTCGGCATAAATATAGTAGTGAGCGTATTTATATATTCTGAGAAACATAGTTGTAGCATAATGTTACCACTTTACAGTAATTTTTATCCTTTTATGTAAATATTCTAATAATTTATCAAAATAATACTTAAGAAAGTACACGCTGTCTACACTCATTGCCCCACACTAGGATTTTCTCCTGTGTCGTGGGTATCATGGACACACAAGACGAATACACAAACACCCAGACCCAGAACATGAATCTAAACTCATCATTCAGATTCCTGTCTGGCCGGGAATCGAACCCGGGACCCATTGCGCGTCAGACCGGTATGGTATCCGCTCCGCCACGCGGGTCGTCGTAATCCGCATTTCTATTTTTCTTTTCTGGTAATATAAGTGATTTTACTATTGTATGCAAATCTTATTCATTTTTATTTATTTTGTAAACTCCGATATATAACTGTGTATGTTTATAATTACTTATTTCTGGGTTA
Organism: Spicauda simplicius; assembly: GCA_949699795.1. Taxonomy (NCBI): domain Eukaryota; kingdom Metazoa; phylum Arthropoda; class Insecta; order Lepidoptera; family Hesperiidae; genus Spicauda; species Spicauda simplicius. The sequence continues at coordinate 1,601,875 of OX453062.1, forward strand.
CCGGTGTGTCGTTGTAGTTTTGTGTTTTTTGTTACGATCGACGGATAATGTATACTGCTGCGTCTACCATGTTTATTTTATACGGCTTAAATATGCCGAATTGTTATTTTAAGACATTTTAATATACCTTTACTATGTAAATAGTACTTTGTTCCTTATTTTACTGATAAACTACAACTTCCTGATACTATAACATAAATATTTTGATTGTATTTAAAAAGGCAAAAGACTTATTTACTTGTTATTATTCATCGTAGTTCTCGGTACTGTCAGATGTAGAATTTTTATTTTTTGATAATGTGTAATTGTATTAATGATGTAACTAAAATATAATGATTGAGAAATATATGTGTTTTTATTTTGGATAGTAATAAAAGACAGGTATAAAGTGTAAAAGTTTTATTGTGCATTTATAATAAATTATATACGTCCATACATATATTTGATATGAAGCACAATTATAATAAAACTCTCAATAAGTTAGCTTACATCGAGGAAAATAAATGGATACTATCGCTACGCCCAATATGGAAATTAAGTTATTATCACTTTTTTATAATTAATAAATGCGGCAATTGCAAATAAATTCACACAGAACAGAAGATCCAAACTTTACTTTCGCTCCCTGAAAATGGTTTCTCAAAAGTTTGTACTGTTATTAAGCAATCTTACAATCAGTCAAGCTCAATCTTAAATCTAGTTTGTTAACTTAAGAGTAATCCTAGCTTTAAAAGTTAAAATAAAGATCAATTTAGTAAACGTTAGGTTTAAAAAAGTTTGAAAACCACTTCACACCACCGCGAAATTGTATACCGATTTAATCTTAATTAATGCAGTCAGTGGCGTAGAGTAGGTTTTAATAGGTCGTAGATAGAATTTGTCACCGGGGCACAGGTGAAATTGCCGTCCAATAATAAATTAACAAACGTACTATTAAGCCTTGCTTTTTGCATAAAATAATTTAAAAACAATTACGGTTTTACTCAAAGTAGACATAAACATTTTATTTTCGCTTAAAGGTCTAATAATATTTGTCTCACTTATCAATTAATTTCATAATTGACATTAAAATGAGTAACCAAAATGTGTCCCTCTCTACACCTTTGACTTCACTACTGATTAGCGTGGTTGCGTGTTGCGTGTACAACACTAGTGTCTAGTTTCCTAATATTCGTTCTCTTCGTCAAGCTCGCCCTCAGTGGAGTCGACGCCAACCTCTTCATAGTCCTTTTCGAGTGCGGCGAGGTCCTCACGTGCCTCCGAGAACTCTCCCTCCTCCATACCCTCCCCGACGTACCAGTGCACGAAGGCGCGCTTTGCGTACATCAGGTCGAACTTGTGGTCCAGTCTGGTGAACGAAAATTGTTTTTAAAGGTAGAATTGTATGGTATTACCTTCTAATGCAAATCAGTTGTTTCCAATCAGTGGAACGTTTGGCTTGCCAAATGACTTTGGTAAATTTATTGTCACTCTATTTGTAACATCAAAGTAATTACACAATTACAGCAACATATTACATACATACATTTATTCATAAAAATAAACTTCTTGAAATTTTTGGTTTGCGATTATTTTCTTCGCTTGTGGTAAACTGGTGATTTTGAGTTATTTCTTTTTATGAATAAAGAAGTGATACGTGTAGTCAGGTAAAACCACTACTCTATATGTGAGTTGGTGACTTATATCGAGGACAGGCAACGTCCACTCACCATCAGGTGGATTGCATGCTCGTTTAATTATTTTAATTACACCGTTGTGAACATTCCCTCAATTGTAATAACTGCTTACGTTATGTTGGTTTAAGAATTCAAGAATAATGAGAATGAAGAAGAATAAGAAAAATATGAAATAAATCGTTTCTATCAATTAATTCTTTACGTTGTATCATAAAAGCTTGTTCTATTAGATAAAACTCGAACGAAAAACTGAGTAAGAAATAATTGGACCTACTTACGTAAAACAGAATCAACCCACACAACGAAAGTTTTGAGAAAAAGCCTTTTTGTCAAAATTTTGTATACAGTATACGTGTAGGTTAATTTAAATAAAATCTATTACAATGTTGCACATTTTTAATAATACAGTAGGAAAACTCGTTGGTTCCTTTTTGCAAAGTAGGTCCAATTTAGAAGTGTGTTCCTTCTGTAATGCTCAAAATAGTGGGTGATGTATGGATGGTTGTTTACCTGGCCCACGCCTCGGCGATGGCGGTGGTGTTGGACAGCATGCAGACGGCGCGCTGCACCTTGGCGAGGTCGCCGCCCGGCACCACCGTCGGCGGCTGGTAGTTGATGCCCACCTGCACAAGCACTACTTTAGAAACCTTTCAATATAATGCTCTGTACTTTACGATAGTAAGAACTGAAATGTCTTTATTTTGTATAGGTCTTCGGGGGCACTTAGATACAAATTGTGTTACATTTTTTTTTCTTACACTACCATCGGATCGGAATGCGACCTCAACTGAGAAGACTCTTTTGTCTCTTTCGTTTTTTTTTTTTAATATATTTGCAAACTTTTTTTTACTTGGTAATGAAAGTTAGCTCCAGCATCTTGCCTTACCAGGTGAACCGATAACTAGTTCTATTTTAAACTAACTACAGCAAATGAACCGATGGTAGTTCAAATTTTACAACAAAACAACTATAGCAATAAATAGAATCGCTGGCAGATAATAAAATCACTTCCGTGGTGCGTAAGGCGTTTGGCTGTAAATCAAACCAATTTTTCTAAACGTAACAAAATCTAACGTCTTTTATTTCTGTGCAAAATGTAGAACTAACTTTTTTCTGAAGAATTCTTGGAAACTTATGACATGGTGCATAAAAAAATAATTGACTGTAACTCTTCAACTCCTGGCTCCTATACGTACCAGAATTTAGTACGGACTGCTTTGTATCGAGATTTATAAATTTACCTTCATGGATCCGTCAAGCCCACTGCTTGAGAAATTAGAGTCCTCTAATTGGATGTTTTAGCAATAGTTATAGCACCAACGATGTTGTTGATGACCGCACTGGGTTATAACGGTACATAGGAAGATGCTGCTGCCTTTCTCCTAGATTTTGCCTCTTAGTCATCTTCTGCGACGAGCACGGTAAGAGACGGAGTGGCGCTATACAAAACCGACCACAAGGGACTAAACGTGTACATTTACCTTAAATCCTGTAGGGCACCAGTCTACGAACTGGATGGTCCTCTTTGTCTTGATGGTGGCGATGGCTGCGTTGACGTCCTTCGGCACTACGTCTCCTCTGAACAAACCAAGTTGGTTTAATCAAAATAGCTCTGATAATTAGTCGATGTTACATTTTTTTGGTCAGATTTAGTGTACGTCTCTCACAAGTTATGACTGTACTTAGTCAAGTTATGTCTATTATATTATACAGGGAATTAATTGTGTACCTAAATAATGGATTGAAATTTACCTGTATAACATGCAGCAAGCCATGTATTTGCCATGACGTGGGTCGCATTTTACCATCTGTAAAAATAATTTGTATCGCTAATAATTGATCAATTATAGGTATTACATAATCTTACATAAGTAAGTAACCTTACATAATTATGTAAAGGTATCTTAATGTGTCCCTGCAGTTCCGGGATCATAATAGGGCTACGGTATCCCCTGCCTGTCGTAACAGGCGACTAAAAGGGGCTTCCGGGAGTAGAGCTTGAACCGTCCAGCCAGGCGATCCCGGGAAGGGCGGCGGTACGTGTGGTTGTATACCGCCGTAAAGACTGGACGGAGCGGTGGGAGCAGAGCATGTCTACCGGGGAGGTTTTAGTGCGGTAAAAATCCCACATAACCCTGCTTCGCTCCCACGGCGTCGGGTACCTTTTGAACGTTTCCCCCTCAAGAAAAAAATGATCTTAATGTATGATTGTTTAGCAGTTTAATCCGGGGGGCCTTTTCATTTTGTGTAAACGAATTTCGATTGCACTGTTTGTTTTGAAATAGGCAAGTAGACTCAACTGTGTTCAAATCCTAACTAGACTCAAAACATATAGCTTCCCCACCAAATTGCTTGAAAATTCGTATCCGTAATTTCCACTTATCATGGAAAACAAATGCTTAAATTGTCAGTAAGTGAATTTACATGGAAATATTGGCTTGGCGCCGCCACCCAGTTCCTTGGCATCGTTCCAACACGCCTGAATCCTTTGGCTATGCTAATTTCAATCGTATCCATCAAGAAAATAGCCTGTTGCGATAAAGTGAATTTGCAATCCTTGTAAATTTAGACATGAATTATTCATTGATTTATTCTACTGGCAATCGTTAGACGCCAGAGAGAATTTATTTTCAAGACAGTTACCTATACATACGTAAAAATTCGGACGTCCTTTTTTTTTTTGTTTTCGAGGGGGAAACCTTCCAAAGGTACCTGACGCCGTAGGAGCGACGCAGGGTTATGTGGGATTTTTACAAACCCCCCGGTGGCCGTCCTCGGCGCTGCGACTTCAACCGGAATCCTCCGAGCGCGCCGCCCCATCGGGCTCCTCCCAGATGGGCGGCTGGGCCCACCGCTCCGTCTAGTCTTTACGACGGTATGCGACCACACATACCGCCGTCCTTCTCGGGATTGCCTGACCGAACGGTTCGAGCTCCCACTCTAGCCGTCTGCAACCCCAGAAGCCCATTTTAGTCGCCTCTTACGACAGGCAGGGGATACCGTAGCCCTATTCTGACCCCGAGGCTACAGGGACGAAACTTAAAGTACACCTACAACTTTCAATGCTTTAACGCTTACAGTATCTACTTAAAGTGGTAGGTATAATTTTATGCTTAACCGTCTAAACACCAAATTTTGAATTTGTTTAAGTATAGTTAAGGTGTAACTGCTCCACCTTCACGACGGTATTTTTTGTCATTTTTAATTGTCGTTGCGTTATGATATAAGGTGTTAAAGATACAAGATGTAAGTTTTATTTTAGTTCTCAGGAGCAACCAATATGTAAACGATTTGTAGGAAAAGTTGTCGGTGGTTACTAATACCCATGTGCGCTAGTGTCTAACAAAGGACAGACTACGTTTCCTACTTTCCAATTAGGAAAATAGTAATAGATTAATATCTTATACCCAACACTAGAATGTCCTGTGCCGTGGGTGTCGTCAATGATACACAAGGTAAGACAAGTATATCTAACCATCCAAAATCTAGATAAGTATTTTAAAATCCTCTTTGGCTATTTGTTCGATTGGGGAAAATAGGGGAGGGCTGCGGGAGTAGCATTTATTATCTGATTGACTTTAATACGGGGCAACGCAACGCTTCCGTGATTGACTTGTAGTAAAACCTTTGATTATAATTAAAAAGCATAAACTGTCTTGGAAAAGTCCCTCAGCACACCCACTTTAATGTCAAAATATAAACAGACCTGGTTAGCAGGTTCGAAGCAGGCGTTGGTGATCTCAGCGACAGTGAGCTGCTCGTGGTAGGCCTTCTCCGCGGAGATGACGGGCGCGTACGTGGCCAGCGGGAAGTGGATGCGCGGGTACGGCACCAGGTTCGTTTGGAACTCCGTCAGGTCCACGTTCAGCGCGCCGTCGAAACGCAGCGACGCGGTGATAGATGACACGATCTGGGGATCACGATCACGTATGATCATTTTATTTATTTAAGGTTATATTTGTGTGCATTTATACGGTGTTTATGTGTTTACAATGAATTATTAAACTCTTTTAATTGTAATCCATGAAAATCCTTCAGAGACTTAGGTATTAGTTAGCAGATTTAGGTAAAGTCTTACTCACTTTTATTGGACTACTGCAATTGTAACATAGAACCTACACCGTTATGTCAAAAAAAACGTAATATGAGGCTGCAGAAATTTATCCGAAATTATCTTGGCTCCGAAATATCTTCGTAAGATAAAACTAAGTTATTGGAATAAATAGTAATATAAAAATAAGGCTACTTTGTCTTGAAATGTTTTTCTTATTTAATATCATCCATCCAGCCTTTAAAAGTCCACTGCTGCACATAGGCCTCCCCTAATTGGCGCCACTTCGATGCTCATTAGCCATCTAAATCCGGCGGTTAACGCCTTCTTCTCCTGGTCATCAGTCCACCTTGTTTGTCTGTCTTGATAATGGGAGCCAGAACAACCCAAACATCCTAACCAAGAAACAAACAAAATTGATAATCTAATATATAAAATTCTCGTGTCACAGTGTTCGTTCCCGTAATCTTCCGAAACGGCTTGAGCGATTTTTATGAGATTTTGTGAGCATATTGAGTAGGTCTGAGAATCGGCCAACATCTATTTTTCATACTCCTTAGTGATAAGGGTTGTCCACCCTTAACCTTTTTTTTACATTTTTATATGGCAAAGCAACGTTTGCCGGATCAGCTAGTTTTACTATAAAATATTGCGGATGCTTTTAAGGTAACATACCTGACCAATAAGCCTGTTAAGGTTAGTGTAAGTGGGTCGCTCGATGTCGAGGTTGCGACGGCAGATGTCGTAGATGGCCTCGTTGTCCACCATGAACGCGCAGTCCGAGTGCTCGAGGGTGGTGTGCGTGGTCAGGATCGAGTTGTACGGCTCCACCACTGCGGTTGATACCTATTGATGTAAAGGTAAGGTAGGATGTAAGTGATGTAAGGATTATTTTACGTAATTAGAACAGGAGCTTTCACAGGGGGCTACGGCCTCGGTGGGGTTTTGGGGGTGGCAAACTTTATTTTTTTTATTATATAATTGGTACTTTTTGTATAAAAAAACAGAAACTTCGAGTCTCTGGGAGTTATATTTAGTGGGCGGCAGAATATTTAGATTTGGCAACCTATTTTTTTTTATCGTTAAATTGCAGAAACAGGTGTGACAGATGATGGCGATAGCGAAATAAGATTGGTGACCCCTTACTGAGTGTAACTTACTGAGTGTTCAACCAATTGTAACCCACGCTACTTACAATTGGTTGAAAATTTAATGATACGTAAGTGGTTAAACCAATTCACCCGTCCACCAATTCGCACTTGGCCAGCGCGGTGGACTATGGCCTAAACTCTCTCATTCTGGGAGAAGACCCGTGCCCAGCAGTGGGCCAATAATGGGTTGATGTGGAAGTGGTTAAAAATCAATAAGAGATGCTTCCTTGAGTACTAAGTAATACTGGCTCATATAAACAATGGTTGCTATAAAGCTGAAAAATACCACGAATTTGAACAATAATGCAAATAATTGTTACCTGGGGTGCGGGGTAGATGGAGAACTCAAGTTTGGACTTCTTGCCGTAGTCGACGGAGAGCCGCTCCATTAGCAGGGAGGTGAACCCGGAGCCGGTGCCGCCACCGAACGAGTGGAACACCAGGAATCCCTATTGCATCAAAAAATATTCTATTAAATGTCTTGTAGATCTGTATTGTTTCGATTAGCATACAAATTTGACTTTAGTAATATTAAATACCTATAAAGACAAAGGTTCGTGAAAAAAGATGGACATTTATTACTCTCACGCAAAAGCATGCTGATATGATTTGGATTACTACACAGATATGTTGTATGGATTAACATATCTTTTTACCACGATAATTATGTCCCAAGAGAGAATATACATACTTAAATACTGTTCATAGCCGATTATGAGGAACTACAAAAAATTACTATTTCTTAAAAATATAGCCTTAGCTAAATACATATGATAAAGCGTATAAACACGACATATGAAATACCTGGAGTCCAGTGCACTGATCCGCGAGTTTCCTGAGTCTGTCGAGGACGACATCGACGATCTCCTTGCCGATGGTGTAATGGCCGCGCGCGTAGTTATTCGCAGCATCCTCTTTACCTGTGATGAGCTGCTCTGGGTGAAAGAGCTGGCGGTACGTGCCCGTGCGGACCTCGTCTGTGGAGAGACGGCAAGGTTATATTTGGAGTTTCTTGATTGGAGTGTGTGTAATTTCATAGCATTAGCATAGCATAGTTAACAATACTGGTTCTATGTACCTAATCAGAAAAGAGCGTTCACCCCTAACACAGGTTCTGCGAACTTAACATGGGTGTCACCTATAATTTAAATCTATCTAGTTAATAAAGAATATTTAGATTTTTCTTGTTTTGATTTTGATTAGCGCTTGAGTGGAGTGTTAGTAATTGAAATGGCTACATTTTTTGTCCCATATATAACAATTATACGGGTTGATAGGTAAAGAGAAATTATTATAACTAAGTTTGCAGACTGCTCTCTAATAATGTATGGAAATGAAGACTTAATGGGCTTTCTAAATCAAGTACAAATGCTAATTCATATAGATACTTCGTTACAAATTACACAAGTCACAGGGCAATCATACGTGTAGTGTGATCATTCGTGAGAACCGTTTCGTATTTAATTGTTCTTTGTATGTGTAATTAATATGTGTGTCCCTAAAATATGCGGATCGCGGAATGCGGAATGCGTTAAAATTAACGCCAAATACGTTAATTTTAACGCATCCATCATCGATTCATGCGTCATTCAGGCATTTGCAACTAACGATTTATCACTACAAGCTTTCAAACTCTGAGAATGACAAGATGTAAGGCGAATCAGACGTAAAATGAAAAATAAATCCAAGAGTGACGCACAAGTCTTGTGCAGGACCTAATGAACTTAAATTGTGTACAGCTGTGACTACAGAATATTTTAAAATGAAGTCAGTTTATTACCGAAAGCAGTCAAGTGGACTGTTTAATCAAGACAGATGCACTCAACGTTGCAAATGGTATAATTGAATCCATTCACGTTTCATTGCTCCGTGCCGACATCCTAAAGATTATCAGAGTTAAGAGCTCTAGACTATGCAACTGACTGATGGTAAAGACTCGAATAATTTTCGTGGCTCAAAATTAATTTGTCTAGGTTTTTACCAGTAATACAGATAAAAAATCTAGCCAATCAATTAAAATTAAATAAATGGGTAGGTATAAACTTCAAGTAATATTATTTTTCAAGGTACAACCTCCGTTGCATGTAAAATATAATTACGTTTTCCTCTTTTGTACGTGAAAATATTTCGCAAACCCCCTTTCGATGTTCATAACTTACATTTTATGTTATTATTATTTATTTTTATATTAAGTATCATTTCCCTATAAGTACATAATTAAGTACCTAAAACATTCCTCACCAAATGCCTTACATTAAAACTTAGTAATGAACGATCCTTTATTTGGAACACACCGTTTCAGACGCTTAAATCTTTATAAATTCATCGCTCAGGTTTGAATAACACTTAACATCAAAAATAAAACAAGGTTTGATTAGTTTCCAAGCATCTTGTGGCTGCTTAGCCGCTTCCCGTTAGCAAATCGCTCGCACTTGCCACTTGATGTAATGGAGAGCCGCAAAACATAGTTCACGAGACTGCAAGGTGCGTTGCGGTTTCCGCTGCTTAGGTTATCAAGCATTCAACTATCATGAATGCGTTAACTACGATATAAATATTTTGTAGTAATTATAAATGGTAGTTGTTACGTCGATTCGTTCCTCATTAGAAATTTGTCCTTTATTTAGTCGTGTGTTATCAGATTTACGACAAAAAAGTCTTTTTTTGTCGTAAAGCTGATAACACACGTAACAACAAGCTTCATTCATCCCAAAAGTTACAATAACCATATTATTTAGAATGTCTACGGTGGAGTAGTTACTATTTCGGTTGGACATACACAGGTTCGGGTTCGTTTCCCGATCACACGGACAGAGATGGATTTAGATTTCTGTCTTGGGCTCTTGGGTCGGTGTGTTTATTGCTTAACTGGCATCTGTCGAATTGTAAACCCAAACTGTTGTAAACGTCATAATGCCTTTACATTTTATTGTTATTTTTATACTGTTTCAAAAAGAACTGTTCCAAAAGGTTTTCAAAAAAGAACTGTTCCAAAAACTGTTCCAAAATAGCGGAGGAAAGTAGCAAGAGCCAACAAAAAATGCTGTTAATTCGCACTTGACTGAGTGGGTCTCTGAAGAGACTCGTGCCAAGCAATGAGACAGCTAGATTCAAGAAAATATCCAAAATAAGGACAGTGACGGTCACTGCCCTTATTTTGTTTCATGTTGCATCGACACCGTTTACCAGATACGCACAGCACGCATCCGGTGGCGTGTGACCGGTGTCGGGTTTCTCTGAGCTCGGTCGCCACTCGCCACGCTCGTATGCAAATTGTACGATGCAATTCGATTTGCAACGTTAGTGAGTTAGGCTGTGATCACATTAGTATCTAAATAACGGCCAAAGACGAATTCTGTTGTTTCTATGTATATTCTTTTTAAAACCGTTTGTTGTTTGAAAGCTTCTGTCGTTTGTGTTATATTAGAGAACGTTTTAACAAGACTTAATTTTTTTTAATAAAAAAATATCTTTTAATTAATAAGTATATTTTCCATTGTTAGTATTATTATATTTTGTTTGATACACTGTAGTGGTTTTGTATTGAAACATCGTGATGGACAGTGATTCAGGCCTTCAAGAGTAATTTAAAATATTTCTATACTAATATCATTAAGAGGAAAACTTTGTATTTTTGTATGTTTGTCATGACTTAATTTAAAAACTACTAAACCGATTTTAAAAATTCTTTCATCATTAGAATGCTGCATTATCCCAGAGCAACATAGGCTATTATTTTTATTACTAGAATATATAAGACGTCTTTGCTTAAAGTTGAGTAATGTAATTCAAAGTGTCTTTGCTCATACATTATTTTCATTGCATATACTGCGATATCTATTGTTAATAGAACAAAAAAATGTTCTACAATTTAAGAGAACATATCAATATCTACGAAAGACTTGCACACCACCGCCGCACATTGATCAGTATAGCCTTACGCAAAGCAGTCGTCGCAAAAAATTTTTGGGACTACTATTGGAATAGCATTTATACCCACTGCTGACTATGACTATTGACCAAATCCCCATTACGAATGGGCGGAGGACATCTCCAGGAGTGGTGCTCAAATGTATAATGGTTATATTATAGTAACTAAATCGCGTCGATTCTGCTAGATTTACATATATCAATTTATGTAAAGACACCTTTACTTTCCCAGAAAGAATCTGCGAGATAAAAACGAGGATGTACGAATGAATAGATGTTTAAAGTTGTGCTATGTAAATTATAGGTGTGAATATCGTCCAAGCGTGAACGCTTCTACGTTTGTTTTCCAACGTACATTAGTACCTCTTTTGCATTTTCACCACGCTTACCTATATTTATATATCCTCTAATTTTTAACATCGCTACTTCGTAATTATGGAATTTAATGCTTTGTTGTAAAATGTTGTTCTTACTTTATTAAAAGTAAAATTGCTTATTATACATAGAAAAAAGGTACTTAGTTACCTAGTATCTTACTTCCTAGCACTACTATGATTGCCTTCAAGATGCTATTAAGTATTTCGTTTGGACATAATTATATTTTCGCTAAATAAATAAATGTACATTTGCTTTTTTATTACAACAATCTCGTTTTTTAAGAAATAGTTTATGATTTTACATAAATTATATCAAGATTTATTGCCCTGTAATTTATTGTTTCCAATAAAAAAATATAATGCAAAAACCGACAATATAAAGAGATATAACGATCGCAAGACTTTAACATCATACAAAAAACATAAATTTGTGACGTTATAGTTCACGTAGACTTTTATGGCGCATCTGATAACACTAATGTTTGACTAATGCTAGACTTGGTACTCAGAATATGACCAATAGATATAATTCGGCGCTATTAGGCGCGGGCTAGACGTAATGACCCGTTGGCGGTAATAACGTGCCCGCTGCACGCCGGTTCAAAAGCCCGACGACGAGTTTAACTATCAAAGTTTATATTGAAATCTCTGTAAGGCGAAAATGAAGAGAGACGCCAAAAATTTGAGTTATAGAGGTTTGGACTTAGTAGGGTTTCGACTTGAGCTAGTTTTATAAGGACGAAGGTCGAGTCGCATAGGTTAAGATGTATTACAACTAATTTTCAACTTGAGGTAAATACTATAAATTCTAATTACAGAGGTAAATAACAACATAATTTCGCAAGTTAAAAAATACTCATGTATTGTCTCTACTATAATCGACTTTAAGGGTTGTGAAATCAAACAATGCTATGTTTAAGTTATAGAGGTCCAATTTTTTTTCGAGTTATAGAGGGAATTAAGTACCTACTAAAATAGTTCATTCAAGAGTTGACATTTCGATCAACGAAGCTTTTGAGGCTTAGTGGGAAGGTGACACAACATTTCTTTGGGTTTGTGACGTTTACGATTTAAAGAGGTTCTACTGTAATACCTAGGTACACTTGATGCCAATAGTTGTACTTTAAGTATGAAATAATAAACATACTATACCAAAATTGATGAACGAGGAAAGTTTTATTTAAACCTAGAGTTCATAAACTAAACTTACACAACATTATTTTTTGTGCGAAAAAATATATCATTAGCGTAAAAAGTAATATTATTAACTGTAATATTATTAAATACAGTAATGTTATTTACTGTGGAATTCTATATACATCATTTAATTTTCCAAGTACCTATACGACGCATGTAAATAAGGAACGACTTCCACTATGAATAGCTGACAATAACAATAACAATAATGATATGAACAGCGGTAACAATAATGATATTAAATATAAACTTATTGACAATCTTTCCTTATTTGCCTACGTGGACGTATAGCTTTGCTAAGGGGACAATATAACTGTGGATCGGTGATAAATGTCGAAATAGTCTGGTAATTTTCATTCAAGTTAAAACCATATAACTCGTGTATAACTTGAATGAAACAGAGACGTCTTTGGAATAAGTAGAATTTTGTCCACATAAAATTAAAAGCATTCCTTTTCAAACTTTTGATTTCTTTCAAACGGACTTTTTTAGATTGTTGACTCTTGATGAAACCACCTACACATGATATATTTCAATTATAGCGTCCAACACAGTTTATATGTCCAGACTAGCTGAACCCTGCAAATTCACCTGCATTAAAAAAATCGATGTATCGATTGTCCCGTGGGAATAAGATATTTTCTCACGATAAAACGTAGCCTATATGTTAATCTAGAGCGTCGGCAAACTCCCTACCAAATTTTATGAAAATCGCTCCAGCCGTTTAGATGTGAAGAAGTAACAAACATACACACTCACAAACTTTCGCCTTTATAACATTAGTATGATTATACATGGATCCGACCTAGTGGCGCACCACACAATACTTGTGTATTGTGTCGAGCAAGCGACCGACATGATTGTTCATGTCGGTCGCTTGGCTAATTCATCAACTTTTTTCTTTACAAAATGTTCAACCCAGTAATGTGCCTCGCTTGACCTGAAACATTTGATGGCCTCGTACGACTCGCATTGGGAATTTCGTGTAATATTCGAAAGAAATGCAAAAAAAACGGTTGACATAAAGCCGTGGTTTTATAATTATTCTCTCGTCAACCCATTATTGTTTCACTGCTGGGCACGGGTCTTCTCTTAGAATGAGAGAGTTGAGAATGCGAATTGGTGGACTTCATACATCTCCGAGAACTTTTTTTTAAAGAACTCTCGGGTGTGTAGGTTTCCTTACGATGTTTTCCTTCACCGAAAAGCAATGACAATTAATTTCTAATGCGCGCATAAATCAGGGGTGCGCGCCTGGGTTCCAACCTCGGACCTCCCGATTGAGAGGGCAAGTTTCAATCATTAGGCTATTATTAATTATTCACTGCTCTATTTCATAATTATTAACAACTACTTTTTCTCTGAATTTGCCCGCTTCGGTCATGAAAATGAGTATCCTATGTGTTAATCCAGGTTATAAACTACGTGTGTGCCAAATTTCAGGTACATCTGATCGATACTTTCTATTTGAAAAAGGAACTAACACAGTTAATATCCGCACCAACTTTCCCATATTAATAAGACAATAATATGTAAAACTAGCTGTACCGACAAACGTTGTTTTGCCATATAAAAAATAAAAAAAAAATGTTAAGGGTGGACAACCCTGGGGTATGAAAAATAGATGTTGGCCGATTCTCAGACCTACTGAATAAGCATATAAAATTTGGTAAAAATCGGTCAAGCCGTTTCGGAGGAGTATAGCAACAAAAACTGTGACACGAGAATTTTATATATTAGATATAACTATATTTTCTTATTTACTCTACTTTATACGGGTTCTGTTGAGTCTATTATACGCAACTATGGTTGTTATTATTTGTATCCATTTTGTACATCATTTGTTAGACGGCAGCACCACTCCTAAAAGCTTAAATAAATGACGTTCTTTGTAGAACGCAAAAAATACTTTACTTTTTTATGCACGTTACATTTAAAATCGAAAAACGAAACTTTTAGAAAATGTACGTACAAAAAGCCCGTTTAAATGAGGATTTCTGTAGTGATATTCCGATAGCATTTGCTGTAATAAATTAAAGAAGCCTTTTAAATGATTACATTGTACCACTGCACGCAAAACAGTAAATAAATGTAATAAGGTGATATAAATCTCCTGGAATTTATTATAGTCAAGCTACATTCATATATATAATCGGCTTTATTCATTTTTAGTTTGAAATGATGGTTGGAACGCAGCCAAATAGGCTGTAGGCAATGCAGTAAATTAATTAGAACACATTAAAGTTACTACCTGCGTAGAAACGAGGAATCTCTTTTAAGTAAATAATATTATCATTATGGTTTAAATTAAATACTTGTAGTTGCACTAAAGTTATTTCATGAGAAATAATTGAGTGAAATTGTCATAAGTTGAGGCATTTTTTACTCTAAACCGATGTGGTTATTATAATTAGGTATTTATCACGTGTGGTGACCATATTTTTAATCATACATATTATAATTAAGTCCTTAGTGTTCGTACATATCTATCTATATTTGGAAAAAATGAATAACTAAGATAAAGTAAAAATGAAAATTAATTAACTAAAGTAAAAATATGTAAAAGTAAAAATAAACAGACAGGAAAACTAATTTTAAAAACATGCAACCAATTAATCCTCAAAATCAAAAATGATTTGAATAGAATGTTGAATCATTAAATAGTTACGAAAAAAGATTTCTTGAAACTAATATAAGACCACCCACGCGGTACAAAGTATACAATAAAAAAGAACCATTAAAATCAGTTTGTAAATCGGCAAAGATTGGTTTTGCGAACAAAACATTTTCATCGATTGATCTCATTTCTGAAGTCGATTAAAAAGATACGTTTAGATGGCATCCTGCGAAGAACTTTGCAAACACAAGTAATACCTACTACCTACTTATAATTTTCTATTTCTATTTATATAAATTTTTATTTCGTAGTGTTAACGGGTCTCTCTTAGAGTACCAATAATATACGTTGTCACATCACAATTATTTATTTGTCAGAATCTTAGTTTACATCTTTATTATTTTTCGCACGGCTGACCATTGACAACCCATGACAACTTATTTCTTCTTCTTTTTAATGTTTTTATTATTGTAAGTAATAATTTAAATAAGTTTTAATATAGAAATTATCGTTAATATATATTATATTCCTATTGGTATTTTGAGAACGCTAACAGTAGTACACAAGAACTACATCTCTAGGGATAGACTAAGTAAAAGAAGCTATTTTGAACATCAAGTGGTAGCGCTGCAGTAAATATTTAAGCGGCGACTGCAGGTCATGGACTTTCTGTTAGGTACCAAAAATAGAATTACTTAAGTGTTTAAATTTGCTTCTAATAAAATATGAGTTATATCCTATTCCATTTATTTTGTCCATGAATTTATGGCATTGAATGAATGACGGGTTTGCCATTTAGAAATTACGGAAAATTTCATGCGAAATGCAAAACATTTTTTTCGGAGAGAGAAATTGCTTTCATAATTCCGCTGCTTGGTACTTAGTTAAACATACAGAGCAGAACAAGCTGCATTCGTTTTTCTTGCCTAGTTAACTTTAAATATATGGTAACGTCCACCAATTCGCACTTGGCCAGCGCGGTGGACTATGGCCTAAACTCTCTCATTCCGAGAGAAGACCCGTGCCCAGCAGTGGGACAGTAATGGGTTGACGACGATATGATAACGAATGGATTTTGGAAAGAACAATCCTGATGTTTTTGATAAAAAAATACGTGTAAGTATAATTAATTATTTTAGTTCGCTGATTTAGAAACAATTCAAAGGACGGCAACTAAGTATTTTTCTATGAAAGTGGATTTAAAAACGTACCAACAACAGTAGGTTCAAGATCAACGAAGACGGCCCTGGGCACGTGCTTGCCAGCGCCGGTCTCGCTGAAGAAGGTGTTGAAGGAGTCGTCGCCGCCGCCCAGGGTCTTGTCGGAGGGCATTTGGCCGTCCGGCTGGATGCCATGCTCCAGGCAGTACAGCTCCCAGCACGCATTGCCGATCTGGACTCCGGCTTGACCGATGTGGACTGAGATGCATTCCCTCTGGAAAGATATTCAACAGTTAAGCATTTTGTGTTACCGTGACTGGAGTAGAGTTACGTACGCTACAGATTTTCCTTGTGGGAAGAGACCATGGTCTACTAGTGGAAGATAAATGGAGTTTTGTCTTATCACACCCTAACCATTGACTAATAATAAAAAAATATATGTAATTAGTACTTTAAACTTTGAAGCATATAAATCTTATTGTAATATATTGAGGTATTTTTAACCGTAAATTCTTTAAAACGCCTTAACGTAAAATTAATAGGATCCGACCGCCAAAATCATAAATAAGAGCAATTAATTTAAATGTTTTTTTTTCGAATGGTATCATCCGATCGTATGTATCTTAAATAATTAACCAGCCAGCCAATTAAAATGTAATAAAAATATCAATAACCTGCTACCTAACAAGTCAGGATGATGTTAAAATTTTAAGCTGTTAAATTTCCAAATACACAAAAAATTGTAACAAAAACTCAATGCAATAGAATTTCGAAGGAACTATTATGGTAATGATGTTTAAAAACCTTTACAAATCCAAACACGATCAAGTTCACCAACCCTTATACAAAAATAGGCTATTTGAACTGTTTGACTAAGATTTATTCTTTCTAATGTGTTTTCTATTACCGTTAACGATTACCATGATAAATGATTTATTTAGTGCCGGTTGAAGTAAACTAAACAACACTACTATTAGTGGTACTTATTGCTAGTTTGTTTGTAATTTTTGTATCAATAATAAAAAAATATTGAAAAATCCATTGTGTAGAGGTTAATTTATTAAACCTACATATATTTAATTTGCTTGGTGGTAGAACGATCGGGGAGGTGCCATCGCACCACCTATTTCTAGCATGAAGCACTTCTTGCTTCCGTTGGAAGTGTGTGGTTGCCGGCTCACTTAAAATGAAGTGACCATCATCATGCTCGGAAGTAGCAACACATTTATGATTAACTTCAGATAAACTCCCTGTTCTATATAAAGTTGCTTATAGACATCCATGGGCGGCAGTGTCCATTTACCATCAGATGGACTGCATGCTCACTTGCTACTTAAATTTAATAAAAAACAAAATTACATTCCTAATTGTACTTTTACAATATTGTAATTTTAGTCAATATCCGTGGTATAGGGCGTGGGTTGCTAGGGCACGTGTCACGTGACAATACCATAAATTATAGAGGACGGCCATTGAAGACAAGGGCAACGAACCGTGACGATATGAATTATGGTTTTTGAGGTTTCACTGTATTGGACTATTGGGTTAATAGGCTTTGAGACTTATTTGGGGTTATCAGTAAATATTTCGTTTTTTTAAATTAAGTGGAATAAAGTAGGTAAGATATATTTGAACATTAAACATAGACAGCTAATTCAATATCGTTTTTAAATAGATATAAGATACTTATAAAGCTTGTACCTAAGCACTGTACCATAATATAGCGGGGGCGAGGTATTAAATAACACGGCAACAGACGTGGCCCAGTGGATCCTATACAAATCTGACAAGCACTGCCGCACTGGGAACTGGATGCGATCCTCAGCCAGACAAAATTTAGATTTCTTTTCGGGTCTAAATGATTATATGTGACGACCCGCGTGGCACAGCGGTTACCATACCGGTCTGACACGCAGTGGGTCCCGGGTTCGATTCCCAGCCAGACAAATATCTGAATGATGAGTTTAAAATTCTTGTTCTGTGTCCATGGCACCCACGACACAGCAGAAAGTCCTACTGTGGGGCTATGAGTGTAGAAAGCGTTTTTTTATGTAGTATTGCAAATTTTGCTACTAGGCTATAAAATGGTAATTAATGTAAATATTAATAAGTTAGAAACATCTGATTCTGTAGAGGTTGCAAATGAAGCTGGTACTGAAGTAGTAATCGCGTACTATCCCACCCACACCAGTGGGGTGTGAGAACTAATTCTAGCCAATAAATAAACATTACAATAACTAGGGGCATACTAAACATGAAATAATTACATATAGTCTACCATAGAGTTACATTATCATTGCAGTTCGTAATGATCAAATTATTTGTACGTCGGAAAACTTTTTTATTAAAAGTAATTATAGTGAGTCTATTATGTTTTCTGACACAAAAAAAACAAGTCAATTTTAAATAATATATTTTCTTAAATAATATTATTTAATTTCTTTTTTCATATATTTTATCACGCTTAGCTCTTTAAACCATTTGTTGTCCAGTTATGAGAGAATATCGTAAGACAAAATTAATCTGTGATAAACCAGTACACCAGTACAGGTTGTATTCATAAACGTTTTAATGATCAACACACTGTATACATAATTTCTACTCGGTAAGCTGATTTGCTATTAAGTATTTGATATATGCTATATGTCTCATAACTATACGGATAATTGTGAATGTAAATGTTTAATATTTAATTATATATTTTTAAAAAGTCCATAAATTTAGCCTAAAGTATACCAAGAAGCAAGTCAGTGTTCACAGCATGTGATATTAAAGTCATTATTATTGTAATAATTATCTATTAGTACAAATATATTGGGTAGGAGCAAAACATATCGTCGTCAACCCATTATTGTCCCACTGCTGGGTACGGGTCTTCTCTCAGTATGAGAGAGTTTAGGCCATAGTCCACCGCGCTGGCCAAGTGCGAATTGGTGGACTTCACACACCTACGAGAACTTTTTTTTTTGTTTAAAGAACTCTCGGGTGTGTAGGTTTCCTCACGATGTTTTCATTCACCGAAAAGCAGTGATAATTAATTTATAATACGCACATGAATCAGTGGTGCGTGCCTGGGTTTGAACCTCGGACCTCCCGATCCAGAGGGCAAGTTTCAACCATTAGGCTATCACTGCTCTAAAACATATGCCATCATCGAACCTTTTTTGTTTAATAGAAAGTATCAAAACAAGATCGTACACTTCTGATTTTATAAACTACAAAGTTATTCAAATATTTTCAGCCCACAACCGTGCCTGTAAAGGAAAAGACAGGCAGTAAATTTAAATAATAGGGGAATAAATTGGGGATGGTTTTATGGGTTACGATATTCCGCGGCCATGTCATTTGATCCCTGGATAGCTCGATCAGTTTATAGGATAATAGGAATATTAACATTTTACAGATACAATACACGCATTTTTCTCTTTTATGAAAATATTTTGCATCGAAATATTTTTCTTAACAGTAGGTACTTTTACGATCTTTTGATAAGTTTGAGTATATAAAAGGTAACTATTGAAATAAATATTGATACATTCCTATATCTCACTCACTTAATTTAGGTCTTTAATTTTTTATTTTAATAGTATACCATTTACCGTCATTATAAAAAATTAAATAACTTTTGTTTTTCACATTCATCAATCCGTAATATTAATACGTCAATATTTTTCAAAAAATAATATAAAAGTAAGTTATTTTATAACAACCGACCAAGCGGATAGACTCTATCTATAATGATAGAGTAGGTATATAACTCACATTTAAATAAAAAAATATGAACTCAACGGCGCATAACATAAATATAGATGAGACTGGTTTGCTAAGCTAGTATTCTTAGCATTGTGTTAAAATAGCTACATCATTCCTAGATCCGTTATCTTGAAGGAACTGGCATTATTGGCGCTGACGCAGGATGAGGACATCCTGGACAGGATACACTCCCATTTTGCGATTAAACTTAAATTTCTATGTAATGTATCCTGTAAGTGAGGTAAAATTCCACAACAGCGTAGTTTTCAGTAATTAATTCATTATTATGTTACTGTCCCATTTTACTCTAATAACACTTTCTATCCATTTAGAAGTGTTAAAGACCTCGTTAGACATAACTACTCATCTTAAGGTCCTACTTGTTGTTTTTATGTTCCCCGTAATGTATTCAACGCCATACATTACGGGGAACATTATAGAGAAGCTCACCTAACCACGACTTCATCTGTGCTTGGGGACCTAATCAGAACTGTGCCAGGATCTGTGCTTCATCTGTGCTAGAAAGAGGAGGGCGGGGAGCAATTAATAATTTACTTTTAGCATTTTCATGAGGAGGCTGAGTAAAATCCCATCGTGGCTACACCTATGGTTTATTGTGTCACTCTGTAGATTTTTCGATGTTTTTACGCAAAGCAAATATTAAATTGCCTATCAGAGGTGCTATAGACCATTAAGTATCTAAGTGTGAAGACCATAAAATATGCACATTGAATTGGCATAGAAAATGTATGATTAGACTTGTAGCATGTGTCGAATTGCAGACGAGCTAACGAGCTCCGTTCAAATATTCGTAGCCTTTTTTCCTAACTTCATCAAAAACACGACAATTTAATTCAGTACGTAGTTAATTACCAATTTATTCTTTGTTTCCTTAAATATACTTAGACTACAATTATGAAGATATATTTAGATATCTGATATTCGCTTGCTGATCGATATCAATTACTGTTATCATTATCGAAAATTTAAGGTTAACCCAAATCTCGTCAGTAGGTACCAAACAAATTAACAAATCGTTTGAAAAATAGAAGTCACCAAACAGTTTTATGAGATCTTTTTTTTTATGTTATATATAAAGTACCGAATAAATAATTGGGTACTTCATATTAATTACAATCTAGCCTTATATAAGGCTAATGAGTAATTCTAATCTAACTTAAACTGCTAAATCATTGTTTAATGAAGGGGGCGTCCATTGACACTGCACTTCTTGGTTCTAATATTAAGGGGTAGTCACATTGTTCTTGTGTTCTATGATTTAATTAAGTCACTATTTCACTAACACTACACTATGTTATATCACTAGCTCAAAGGGCTTAGTCCGTTTGAGTCTTCTCACTAGGTCCGTCGACTAGGTTTTATGAGATCTAAAACAAATTACTTCTATGCAAGCAGTTTTATTAAAAATTATAAATATAATACCAAGTTCTCATCCTTATTCAGCTATTTTCTTATCTTAATGAATTTTCGGTTCATAAAAATCTATTGCAATACCGCACAATTCTAAACTGATCGTTTTAAGATGTCTGTATAGGCACTGTCAGAGTTTTATTATGCAGTAAACGTGTGAATGTTTATTTAATTTCTATCAAACTATGCGTTGCTTCGTTTTGATTTGAAGATGGATATGATTCGCTTGAGTTCGTCAACCTTAAAACGTTTTAAACTAGTCTTTGGAAATAGTATTTATGACTTATCACTGGTATGATTTTCAAGATGACATTATTTTGTGTCTTGACTCCGAAAGCACCACCTCTACACTGATTCTGCCTACTAACAGCAGTGTTAAGCGTTGCTGTGTTCTAAACTAACGAATGTCATATGGAAGATTATTTATCTGGGGTGTTTCAATTTAGTCATTAGAGGTAGCAAAGCACCTGTAGCCCACCTCAGGTATGAGTCGTAATAAATGTATACTTAGGGCACTACATTGAAAATACGCCACAACAGTCTTATTTCCTCCAAAGTTTCTCAAAATCTACTATTTTCGTCTGTCATTCCTAGTCCAGTTACTTGTAGCGTATTTTTTACAACAAAGTTTTCCTTCTACTAAATTGTAACAGACACGTGAATCATTAGTAAAAAAACACCAAAAAGCAACGTCTATTTACTTGAAAACTGAGACAGTTAAATTACTTTTGTAACGAGTATGGTGGGTGTCAGCCGAATTTAGATTAATAAACGTTTTACGACCTACACCTTACCTTATACGG
Organism: Spicauda simplicius; assembly: GCA_949699795.1. Classification (NCBI taxonomy): domain Eukaryota; kingdom Metazoa; phylum Arthropoda; class Insecta; order Lepidoptera; family Hesperiidae; genus Spicauda; species Spicauda simplicius. The sequence goes on from OX453062.1 coordinate 1,624,021, forward strand.
GTTATTTATAACACCAATATCATTGTAAATGCACGTAATTGGTTCAATTAGATTGACCAATCGTATAAATAAAGTAATCTAGTTTCAATATAAGATGTCGCAATACAAGTACTATGGGTTTATTGATTTTCGTAACAATAATATATTTCTATCAAAGTACCCGTATCTTCTATTTAATGCGAAAATATTTGTTTCTTTTGTCGGAATACCCTGTATTATAGAAGTACGTTACAAAAATATTATAAAAAACGATGAAGAAACTAACTTATATTTAAGTTTGTGTATATTCTCTATCTGTTCAAACTCGAAACTCACACATATCACGTGCTTTTAAATGCTAAAAAATCTGTAAGCAATTCGTTATGTATTAACATAATTGAAACACGCATAACAAGATCTGAAAGCAGCTGAAGGCATAGTCTCGCCCCACCCCATAAACAGTGATTGATGTGACCATCAGTCCTACCACCGTACCACACCGTACCAGCTCTACTTTTTATTTCTAAACATCACGTAATCTACGAGTATGTCTATTATAGGTTGATTAAGTTTGGTATCATTTCACGGTCCCTTTCAGCTTAGTGATGGTATTTTGATGGGCTTATTGTATTTTTTGGTAAAGTATACAGCCCTTTTATTTACACGTTAGAAGCCTATTCACATGAAATTTGTGTATTTTGTAAAGTATAGTTAGATTTTGTTAAAAATGGTCTTATTTTCCATTTTAACAATACAGTGTTGTCTGTAATTTATTCTCCAGCAATTGTTCCACCAATACACATTAGATAACGGATGTTGGATTATATTCCTGCTTCCCTTAGCTTTTATTATACTAAAAAACATAGAATATACGATATTATGACTGAACACCAATGTTACTATGAAGTAACATTTGCGAGTAACATGAATATTTAAATTCAAGGTAAGAACATCGTCGTCATTACCGAAATTATCAACAATTACCCATACAATTAAGGGATATTAGACTAATGATAATACATTTATAATTAAGGCTAACTTTGACAGAAAAAGTTTGAGGCTAAGGTGGCGGTTAATGATAGTGTAAAACTGTGTTCTAGTTTGGATGGCCAAAAAGTCAAAGTTCACTTGTCTATGTGCGGTAGTATTAATCTCTAAACATTAAATATGCTGCATGCTCGGTTGTTGCTTAAATGATTACAAATACAGAAAGTATTTATTTCCTACCATCTAATCTCAATATATTATTTGAGTAAGTTTTTATATGTCTATGTGTCCAATAAGCTCTATATTTAATGTGGAGTACATTAGATAAACAATTTATTAGAAAAATAAAAACAGTAACAGTAACAATAAAAAATCTAACTGCACCCGACATATAAGATGACCGTGACCGTATGTTCTGACATTTTTTGTCAGAAAATACAGTACACCATGAAAATAAAGAAGTTATTCCCTTAAGCCTTAACAAAAGGGTTATAGTGCGTGCAATTAGCGGTTTCCTCGCTAACCACCCCATACCAGGCTCGTACGAGTATCACTGACAACCATATTGAGCACCATAATTTCCGGTCGACCTGAAGACGTCTGTCTCACTATGATAAACTTAGCTTCAAGCTGAATAAAGCTATAAATTATACCTATGTGATTGAGCATTGATATATATGTTTAGTTATTGTTTTTTCCTGTTTTTAATCAACGTGGTTAACAAAAAATAATGGTGGAGTGAATAGTAAGTTTTATTACAAAATGTGCTTGTTTTCATATTTCAAGTACGTATGTGGAGCATATGTATGTTACTTAAAATTAGAGGTATGAAACATTGACGTTTGGCGCCTTGAGTATCAGCGAATTTCGGCAAATTTCGCGACAATTTGCAGCAAAATTTCGTGACCTTATAAGAACCGAAACATACATTAATTGTTTTTAACGCTTAACGCTTGCAGCAACATCGTGGCTCTCAGTTTACGGGTCGAATTATAAACCTTTATTATTATAAAGCTAAATTCCTTCAAAAAGATCTGTCCTTATTCGCTACACTTGTTTGATGGAACCACTACCTACAAGACATTTCCTTTGGGGTGGAACACACCATAATTAGCGATGACGGGAAGTATCAGATTACAGTGTTCGCGAAAAACCGGCACTCAGGCCATCGAAAGCACTTCTAAGTCTCTCCGGAAGTCTAGAAACCTGGAGTGATAAGGGTTGTACTAAAAGTTTTTGTGTATGCATTCTATCGATGCAATGTATAGTTTAATTTCATTTTTTATGAAGATATGAAATGTATTTTGAAAATACCGATTCTATTTTTACTGCTGCAATTAATCATACTTTATACTAATATTATAAAGGCGAAACTTTTTGAGTGTGTATGTTTGTTACTTCTTCACGTCTAGACGGTTGGAGCGATTTTCATAAAATTTGTTAGGGAGTTAGCTGACACTCTGGATTAACATATGGGCTCTGGATTAACATATTAACATATATACTTCTTAGTATGGGAAAATATCTTACTCCCACGGGACAATCGATATATCGATTTTTTTAACGCGGGCAAAGCTGCGTGGTTCAGCTAGTTGTTAATATTTTTTATGTAAAAACATGTACGATTATTACTTTTTATACAAAATCTCTATTTTTTGAATTGATTATATATTTTTGTATTTCAAATAAAGTGAAGACCCACATTTTTTGTTATTTTATTTCATTATAATGTCTGTGAATATATACATATAAATATATTTCATGGGTACGATAGTTGAGATAAAGACGACTCTTTGCATAATAATTGTCTATAAATGGTTCAGACGTGATAGTTATCAGATGTTACTAATTAACGCGGCAACGTAACCTTTCATTATACAAAGGAACTTACAATCAAAACGACATGTTTAAATTGAATAACCCGAGATTTTCTATTGGGGATAGAGTGTTAATTCGTTTATACGATTCCGAGAACCATTATAATAATTCTAGATGCGGTTGTATCCGAAGGCCATTATTACATTGCAAGGTTCAGTCATGGAGGTTGTTGACCTCCACTAATTTCCACCACGGCCCGATGCTAGCAAAAAATCGAGTAAAAAACCCTCTAACAGCGAGTTAGTGGCCGTCTGACAAATGGTTTACTACCACGCGGCAGTTAGGTCACAAAATTAGGTTATCTAAATTGTTCTCAGTTTGATTAGTCTGAAAGTGACCTTGGAATTTCATTAGAGGACGTAGACAAGTTATAAAGGAGACTAAGTGGTTAAAGTCCCATTGACTTATTTACAGATTTAAGGCTCGAGTAGAGTTTTTAATCTTCAGCTAAAGACAATAATCTTAACCCAAATCATTAAATCTTAAAATCGAATCGTTTCTTTAAAGACTTATAAAACTCTAAGCGACTATTTGTTGTTACTTAGTTCACAAATTCGTTTCATTTCGACTAAAACGAGTTGTCCGACGCGACTAGAGTAAAGTAAGTAGGTATAATAAGACAATCGAGTCTTCACTTTTCTTCGTCTCTTTTGTAACTTTAAAGACTGAGTTACATAATGACGTAACGAGTAATGACGTAACGAGTTACATATGTCGAAATTTGATTAAACTTATTATAAAATTTGTCATTATTTGTTCGTTCATTAGTTATACTACAACAGCATAACTTATCACGCTGTATCTATATTGTACTGTATGTATATTGTTTATATACAATACACGTACACTTACAAATGCACTTCAAATTTGATCTGTAATTGAATTTATTTAAATTAAATCTACTCGACTTCTCTCTAGCTAAAAGCTCTTTTCTGTCTGCGCACGTTTACATGTATCACTACAGAGTATAAAACAAAGTCGCTTCTCGCTATCTGTCCCTATGTATGCCGTGATTTTTATGTATTATAATATAGTAGAGAAACACTAAAATTTAAGATTTTCGACTTTTAGGCGGAACGAAGTTCGCCGGGTAGTATAAAATATATGCTCATCGTAACAAAATAATTACATTTTCTTATCGCCGGTAAGTAGCGAGCTAGTTTTTGCGATGACGGTGTAATGCCTAACGCCGCACAGTAGTTGACCGCATCATTCCTCTGCTGATTAACTACATACCTTACAATTATGTTATACAAATATCTATAGTGCTGTATAGATATTTTGTGTTCGCAAGAAACGATGCGAATACTTGCCGAATATGATTGGTAAATAAATAAAAAGTACATATCAAGCTCTATAAGAGAGGTTTAAGCTTTATAATCGAGATATACAAGTAATAAAAATATTTTCTAATTTGTCCTTGTTAGTGTAAATTAATATTCAAAAAACCACAACTACTTATTAAAAAAAATGATCAAGTGCGAGTCATCAAAATTTAAATATATTTTATTATTTCGCAGCATGATTGCATCCCGTTCGGACTAAATTAATTAAGCACCATTCACGAAAAAAAGCCTCGAATGTTTGGATTTTTATAAATGTATGACATGAATGGCATATTCGCTTTTTACATCCGAAAAATATTTTCCGAATTGAACTCACTTTTTCGTATTCAAATTCAACGATTTTACTGTATTACTGAAATTAATCGTTATTATCCTGAATGAATGGGAGTATTATTTTAATGCAGCCATTCACAGCCCGTTGGTTGTTAGGCGCAGCGAACCCCATTGAAAAGTTTTGATTATCTGCTTTTTCATTATACTTTCAAAATACGAGTAAAAGCATTGCAGAGAATGGACCTTGTAAATTTTAGGAGAAAATTACTGCAGTTTTTAGGGGTGTAATCAAAATAAAATGGTGATTGGTTATCATCTCTGTTATAATAATCACGATGATAACAAAATTTAGATTATTTTATCGATTATAGTTTTTAAACTATATGTAATTCACTTTTCTTAATATTTGAACATAGTATATCGAAACATCAATTACTGTTTCAAAGCTAATTTATATTTGGAGCAAGCTTTCCATGGTTAGGGCTCAGGAATAGAATGGTTCTCATCCTGATACCAGTTATTTTAGTTTTACATTGGTTGTAGGTGTCCTGATATTTCTATTTCCTTAGTCTATAAAACGTTTAAACTTAAGTTTCTGATACAGCAATCCTATGCACAGCTTTAGGCAAAGTTTTTTCAATAAAAACAAGCTCGTTTCCAATCAGAACAAACATAAATCGTTAAAAAAATGAATTAGGGAGCCGTCCATAATACCTATAATGTCTCCAATCTTCGTTTATGAAACAGATTATATCATTTTCAACCCTAGCCAAATATTTGCCGACTACGGATTAAGCAGTTCTAGACATACTCATACTGGCTGCAAATATACCGTCTCGTCTCATATTTCAGGGGTCGCCGCTCAGTGACGTCACCGGCGCGCCTCGTGCTGACTCAGCCTTCGCGATCGTAACATTATGTAGGCACATTTTGTAAAATAAATACAGTTATATGGGATGAACATTTTTCGTATATTTTAATAACGAGAATAAGTAATACGTAATAATATAAGACACTATCACAGTGGAATATCATTATCTAACCTCGAAAAGAACAGAAGGAAAAGTGACCTAGCCAAGGCTAAGCATAAGAGAACTTTAGCAGAGAAGCATAAGAGAAGCAAAGAGAAGAGAGTCTTATTCTTTCAAAGGAAGATTTTCCAGACGTTTTCATAATCATTGATCTTCGCATTAAAATGGTCAAAAGCCATAAAAATACAGGAACAATATATAATCACTCTTTACCTATAAACTCTAGTAAATCAAAATCATTAAGGTAATAAATTCCTTGCCGACTCTACGTAGAGCCAAATTACGATTCGCGCGAACATCGTACCTAAGCTTTTAAAGCACAGATGTGTTCATTCCATCTGCGTTATTCATCTTGCTACTTGTTTTTGTGCAATCAGTAGCGCGAACCGTGTGCCAGCTCTCAAATAAAATATAACAACTCCTTATACGAGCCACTACTGTAACAGTTACATGCTTATACGGACCATTGTAAAACAATTCCTTAAAAGACTTGTTCCACTTATTTAAAGGAGATGCTGATTGTAAGTGTAATATGATATTTAATAAAACTTTGCAAGGACCATTTTTAATGGTCGATGAATTTTTTGCACACTTTTAAACGTAAAACTATAACATGTATATATATAGATGTATATACATGTATTATGTACCGATATGATTATTACTCTTGATACTTGGCATACGTAAAGAAGTCAAAATAGAAAAATGTTTGATAGGACGAGAGGAGACTACATTTAGGCAAAACGAGCACTGCTCTCTACCTACTAGGTGGATTGATGACCTGAAGAAGACAGCGGCAAACAAATGGATTTGGAAGGCACTGGACCCCTTGGATTGGCGCCATAAGGGGTCTATATCCAGTAGTGGACCTCAAAAGGCTAATGGACGCATGGATGAATGTTAGTAACATATCACACATATTGTAGTTTGACCGGGGAGGGTAGTTCGACCAACCGGGGAGGTACCACTGCCACACCTATTTCTAACGTGAAGCATTCATTGCGTTTCGATGGAAGGGTGTGGTTGCCGGCACAGTTTTATATGAGGCGACTATCCAAGTCCCCGGGAGTAGCAGCACATCTGTGATTGACTTTGGATAGGGCCTATGTTCTATATGAAGTTGCTTACAGATGTCCACGGGCAGCGGTGACCACTTACCATCAGGTGGACTGCATGCTCGTTTGCTACTTCATTATTATATAAAAAACACTGATAAAAAAATAGTGGGAATGTACGGTAATAGATACGAGCAACACTTACTAGTTTTGTAACTAGCAGTATTCCCTAATGAAAAAATATCTAGTTCTACATAATTGTAGCCATGTCGGGCGTGGTGCCTCCCCCACCATACAGTACGACGTACGCAAAACACCCCATTACTATCTGTAGCGCGGCACGCAGTATGCGCCCTAGTTTTTCGTAATTTGTTAATTCTGTAATTACGTAATGCTTGGAGTATACGTAAATTATAAGATTATTTTAAAAGTGTCAGAGTAATACTTTGATATAAACTAGTTGTTGCAATCTTTTAGTTCGCTGTTTTATGGTATTCTGCTACAAAACCGAGGAATTATAAAGCTTTTGGTATAAAAATTTAGAATACGGTGTTTATCAGTAACTTAGGCTCGAATGTACCTTAACTTTAACATTAAGTTTAGTACAATAGATGTTGTTTATAAGTTTTATGTAGCTAACGAGCAAATAGTCAATCTGATGATTAGTGGCCACTGCCTACCATAGACTTCTTTAATAATCACATATAGAACAGAGGCTCTATCTGAAGGTAATCACAAAAGTGTTGCTACTCCTGACTAAGATCGTCGTCTCATATTAAAGTAAGTAGATAACATACTACAGCAATTAGACGAACAATACAAGCATGTTACCCGTGTAAGTTGCTAAGCCTGCGCTTATAATAAGCAATAAAAGAACAATAAGGCGTGGGCAGACTGGCTAATCGGACCAAATACATGATTCACCCCTAAGCTATTGACTAACTAAATGCTGTTTTATTTATCAAAAGAAATTTTGTAATTTTTTTTTGTCTGAAGTAGCAAAAGAGCATGTAGTCCACCTGATGGTAAGTGGTGACATCTGTAATCAACTACATACAGAACATGGGTTCCATCTGAAGTCAGTCACGGATGTGTTGCTACTCCCGAGGACTATGATGGTCGCCTCATGTGAAAGTGTGCCGGCAACCACACCCTTCTATCGAAACACAAGAAGTGCTTCACGCTAGAAATAGGTGTATACGCTAAAATTAGAATCTATAACAAATTTCTATATTTATTACAAAGATATCTAGGTTCAGTCCCCGAGTATGCAGACGCTTGTGTTTGGACTGCTGCACCGCACAAAGTGATGTCATACACCATTAAATATGAATATATCTTTTTTTTGTGACGGAAAGGAAACCCTCAAAAGGTACACCAAAACCTTGGGAGATACTCCTGGGGATTTTTACCCACTAAAACCTCCTCGGTGGCCTTCCTCTGAGCTTGCAGGGGACCCTGGGATCTCCAACGGACGCACCGGTGCCACCTAGCCCGGCGGGCTACGGGCTTTTCTCTTGGGGAGAGTATGACTGTCCCCTACACCTTCCGGTGTACGACAACATGCAGCCACATATGCCACCGTTCTTCCAGGGGTTGTTGACTGGGCGTTTAGAGCTCCCCCTCAAGCCGCTCGCAACAACCCCAGAAGCCCCCTTTCAGTCTTCTCTTACGACAGGTAGAGGATACCGTAGCCGTATTCTACTCCCCGACTACAGGGGGCAAATATCAATATATCTACGAGTCTAAATTTCTTGATGAGCATCTACGAATCTAAATAATGTTTTTCTTGATAAACTTCACCCAATATGATTCATCCAAAAGCAATTGAGCTCACAATCCGTATTATCGAGCAGGATAGATGTCTACAGGATAACAATACCCATTGTGATACTAAATTGCTGTCAGTTTGTCTTTGTTTCTTATGCGGGTTTAATGGTCTGTGAAATATTTATTATCTGTACTACTCCAGTGACTACATACATGAACAGACGATGTATGAAGTAAATTCGAACTGCGTAGTAAGAAGCTTCTTTGCATTGATAATCAAATCTAAGAATATAATGTATGTACTATTTTGTTTTTATTTCCATACACTCTTTGAGGCCCACAATAGAAAATAACCGATTTTGTAATGGTTTTTTTTGCCATTTCTAAACATCTGACATGCACACGATTTTTTTTAAATACGCTGTTAACCATCTCCTACATTTTTTCCTCTAGTCGCGCCCTACAATATGCACGGAAAGTTAAAGAACGAGATTCAAGACTGACACAGAAGGAACATTCAAAACCGTAAGTTCAATATCTAGTTAATATGTTATTGATCCATGATTATTTGGGTTGTCCGATGAAACAAAACTAAAAGGCGTGGCCACATCATGCGTGATCGTAATGACATAATGGGTTTGCGTGTTATCGGCGTTAGTAAATGTACATAGTAATTTGGTACTTATAATAAAATTATAATTAAGTTAAGTGAATCGTTTTTTAAAAAGGTATAGCATAAATTTAATGTTAAAACAAACATTTATATAGTCAAGTGTAATGAAACTGAAGTAAGTAACATTTTTAAGAAAAAAGCCAATGGAGTTGCACACTAAAAAAATACATTATAATGTTGAGATACTAGCTAACATATATCGACGGAACAGTGAGATCAAAGTTGATGTTTATTGGAAGTGATTAGTTGTAGACATTGCATTTTAGTACTTAATGTAAAACTTTCTCGTAACACGCGAAACGAGATTTACAACAGCGATATACCTACTTAATACGAAGCATATGAATCTGTATTATCGCATAATTGATGCACAGTGATGAATCATGTTACCAGCAGTGAAAGGTAGAAAGCAGGCGCTTATATTGACTTAGCCGTCGACCCATTATTGTCCCATTGCTGGGCACGGGTCTTCTCTTAGAATGAAACAATTTTAGGCCACAGTCCACTGCTCTGGCCAAGTAGGATTTGGTGGACACTTAGAAGAGGCGTTAAGATTATATTGGCTTATAAATAAATATTTATTTAGAACTTTTAATTTAAGCTACTGGGTCAGTTTTGCAATTATGTTGTAATCCGTTCCACGAGATTATTTCTGCGGAGAAAATTTTCTGACGATCAATTTAACGGGGTAATCACGACTCTTGGTGAGTAACGGCATTGGCCTTGTTGGGAATAGCTGAGGGAGAATAGTACAATATTAAGAAGCAACAAAGTTTGATTGATGATAGAACTGCGAAGATAAACTACAAGCTTCTGCTAAAAGAACATTCAACTATGTAAAATTAATATTGCTCTCTTTACTGAATAAAATAAAAAGATAGGTTCTTAGCCAAGCTGTATATGTGTTTAAGATTATAATGCATTACAAGGTACACGTAAAGAAAGGCGTCGTAAAGAAATCATTATTAGTGTTAGTAAGAAACTGTACTGTGATTACTATGCTCTGGGCTTAGCTACTTCTGCTACATATAATAAAGGATAGGAATTAGTTAAAGAAATACTTTAAAAAATTGTATCTGGTCAGCAGGATAATAATAAAATGTTGCATCACCCGTTATTGTACCTATTTATAAATCTATTCCGTTAATTTCTTTTGGCTCAACGTAATCATTGAAAAGATGCCTATAATAATTGACCATTTAACAAAAATTTTATAAAGTTTCTTCAAAGCAATACTTTAAGTGTTCTTTTAAATAATCTTCCTGACTCTACTTTTTATCAAGAAATAAATTCTACGCATTGGAATCTTGATTGTCTTTTTTAGTCAAATGTCGGGTCCTACAGCAGTTACAACGTCACCCTTGGTTTGGCTAAGCTGGAGTTTTTTCTTCCATCCTCTGTTTCTCCGCAGAGCTTCCGTGGAATGGACCAACAATAAACCTACCGTTACAGTAAATTAGCCGCTCGACTTAAAACGCCACATCAAGTTGAGCTTTCCAATTACGCTCGAATGAGATTCAAGTAATCATGAGATAATGCTGCTTTTATGATTTGGTATTAATTGATCTTCAAAATAAATAAAAGAGATATTTAAGTATGAAACCTATTATTCAAGAAACTAATTAACTTAGCTTTGTTGTAATTAGATTTAAAAATACTGTTAAATTCTTAAGATTGCTCTTTAATTTAAATTATCAAACATTATATTATTTATGTTTTGGCTTATTTCTTTATTTTCTCAGTTTTAGTGATTTTTTTTACATATACAAGCAACCATTACTAAAAATAGTCTAATAGATTTATATTTGTTTTAAACTATAGCTTACTAAAGTTGTATCAAACATGTTATTGTTAGGCATTGTATTTTAACTGTATGTAAACTCTATTTAGTTCATACAAGAGACTAGCTTTTATTCTGGCCACTTAAAATCATTTTCACTCGATAAAAAGCGTTTTTGGTATTAATATAACGATGTCCTAATTGCTTTCAGTCTTATCTAGCATCAAATGTTAAACGATAAAATGACAGTTATCAAGTTAATTTCAACGTGGCATGTTGCCACTCGAGTGGCGAGCGGTCACTGTCCGTGCAATTGATAAATAATGTCAGACTAAAATAAGCAGATGTTGGTATCCCCCATCAGAATCTTTGATACAATCACAGTTAGGCGTAAACTGAGTAATATTAAAAGAACATTGCCCTATTTTTATTATAATGAGTACACTCATTATCAAGTTAACGATTTATCATTTTAAATTAAAAACATATAGTAATTATATTAAAGCCATCCAGAAGCTACGTTGGGATTCTGAGATAGTTTATATAACAATTATATAACCAGTTAAGGAATTATATTACATATAACCACATAACGAAGTAAATGCGTGATATCAGGATAGTCGGGGTCTTCATTACTGTTCATACTTGAAGATTTCAAGTAAAACATAGGAGTTATTCTTCTACGATTTATTCACAGTTTAGGAGGTGCGATCGCTTCGACGGTTAAACAAGAATCTCTTTCTACTGGCAGGCGCTCACCTTTTTATAATAAAGTTGGGTGAGGTGACAATAACAAATTTATAGAGAGTAAACTAAATTACAATTCTAAAAATCACTAAATATTGCTAATTTAATAAACAAACAATTTTCGATCTTTAAACTAACTAAAATAATTATTATCGGCGACGTGTTTTTCATAAATACGCGGTGTCGCGCCGACATATATATTATATTATTATAGAGATATATCATTTTCCATAACCCGACTGCGCGTTCAAACTAAATCCATTACAGAAAATTGATGTTGGCAAGAAAAGTTTGATTGGAAAAGTTGTAAATGCGAACGCGTTTAATTGCTAGCCTCGCTGGTGGTGTGCTGTTGCCCTATTATTTTTCCTAATAGCTTCAGTATTCTGTTTACTATATGGAAATAAGATTATAAACACATTAAGCGAAATTGCTGACTTGATAAAATATGGTAAGTAGTCTAGTAAAATATAAACATGATTTAATCTGCAGAAAGATGTGAAGATATAGAGAGTTAATTAGCTAATTGGTAGGTAAAACAAAGTTTAAAACTAATCATATAAATTTAAAGATTACATTAAACTTGCGCGTGTCTGTATATCACATACATTTGTAAAAATAATAATATCGAGAACTGAATATAAGTCAATACGTAAATTAAAAAATAATAGATTTCTATAAATCTTAGAATTTTTGTCTATTTCTCTATTTTTTACTAGACCAAGACCAGTATAGACAAGTAGTCTGTGGCAGTGTGGATATGATAAATAAATCTGATTTTTATATCACTTCAACCATAAATAAACTACGTATTGGTTATATTATGGAAACCAATAAACCGCCAAGACAATACGACGCAAACATTTGTTTCATGATGTAGACAAGTTAATAATAAAACTACATTTATTACTGTTTGTTATTTATGATCCTCGATATCAAGATACATTTCATTTTACTGAATGATTCGGCATATTTTTTGTCAAAGTAGCATACTTAGGCGTCTGCGTATGTAACAATACCCTACAGCTACATAGATAATGTACGTTACGTAGCAAAATCCGAGCACACAACGTTTTGAAAGCTTCTCCGAATCACAAAGTGTAGCATGCATGTTGGCAAGAGACATCTCTTAGTTTTTCATACAATGTTTACTTATATGTATAGGTAGCGTCTTTCTGTGTATCAACATCTATTGCGGTTACAAAAACACTTGTCGAGTTAGGTGACCATTTTTAAAACCTCCAGAAGAACTTTTAAGAGAGGACTCCATAAGACGGATGTGTGGATAAATAGAAATAGAGAGTGATAAAGCTTAGAGTTCTTGTATTGTGTAAACTTAGCTTTAATAGATAAAATCTAAAACTTAAACAAAATCTCTTAGTTAACTTTTAATATCGTCGTAATTTATATGAGTAGGTTACGTAAAATAATAGTTATCGTGAACCCATTAATGTCCCACTGTTGGGCACGGGTCTTCTCTCAGAATGAGAAAGTTTTAGGCCATAGTCCAAGTCGCTGGCCAAGTGCGAATTGCTGGACTAACTAAACAATAGTTATTGTTGTAAAAATGAATTTGGTAGAATAAGCTAGTGGCTCCAAAAGAATGAAATTTCCTAAGAGCTAACATAATAAAAGAATGCACTAAGGGTTTTTGGATATTCATGACTCAAGGAATGAAATAGAGATGGAAGCTAAAAATATAGATCTACTTACAAAAAAATATTTTTCCTGTAAATCATTGAAATGCGATTAGCATTAAAGAATTATATGGAACCGATAAAGCTCGTACGTGAGCTTTGTATCAATGGCTATGAATGCATACTGCAAGGTTATTGCCTTATTCTGTTATAATACTGATGATTGTTTGATTAAGTAAACCTTTCTGTATGCCCACACAAAATTTGTCATATCATCGGAGCGACAAATAAATAAATCAAAGAACTAAACAACCAAAAGCCATGTGTACGTAAGCAAATAACTTGCTTAGCAGAAGATATCATATGGAAGTCTTTGGACTATGCAAGATGGATGTGGTTTTTTATCCGATTAAAATAGCAACGAGCATGTAGGTAGTTTACCTTATCTTAAGTGGTAATTGATATGTGTAAGCAACTTCATATACTTAGAACAGGGGTTATACCTGAAGCCAATCACAATTGCGTTGCTTCTTCCGAGGACTAATATAGTAGCCTCATATAAAAATGAGCCGGAAATTACACCCTGTCACCGAAACGCAAAAATTGCTTCATACTAGAAATAAGTGTGGTGGTAATAACTCCCCGGTCGAATTGGGCAGGTTCTGTCACTTGATGGGTCTACATATATATATGTATATATTTTATATTAAGACCTAACGATAAGGCTGACGGGCCACCTGATGGAAAGCAGTCACCATCGCCTATGGACATATGCAACACCAGAGGAGTCGCCAATGCATCGCCGGCTTTCGAGGAGAGCTCTTTTTACACCTTTCTTGAAGAACCCCATGTCGTGGCGCCTCGGGAATACCTTAGGAGGAAGTTCATTCCACATCTTGCAGGCAGGAACGAGCGCGCAAACCGAACCGTGGAGGACCGCCACGAGTCCAGTTAATGCGGATGGAACCTCATCCGTCGGCGAGTGTTGCGATAAAGGAAGGGTGATGTGGGCACCAGATCAAACAGTTCCTCGGAACACTCACTATTATAAAGCCGGTAGAACACGCAAAGGGAACCCATGTCCCTCCGCAAGCTTAATGGTTCTAACCGATCGGTGATCCTTGGGTCATTGACGATTCGGACCGCTCGCTTTTGTGCGGAGTCAAGTGGGTTAAGTTGGTACTGTGGCGCTCCAGCCCAGAGATGCGAGCAGTACTCCATATGGGGCCTTACTTGTGCCTTATAAAGCAGAAGGAGATGCCCCCCAGTGAAGTACTGCTTAGCTCTGTTAAGAACGCCCAGTTTTTTAGACGCCAACTTGGCTTTGCCTTCCAAATGACTCCGGTACTGCACATCACACGAGATGTCAACTCCCAGAATCCCCAAGCTTTTATAAATGGTGAGCGGAATTTCCTGAAACTTTGGCGCTACAACAAATGGGGTTTTTTAGCAATAATTATTATCTTTATATTAATACGTGAAAGAAAATTTTGTGATTCGTTTTTTAAATACTTGCCGCAGGCGGAGGATATTACGCACGGTTATAGTTGATGTATAGAAAAGTTGCGAAACGCTATTTTTTTTTCAAATAATACATAAAACATACTTAGAATAACAAAAATCGATGACAACGAAATACATAACGTAAAAAATGACAGATGTCTTTGTGAAAATACCCGCTATTGCTTTTAAATGCAGATTAGTTATTAAACCTCTTTTTACTTTTAACGGGTGCGTTCAAAATAAGTTGCGTTCAAAATTACAATTTATTTAAATTAGAAAAATGCTACTTGGTGCTACTTTGGACAATATGAAGTTTAGTTTTTTAATTTAAATTACGGTAGAATTTCGACCGTTGCGACGGTAACTATAAATTATAATTAGGTGGTATTCATACACATGAATGTTCTATGTAACAGCCAGCGTATAATATCGACTAAGTATCGTGGAATAATAATAAATAATTAAGCAGCACTCTCCCGTGTGGGAACAATGCATCACGACATGCATGCGGACAATGCATGCATTGTACGGCGCACATGCAAAATTGAAAACACTTGTAGATCCTTTGTAAGGCAGGCATACATGGGTGTTCAATAGACTTCTTTGTGAGCGCTGTAGGGAATATAGGGTAGCGTTCTGATTAGAATTTCGGTAGGTAAACTGTGTTATTACTTGTGATATTTGGTTAAATGAAGTGGATTTTGGATCATTAAAATAACTAACAACAATGTTGCAACGAAACATCGCCTCATATACAATTTGCGGCTTTTTAATCTCTATCGTGCTTTTATTTAGATTTTACATCGCTGTTTGATGTCATTTAAGTCATATTTGTCCACCAATTCGCACTTGGCCAGCGCGGTGGACTATGGCCTAAACTCTCTGATTCTGAGAGAAGACCCGTGCCCAGCAGTGGGACAATAATGGGTTGACGATAAGTCATATTTTGTAAGAGTGGATGTATTGCAAGTACACATATTTCAGCGATTATTATGTTAATCCAAGAATTCGCACAAAATTTGGCCCTAACTTGTTCTCTGCTATTTTCAGATTAAAGTATTTCAATAATAAAGTTAATCATTATTTCTTTTCACCATAATTTCTCACGTACCACCGATCAGTACAGCAACCCCATCTCATTGCACTTCTTGCGGTGTGAAATCCGCCATAATATTCCCTTAGCACTATTTAATGACAATAATCAACCATAGGCGACGCCATTATAGCGACCGGAGTCGGGTGTAAAAACTAGTATTTAAAGTAATAGGATGTTGCAAAAACTAGCTTGATCTTGGCAGGGTCAGCTGGTGAGAACTCAGTGGGGTCTCAATAAAGGGTAATTTAAAATCATTGCACGAGCTTAAATCGTTATTTTTATTATATTTGTAGATCGAGAATACTTGATCCAGAAGTTTATAGTGTACTAGCTGAACCTCGCAGCTTCGCCCGCGTTAAAAAAATCAATGTATCGTTTGTCCCGTGGGAACAAGATATTTGAATATAAATAAAAAGAAGCTTAAATGTTAATCCAGAGTGTCAGCTAACTCCCTAACAAATTTTATGAAAATCGCTCCAGCCGTTTAGACGCGAAGAAGTAACAAACACACTCACAAACTTTCGCCTTTATAATATTAGTATGATATGAAGTATGATTATCATTTTACTATATGTTTTTCGCTTGGTTGACGTGATGGATTATATCCTAGTCTTTTGTCATTCTGGATTGATGGTCAATATTAATTAGACAAACGAAAAATAACTACTATTTACAAGATAGTAGAATCGATATAGTGCGATCGAGGAGGTACTATCACACACATACTTGGTTTCGTTGGAAGAATACGAATGATGGTGGACCAAACAACAAGTCGATTATACCTATTTATATTTAGGAGTGGCAATGGATATTTAATTAACCCCAGTACCTCTGCTCTACGAAGAATTAGATACTGATATAGGGCGGTAATGTTTACTATCGGATGGACTACATGTTCATTTGCTACTTCAAGCCACATTTAATATATGAAACTATAATATATAATGAAGGAGTGGCGTGACGTCAGCAAGGTCTTCATTGCGGTCCATTCTTGAAGATTTCAAGTAAAACACAAGAGTAATTCTTCTTCGATTTATTCACAGTTGAGGAGGTCCGATAGCTTCGACGCTTAAACAAGAATCTTTTTGTACCGGCGGGCGTTTGCCCTTTTATAAAATAAAATGCGTGAGATGACAATAACACATTTATGAAGGGTAGACTAAATTGACATCGTTAAAATAATTATTTTCGGCAACGTGTTTTTCTTAAATACGCGGTGTACCGCCGACATATATTTTGTTACTTTATTTTTACCAGCTGTGAAAGTTAGTGCTTAAGTGATCTTAAGACAGTGTGAATAGAAAAAAGGAAAACAACACTTATAAGAAAAGACACAATTATAAAGGCTCTTAGGGAACACTTCTGAGTTCTTTGTATAAAACCCTTGTATTGTATACTTTTATAAAGCAACATACTTGAAGTGGATGTTTGACCACCACTGATTAAAATTGACCCAACTGGAGTATTGTGGTCAAGTGCTTGTTTGTTACTAGGTGTTTTGTTTGTGCGTTACTAGGTAGGTGCATTTTCCTTCGTCCCTGTAGTTTAGGGATCAGAATAGGGCCACGGCATCCCTTGCCTGTCCTAAGAGGCGACTAAAAGGGGGTTGCAGGCGGCTAGAGTGGGAGCTCGAATATTAAACTGTTCTCGTAGCACTCTGGTATGGTTATTATCTCGTCATGCAGGTATATTACAATTTCATTCTGCACATCCGTAACGCAAAACTTTGAGATAGTACTCTACTCTCACCTGTCAATGTCCTAGCATGGACAATAAATTGCTTGTAGTTAGTATTTAGAGATGTTTATTTGTTTATAATTGCACGATTCACACGACAGTATGTGAGGTATGTATTTTTTTAGATATTGTATTAGCAAACAACATTTGTAAGCAAGAATATATAGAATAAAGGTTCTACGTAAATTTTTTGATCTAAGAAGCTACTCTCGAGAACTAAGATGATCGCCTTATTTGAAAGTGAGCCGGTAACCACGCATTTTCATCACCACGATCCGCAAGAACCTTTTTACGGTAGACAGAGGTATGGAGGTGTCACCTCCCAGTTCGATTGTGTATATACATTTTACCTTGCAAATATTGTCCCGGTACATATATCAAAGTAAATGGCAGATAGAATAAATCTGTAATTGTAACAATAGGCAAAAAATATCTTGTTATTTTAATCATCGGTATACCTACTCGTGTAATTGTTTCTTACCCACGGGAACGCGATGGATATTTCTTAGAAAAATGATATTGAAACAGTATCCCATGGGCGTCGGAAGTGACTACGGTACACATTTACAGACATTTGATAGCGGCGGGATTATTCTGATGGGCCATTAGATCGCTATTGCCATGGGCTGTAGTTTTTATAGCAAAGTAAATAGAGGAGTCATCGAGCGTGACGAATGACCATCTAGTAGGAATAGAAATATTTTTTATAACTACTCCGCGTATTTAATAGAATCTAGTGTATATGCTATGCAAAACTTTGGCTATGATCAAGGTTTCTACATACAGCCATTTTTGACAACTATGACAATAGACTACTAACGGAAAATTGTACATTTACCGGGAAATATTTTTAACGATTAACAATAATTACAACTTTTTACTTCACAAATTCTTCCTATAGAACTTCAATGATGTCAAATACGAGGTATTGTTTAAAGGATTTAAAAATACTACAATAATTATAGATCAATCCTCTTTCGTTACGCGCTGCAAAAGTATGTATAAGTTTATTTTAAAATAATAAATTTGACGATCATTCCACAGACATGAAAATAATATATTCTATGATGTTTTCAGCATTAACATATTAATTAGTTCAAAGAAACGAATAAATATAAAAAACTCTATTTAATTTATGCATGTGCGGATTTTATTGTAATAATGGAATAAGGCGCATATTTTTTCTTTATGATAATACTTATTTAACTTGTAATATAAAACTTATTTTAGGAATAGATCTAATTATATTTTGATGTATATATACAAAAATTAAAAGCTTCTCTTAATACAATCTTCGAATGAGCAAGTTATGTTTATTAAAAGGTACTAAACGGTTTAGGTAATTAATGCAACGTAACTAACTTAAAAATGTACTAAAAAGCACACACAAAACAACAAACGTTTTTGACAAAATGATAATTAATGTTGCTCTGCAATTTCCTTCTTCGCTGAATTTTAAATCAGTTAAAATTTTGTTTCAGTAGCGAGGATTTATTTACCGATTAAACTCAAAGCTTATTAATATATTTTCCGTACCAATCACCAGTTTCCACGGGAAATTGTAATCTCGTCCAATAAACCCTGAAAGCCTTTCGTTGCCGGGATTGAAGGCTGCATTTTCGTACGTGAGCTTTACTTTAATGCTGAGCTTTTTAATTTGGTTCTCTGTATTAAGTACGGTAAAAGTCACAACAAAATGGTACACCTGTCTCTTATCATTTTTATTACAAGAATATTAATGTATCAATTAAAAAGAAAAGGATTTTTGTTTTTGTAAATTGTTTTAGAAAAGCTTTATTGAACTTATTTTACGTAGACATTATTATATATATATATCAATGTTCATGTCTATAAAATTACCATCCTAATTTACTATTATGATTTTCATTGTTTTATCAAAAATATTACTGTAATAAAGCCGGTAAATGAATGACAAAGTTCAGTAATTTCGATTTAGATGCTTCAAAAATATTATTTTCTACAAAACCTATGATATGGATTGAAAATTCCTATGAAATATGTACTTACCATGTTGAAGTAGTTTGGAAGTGTCTGGGTTGCGAGTGATGAGTGGCGGTGGCGAGTGGCCAGGAAAATTGGCTTGGCGTGTTCGCGAGGCAACGCACCGGGCCCGACTGTGTAGAGTTGGGTGGCTCCCGCGTTTATAACTAGGGCTGGGTGGAGCGCGCATGCCATAATCTGGATGACGATGTAGTCCCAACTGGGATCTAAACGGGTACTTTTTTAACGAAAGGATAGTTTTTGGGTATAAAGTTCGGGTCATGATCATGAAGAAAGTGGTAAACAACAGATAAATAACATTATTATAAAAAATTTTGGTACTCACTATATATTTATTTTCTTCTTCGAATACCTACCAATAAGTTCGGTTTTGAATAAATCAAATATATTTAGTTACCCACTAAGTATACTATCACATTTTATCGATATATACACGTATTTATAATTAAGAATATTTTATTACTATATAATTTTTATTTTAGTGTCATATTTTTACAAAATTCATGTCTCTTCAACCCATTATTGTGCCACTGCTGGGCACGGGTCTTCTCTCAGAATGAGAGAGTTTAGGCCATAGTCCACCGCGCTGGTCAAGTGCGAATTGGTGGACTTCACGCACCTCCGAGAACTTTTTTTAAAGAACTCTCGGGTGTGTAGGTGTTGTGCCTCACTATGTTTTCTTCCACCGAAAAGCAGTGATAACTAATTTCTAATACGCACATAATTTTAGAAATATCTGTGGTTCGTGCCTGGGTTTGAACCTCGGATCTTCCGAGTGAAAGGGTAAGTTGCAACTATTGGGCTATCACTGCTCTCTGCACTATATATTTCTTAACATATTGTAAACTTAAATGTAAATTATTATAACATTATTTTACAATTAACTAAAAGGAAAGAAAATGTTCATATATAAATTTATGTACGATGTATGTACTTTGATTTAAGAGTCTCTTAATTTACTTTTGTGAATAAACTCGTCATTGTTTTGTTTCAAAATGAGTAACTGAGTTAAAGCGAAATATTTTACGAATTAGTATTAGTCGTTCTTGCGAATCATTCTCTATTTTGGGATGTTATATTAAACGTTTCTGTGAGTGTTTATTAAACACTATCAATTTATCTTTTTAAAAACTTAGTTTTTTTTATCTGACTGAAATAGCAAACGAGCATGCAGTCCATCTGGTGGTAAGTAGTCACTGCTGCTCATGGACACCTGTAATCAACTTCATACAGAACATGGGTTCTATCTCAAATCAATCACAGATGCGTTGCTACTCCCGAGGACTATGATGGTCGCCTCATATAAAAGTGTGCCGGCAACCACACCCTTCCATCGAAACGCAAGAAATGCTTCACGCTAAAAAAAAGGTGTAGCGGTGGTACTTCCCCGGTCTAACTGTATTGGTTCTACCACCTTGAAAATATTATATTAGTTATGGTTAGGACAGGACTAAGCAAATCAATGGCATGTTTGTCTGAGCTCTTACATTTCATCAAATCATTTGTTTTCTGTAGAAACGTTATTAGTAGCGTTCCATTATTTTTTAACTGTTAAATAACTTTTACGTTCAAATATTTAAGCAAATTTTACTCAACATGTCGCAACTTTATCACATGCTCGAGCATTTACGAGTTACCCTAAAAGTGTGAGATGAATAAAGAGAGATTTGTTGGGAAGGGCGGCAAACGGGACCTTGACCCTGCGAGGGTTGTTTTGACTGTTAGTAGCGCTATAAAGAGGGTATTGCAATTTGATTTCAATTCACTACAAGATTTATTTTATAACGCAGATTATTTATTGCTGAAAAATGTTTAAAAATATAGGCAATAAATTGAAAAACATAATTAGGAATACTTAAAGTATTTCGAAATAACATAAAGGAACAAAGTAAATTGTTTATGCGGCATTGATACTGCGGTACTTACAATAAAGCTCTTTAAAAACAACTGTAATTAACTTAATGGTATATAAAAGAACTAGACTAATTAGTCTTATATCTAATCTTATAAATGGAAAAGGTTTGTATTCAGCATGACGCTGCATTTCACAGAAGGCACGTTAAAGAATTATGTTGTAAAAATGTTTTGGAGAATAAAGGTAGTAAAGTACAGTAAACGATGTCACAACTCAACTTTAAAAACATGCCACCTCACTGACCATCAATGTTTGCCCTTTAACAGTGTAGCTTTTAAATAGTGCACTTTTTTAAATATAAAACTGCAGGGCAAAGTAGTAGAGCAGCAAATAAGCTGTGCAATTGCACCCGTATTTAAAAGTTCTACAATAACTTTAAATTGTAATTACTTTTGGTAGACTAAATAATGGATTATAACGGAAAAAGACTGAAGTTACCCCAAAAATATGACCATTGTCTGAACACGTCTATAAATTAATACGTAAAGCAAAAACTTGTGAAGCATTTTTAAGTAATATGCCGCGGACGGATTAGTATGAAATTTTGCACGATTATAGTGGACGTAGGACAAGGATAGGACAAGGAGTGCAGAATGTTAATATTCATTCCAAATTAACTAAAAACACATTACACACACTACCGTGCATTTGTCACAAACACATAAATAATAAACGAAATAGAACATTCTATGTCATACTATGAAAACACAAAACGTTAGAAATGTCAATGTCTTTGTCAAAATACCCGCTATTGCTTTTAAATGCGGTTTAGCTAAATAAACATCTTTTTATTAATTATCGGGTGCGTTCAAAATTACATGAAAATTATTATTATTATTACACTATAACTGAATTTGACAAATAATATTTGTAGTATTTGGACAATTTGAACTTTAGTTTTTTAATTTAAATTACGGTCGAATTTCGACCGATGTGACGGGTGATGGGTGACGGACGGACACACGGACGCATAAAAAAATTATAGAAATTTCTGTGATTACCTACTCATGCTCAGCTTTTTATAAATACTTATGTACGTAATGTACGTATTTTATTTCTTTCTTGACCCCTAGTAATATGCGTGCGATGCAAAAGTTCCTTATGATAGGCTGAGTGTTTGAGGCATGAATGTTTTACAAACATATATACCTAAGCATCAAGTTTTTCCGGATTGACTATGACCCCGAGGGAATGTAAACATGTAATTACTTTTTACTTCAATAATTCCGTTTCGTTTACTTTGATTTGTTAAGTAGGAAGGTTCGTGTTATAAAATTTACTGAACAGTGCAAACATAATTTTTGCTTCAAACAATATGCACCGCTATAGCGTGAACAATATTGACATCGATATAATTGACCTAGGTTTGTTCATAGTCTAGGACGTTGCAGTATTATTTTTATGTCCATAAAAATAAACATTATTGCGCTACTGCACTTTGCAGACATTTGCTGTAAACAATTTCCAATAACTATCAAAAACGGCAAAAAAATACGTATGAAATGATATGAAATGTCTTTATTTTTGTATAGGCCTTACAAGGCTTACGGGGGCACTTACAAATTGTCAGTCATATTTTTTTTATTACACTACCACTCATATAAATAGACAAACTCACCGGGTTTGTCTATTTATATCTCTTTTTCTAATATAATTATAATCATGTTTTTACATGGTAATGAAAGTTAGCTCCAGTATCTTGCCTTACCTTGCCGTATGTTTGTTGTATGGAAGCCCCCCTTAAATATTAAGTTTATTCGTTGTCTTCATAATATTAGTATCATTTTATTGTAGATAATTGTGTCGTGTGGTCTAGGAATGAACAACTCCTTTTCTTTCATTGATATCGTAAGAGGCGATACAGAGACCAAATTCAGGGCGTGGGCAGCACCGTCTTTTCTGTGTAACATTAACGCTTGCTGCTTTCACCAACACGCATGTCGAGCCATCTAGCTTGATATGCTCGATTATTAGTAAAAACCTCAATTAAGGGAGACCTATCTCCAGTAGTACACCTCAAAGGGCTATAATAGCAATAATAGCAAATGCAAATATACTGCAAATGAGCAGATGGTCAACCGCAAATAGGCATCTATGACAAACACCAAAAGTATTAAAGTAGCCGTAAGAGATGAAATCACTATTTAAGTAAGTACTGCCATTAAACAACTTTTCCAATCTTTTTTTTTATTTGATTGAAGTAGCAAACGAGCATGCAGTCCACCTGATGATAAGTGGTCACTGTCGCCCATGGACTTCAAACTTTAAACAGAACATGGGTTCTATCTGAAGTCAATCACAGATACGTTGCTACTCCGGAGGACTAAGATGGTCGCCTTATAACAAAGTGTGTCGGCAACAATACCCTTCCATCGAAACGCAAGAAATGCTTCACGCTAGAAATAGGTGTGACGGTGGTACCTCCCCGGTCCAACTACACTGGTTCTACCACCTGAAAGCACACTACAGGGTATTTATATTTATATTTACTCAAAGCTAGACATACAATTTTGTGTGAAAACTACAATTTCCATACCGTCACATATACTACAACATTTAGTGTAACTAGGTATAGCAAAATAATTGAGAGCAATTGATTCTCATTGTATCGTAGCTGACCATATGGGACCGATACTGCGACCATTACCCGCCATATGTCGCTCCGCGCACCACCTACGCTCTTATTAATGGGTGATTGGGCCGTAATTGCTTTACATTTTTTGGTTCTAGGTTCAGACTTTAAACTATTAATTTTTATTAAGAGTTATGATTCAGTCCTGAAGTTTGTTTTAAACACTTTAAGTCTAATATTAAACGAATAACATGATTTGTAGAGCACTAAGACTGATACCACAAATCTAAATTAATTGTTTAAATTTCTGCCTTCGCGGGATTTGAACCCAGAATTCTGTGTGACAGGTCGGAGTATAATCGTTCGTCATTCGATCGTCAAATACCTACGGCTATTGCAATTCGAATGATATTATTTATCATACTATTCTAATATTACTGTTGAAATTTTTGAAAAGTTATTTAATTGTTTACTACATACACAAGAATATCTAGAGCAGTGGTTCCCAACCTTTTCAATATGTTTACCCCTGTGACCTGGCCGGAAAGTTAATTTAACCCCACCTTTATATTTTTTAACTTTTTTGACCAATAATTTAAGTTTTATTACCAAAAAAAAAAAAAGAAAAGTTCGTCAAATGTATACTTATTTTATTTTGACAACCAAAAAACGCCATATTTCTCCCCTACGAATACCTGTTTTATCTCCGATGGGATAATTACCCAAGGGTTAGGAACTTAGGAACACAGGATGTAGAGGTAGCCTAGTTTCTATATACTTACGATACTTGATACTAACTCGTCATATCAAAGATACCAGACGTAGGCTCGGCTGCCAACGAGCCGTGAAATCACCTTCGTATGCATTGTCTATTCAGAATGCTTATGTTTATGATGTCTGCATTCATCGCTTATATTTTTTTGTATTGGTTTAAATGTAGTTAGAACTTGTATAACTGTTCATCCACTACAGTACCATACCAAATTAGGCCTTATAAAAGCGGTATGGAAGGGCCCCCGTCCTCAAAGGGCCCCGAAAGACCGAAATATTTTCTCACATTTAATATCAAAATATTATGGTCGGGCGCATCACACTTTTCTCGTTGCACGAACGTCGATTATTTTCCAGGTTTATTCAAATCAACACATATGAATAATTTGAATGATTCGACCACCATTATAACCTACAATTTAAGTTTATTATCTCAACGTCTATTTTCAAGTTACTTATTTAATTTTTTATTCGGTCATTTGAAAGTTGCTCTAGCAATCATCCATGCAAACCACTCCGATGCCAATGTCATGCCGCCATAATTAAATGTCGACTTTGTCTATGGTTAGGGGAATCCCTGGATGATTTACTTTCTTTACATTCCAAAAGGGCCCCGAATTCTTGTGTGCCCAAGGGCCCCAGTATAGTCTAAGACGGGCCTGATGATGACGAAACGAACATTTTAATCCTCTCAGTGTTCTATCGTACATTCTAAAGCAACAAATCTGTGATCGACTGAGGTAGATTCTGGTAAGAACATATGTGGGATATGAGCGTCCACCACTGAATATGAAATAAGTACTATGCTTGCTATGTGCCAATTTTTTTTTTCAAAAAAGTAAGGTTTTATTTTGTACAATTATACAATTCACTATAAATAAATTGCATATCAGAAGTCCCAGCATTTCTCAATTCTAATAATTAAGGAAAGCAGAGAGGAATAACACTTAAATATAGGAAACTTCGCACTGGGCCAGCGTGGTGGACTATGGCCTATAACTCTCTCATTCTGGGAGAAGACCAGTGCCCAGTAGTAGGCCAATAATGGGTTGATGCGATAGGAAACTTTCCATACAATCGTCAGTATGAAATATATCATGATCATAGTGACTCTACATTAGTAGCGCCTAGTAAAAGTTTAACATGAAATTTACTTTATACCATTGCATGTCAGTTTTGTAAGGCGTTGGTTGTACAGACAAAAATGGCTTCAGTGTATTTTTATTATGGTAGGCCATTTAATTTAAGTTTTATAAACACAAAACTACATATTTGTTTTGTTGTCGATACGTGTACGTATATAATGTTCACGTATATTGCGTGAAAGTGAATAAATCCTTATTGCAGTTGGATAAAACGTTAGTTACAGGCATATCAGGATTATTTTTTTAAATTTAAAAATTCAAATACTGTTATTTATTGTTTATTTTTTTTATTAACATTATATACAGTTTTCATTGTCACAAGCTTTTACATAAAATCATACAATTATTAATTTCTAATCATAAAAATTTTCAATTTCATAATTTCTTTTAAACATATCACTAGATACAATGGCACTGAATACCATCAATTAGTATTGTAATTTAAACAAAGATACTCTTTAGATTTATATACAGTCTACATAATAGCAAGTGGACATTTCCCATAAACATTTGAAGGCGGTAGTACCAGTGCAGTTCGACCGGGGAAGTTCTACCGCCACATGTATTTCCAGCGTGAAGCATTCCTTGTTTCGTTGGAAGAGTGTGGTTGCCGGCACACTTTCACATGAGGCGACCATCATAGTCCTCGGGAGTAGTAACGCATCTGTGATTGACTTCAGATGGAACCTATGTTCTGTATGAGGTTGATTACATACGTCCATCGGCGACAGTGACCACTTATCATCAGGTGGATGCAGTCCACGTTCTTTAGCTCGTTTGTTACTTTTAGTCAGATAAAAAAAACATCTGTAAGCAACTCCATATAGAGCAGGGGCTCTACTACTATCGATAAACGATGCGACCCACTTTTAATATGGTTGCTTAATATGCAAGTTAGTTATGCAAAGTTCCGATTGTTAATTGGCATTAACAATCGGAAGAATTGCTTCACGTTGAAAATTAGTACGACTGTGGTACTTTTGCGACTGAACTATACCATATGGTTTTGGCATCTTTTATTATGATTTCGATATAAATTCTACATCGAGACCATTCTTTAAATTCAAAAAAGATGCTCGGAACTGTGGTGACTCTAAGGTTATTGCTTTCCATTTGGCTTTGATAATTGAACATTATTTTTAAAACTATAATTTTACTATAACTTACTTGAATTATTTTGATAATTAACTAAAATATATATGAAGTTGTAATATTTAATTAGTTAAATACTTGTAAATTGAGGTATTTAATATGTTATATTCCAAGTGCTCCTAAACGAGTCAAGTAAATTCATGTCAAGTAGTACATAAAATCCATACAAAATTAAGATTCTGTAAATAAAATATTTCCACTTTTATTAAAGCTTTCCATCATTGAGAAATGCATGTTATTTTATTATGCTCTTTTATTAAGTGTGGGTAGTTCCGAACAGAGTAGTTCGACGGGGTCTACCGTCTACGTGATGGCGGATGGCAGTCGGTGTCCAGCAGCCAACCGAGACGCATGCGTTTTAACTTATTGGTTCCTAATCTAATGTAATCTAGTATTCAGTGTTCAATGTAACGTTTGATTTGAATCGCAATAGCTCTGTTGAATATGATAATGGCTTTTAAAAGACAATAGATAACTTAAAGACATAGATAACTTAATCCGTGTTTTTTCGAGATACAGTTCGCTTTTCCCCTATGTCAAGTTGACGTAGTAACAGTACAATTTAAAATAAAATACATTTTTATGTTTAGGAGCACTAACAATATAACAACTAACAACATAATAATATTCGTATTATACTAATAGAAATAAGAACGTACGTAAAATTACTATATACAAAATCACTATGTTGTCGTTAACACAAATTAAATTTCAGAAGTAAAGAGAAAATAGGTAATGCTATCTGTTAGTTTTGGTAAAAGTTTAAATTAGTTCAATAATTTATATCTGTATAACAATAAGAATTCTACACGTGTATGTCAACTCCAACACGTTCACAAAATACACAATTTGCACTATGTATTCCTATTCGTCATAATTTCTCATTAATTATTGGGATCTATTTGCAATAAGTCTCTTCCCGTAGACATTTTTTGGTACTGCACAATTATCGTAAAAATAAGTATTTCTAACTATCTGTACTCTATATTTACAATGTCATGCGTACGAGCGTTCGGAAAAGAGTAATAATTGGCATTTTACCATTGGCAATCCGTGATTTGCACTTTAAATTATCATTCTGCACATCTTTTCTCCTTATTTACTTTCATTTTTTGAGAAGCACTTGACATGTTTCTTCCCGTAACCATTTTTGGTACTTTGGCCTTAATTTTGGCCTTAATATCGTAAAAAATTCTATTCCTAACCTATACACATTATTTACAGTGTCACGCGTATGAATGTCATGCGTGCGAACGTCACTAATGTGAAAGTCTTGCGTATGAACTTCACGCATGCGAACGCCTTGCGAACTTCACGCGTAAAAATGTTACACTTATTGACTTCACGCGTGTGAATGTCCTATGTGCTAACGTCACGTGACATGTCACATGACGTGTCACATGTCACGTCACATGACTTGTCACATGTCACGTCACGTGTCATAGGCGCCCTCCTGCCGGCCCGTCTCGAGGAAGCTCTTGGAGTTCTGTTCGGTGAAGATGAAGGGCGCGTCGCGCGTGGGGCAGCGGAACGAGTTCATGAGGACGGGCGGCACGTTGTCCGACTTGTTGCCCACCGGCTCCAACAGATTGTTCCACAGTAGATTCGCAGCTGAGAATAAAATAGGTTTTTTTAAAGATTATGTGTACTATGATTCTTTTACTCGATAGGAAAAGTAGTGATGTTTAGAAAAAAAGTATAAAGGATACGGTTTAGAAGTAGAAAACCATTGAAAATTTACATTTAAGATTACGTTTCTTTGAGGATGCAATTTATTTATTTTTTATTATGTGGGCTTAGTGTAAGCTTAAATTTAATTTTATTGGATTGGCAGAACAAGGATCTAAATTCATCATTCAGATATCCGTGTGGATAGAAATGGAGTCCGAAGTCCACTGGCAGTCTGATTATTGTGACCGCTTCGCTACGCAAGTCGCTAACGATTACGTGATCCTTTGCGACTATCATAAGAACGGTGCCAATGATGAGTCCATGAGATTCCATGATCGTAGCTACTATTATAATCCAAGTAGTGTCTCACCCAGCGCGTGCCCCTTCTGCGAGAAGTGGAAGCAGTCGTGCGTGATGTAGGACTGGTGGATGACGCGCGGCAGCGGCGGCGGCGCGGCGGGCGCGTTGAACAGCCGCATGAACGGCTGCACCACCACCGCGAAGTCCGGCCGCGAGGAGTAGCGCCCGCTCTCCACCTGGGATTTGTGTGCTTCATTGGTACTTTCGTGGCTCTTAATTTCATAGGTGGTAGAGCCAGTGTAGTTCGCCCGGGGAAGTCTTTCAGGGATTTCTAGCGTGAAGCAGTTTAGGCGTTTCGATGGAAGGGTGTGGTTGCCGGCACACTTTTATAAGAGGCGACCATCTCAGTCCTCGTGAGTAGCGACGCATCTTCGATTGACTTCACAAAGAACCCCATGTTCTGTATTCAGATGTCCATGGGCGGCAGTGGCCACTTACCATCAGGTGGACTGCATGCTCGTTTGCTACTTCAGTCAGATAAAAAAAGAATTTAAGGTTTATATATAAAAAGAACAAAAAAACTCAGTATTGGACAGTATTACCAAACCAATTAGGTACAGTTATTAACAGTATTGGCATACTCACGAGCGCCATCTCGGCGGCCTGGTAGCGGCGCGCCTGGCGCACCAGGTCCTGCAGCTCGCCGCCGCCGCGGTGGAAGCACGTGCAGAACAGCGGGTGCATCAGCCGGCACATCAGCGGCCGCCGCACGCGCACAGACACCGACACGTCTGTAAATACGTGCTTGTGTGTAACGGATAGAATTCTATTTTTTGGCACAATTTTCCAGATAAGAACTTGAAACGACTCCTAATAGCGTAATCGCACATTGAGAACGAATAAGCAGTGATAGCCTAATGGTTGAAATTTGCGCTCTAGATCGGGAGGTCCGAGGTTCAAACCCAGGCACGCACCACTGATTTTTCTTAAATTATGTGCGTATTAGAAATGAATTATCACTGGTTTTCGGTGAAGGAAAACATCGCGAGGAAACCTACATACCCGAGAGTTCTTTAAAAAAAAGTTCTCGGAGGTGTGTGAAGTCCACAGCACTTGGCCAGCGCGGCGGACTACGGCCTAAACATTTTGAGAGAACACCCGTGCATTTTTACATTAGGAGCAAAATCTGCCTATGTCAGCCTTTTTGAAGTCTACTGCTGGATGGCCTTCCTAATAAAGGTTTTGCCCGTAATCATCGCGCCTTCATGTAATTTGGTTTACTTATTGATGTTATACAGAAAGACGCTGCTGTTCATCTCTTAGATTTATTGCTTAATCGTCTCCTCCGACGTCCACGCGAAGAAAGAGATTGTTATTCAGCTTATAGCAGTTAGTTTAAAGTCAGGTCACATCTCTCTATTTTTTGAGACATAACATATTAGAATATGACCACGTTTACCAAATTATGCTGCTTCCTATATATCTTATGAGAAGCGGGACATTAACTTAATGTTGCAAATGTCAGCATTGACTAAATATTTGCAAGTTTCGGTAGAATTTGGTAGCCGAAATTGTGTGGCCTTATAATCACGGACACATAAATTTGTTTTTAATGGTTAACTCTGACTCTTGCAATGCCAAACGCAACGACAAACGCTTTAAAACGAATAGTATAAGCATAAAGCCATATCCAGTTTAGGTTGATTTAGGTTACGTTAGTTATTAATAGTGTGTGTATCTACAAAATTTTTAATGACGTTCCCAATAACGAATAACTTACTTGATAGTACTTAATACTCTTAGTGTTATTTGATTCTCCAATTTAATTAAATAAATTTTAAATCTTGAAGAGCACCTAAACAAACATCTACGGATGTTTATAACGAGTTATTCCGTCGATTGCCTTATTATTTCTTCACTCGTGGTTGTGTGCGAATAATAAAAGCAATCGTTTTCCTCATAATTTGAGCAACATGCGATTAATTTATTACTATCACGTCGACCTATCTAACCTATAGTTTCCAAACACCTGCTGGACTTTTGATGAAGAAAGGAAAATATATACAAAACGTCAATAGTAAGACAAATAATAACAAAAGAGATAATCTTTTGCATAATAAAAAAACGTTTTTTGTTGGGTAAAAACCACTATAGA
The DNA here is from genome assembly GCA_949699795.1 of Spicauda simplicius. Taxonomy (NCBI): domain Eukaryota; kingdom Metazoa; phylum Arthropoda; class Insecta; order Lepidoptera; family Hesperiidae; genus Spicauda; species Spicauda simplicius. The sequence goes on from OX453062.1 coordinate 1,655,216, forward strand.
TGTTAAATTAAATAGTAGTCTTAATGTAGACCTACCTATAATGTCCTTATTACACAATACCTGAGTACATTTATGTGATGTAAGTCACGTGGTTTTCACTATCATAATTTCGCAAAAGAAACTTGCCAACCGTAACTAAATTTAAAAGATTTAAATAACTTACGTGGAACAAAGAAAATAAATTTAACATTCAAGAATATTGTTAACAGTACCAAGTCAGGCAAGGTGAAATACGCTCCAGTCCACTGGCAAGAGAGCCAGTGGACTGGAGCTGTGACTGGACTGATTCTTATATCTCTTGCTACTCCCGAATAATGAGACGGTCAATGAGAGTAGCAAGGGGATCTATGATTTACTTAAGGTAGGACTTCTATTCTAAACTTATATTCGTGATCGTCAGTGACCACTTACCATCAAGCGGACTACATGTTCGTTAGTTTGATAACCTTCATAAAAATGTCCTTCCCTGGTTGTAGAGTGATCCTTCTTCATACAAGGTTGCTGCCCACGTCTCGCCGTAGGAGCAATATCAGGAGTCTATCAGAGGCAGAGGAACAAAAATTCTCTAGTCAGTCCAAACTTACCCAAAACTGGTATAAGATTAACAATAGTCCTGGGCAGATGTGCTTGGAAGTAGTCCAGGGCCTTAGCTAGTTTCCTGGCGTGGGCGGCGGGTGACCAGGCGACCGGGGACAGGCAGGAGGCTGAGCAGAGATCGTTGGCGCCTATGAACACGGTGATCATCTTCCAATCGCGCGACACGTCGATGTCGGGCGACGAGCGAATGCGTGCTACTAGGATCTGCAAACAGTAATACGGAATATATTATATTATAGCATAGAGGTAGAGCTAACATGCAGTTCATTTAATGGTAACGGATCCTTATTTGTTACACGAATAATTTTATCTTTTTTAAAGAGAGAAATGCTTCTGTGATTAACTTCTACAACGACTTTAGTAATTTACTGATGACACGGCGCCAAAAAATAAGTTGCGTAACACTGAAACAGCCATGGGTAGAAGAGAATATTGCCTCAATATCACGTGTTACCCGTGGTAAGAAAACTTCAACCATACGGATGGGATTAGAAGTAAAATAAGGAGATTGCTTTAATCGACCTCACATGTGTAGCGCCATCTCTTGATAAGTCAAAATGTAGTACATACAACTGCCTCACTTCATTTTACGATACTTGTTTTTAAGTAAAAAAATGGAAAATTGTAAATGGAAAAAACAAAAAACCCAGTTGATCCTGGGTGTTTTTCGCATCTAGCCGATAATTTGAGGCTTAAAGCGCTAACAATATATGGACCTATACTAAATTATTTTCAATAAATTTTACGTAGTTTTCCTTATAGCACACCTACATTACTGTAAAAATAGTTTCTGGATAAAATGACAATAAGTGGAATAATTAATAGGCTCCCGTGTAGCATGAGCCCAGGAACCCACAAATTGATGACTCGTCCCTGTCCCCGGCTGGTACCGCTGTCTTGTTGGCTGGTTGCAACCTTTTTTTGTTAACTAGTAACTAATAAGCAACAATCTGATTATCTTCAATTCAAAAACATCTAAATGTCAACAGTGAACCGATCGTAATTACGAGCATTGTTATGACCTACCTGCGTAATCTAACATAACGTGGCATTAAAACTGTAAAATTGCATTAAGCAACGATCGAAATAAAGGCTAACAAGAACATTAGTCTAGAAAAATACTTATCATTAACTAGTTAAAGAGCAGTAGATCGATCGGTAGTTAGTGAACACAAAAATTTAAATGTATATCAGAAAAAGTCAAATACTTTCGTTTTATGGAATAGAACCTTGGACGATTGATTTTAAGTGGTCATTAAATCAAAACTTAATGGACTTTATTAATAATTATTAACTAAATGTTAATATGTATCTACCATTTGATGCTGAAGTCGCATGTATCTAAGCGATTATTAAAAAGCTTATCTATGCTTCGTTACTATTTAATATACACATTGTTACACGTTCCGCCATTATTAACAATCTCTTGTATTGTCTGACTTGCTAGGTTTATATGGAATTAATCGCCGGCGAGGCAAATATCTGAATGGTGAATTTAGGTTTGTGCTTTAGGTTCGGGTGTATTTATTTTTGTCTATAGCATCCACGTTACAGGATAAATCCTACCGTAGGGTAATAAGTTTAGAAGGCGTTCTTAATATGAATGCTTAGTGCAATTTAAGGAGCCTTTATTATTAGAAAGTGTAGTGATTATTGAAAGTTTCCTAATAGAAGATTTGATTTAAAAGCTTGTAAAAATTCCCTTGCTATACTATGAAGTATATTACTAAGGAAGATATTGAACCTTTATATAATGTTAAAGAATCTAAACTGCATTTTCATTTGCGTGCTCGACTGTGGGCGCAGCGTACGGAAACTTTCCGATATGACGATCCATTTGTCATGGACCACCGTTTTTGTTATCGATTTCTGGAAAAAAAGGTTTAGTGATATTAAAGCTCCAGAGGTAAGTATAAAGTTGCGTAAGGTTGAGAAATCGCACAGGAATTGGGCTCTGATAGTAGCTGAATGGTAGAATGAAAGGATTAGTACTTCCGGTGTTAAACGTCAACAGTTGTATTTTTATGGTCCTACTAATGTGCGTAAGAGTACTTATGTGGAGCGTTTGACAATCGGTCGTAATAATTTGAAATATGTGTTTTATCAAGATGTAGGTAATTTTTTTATGCAAGGTTTTAAGCTTGTATTCCATCAGATTATTTTGTTTGAAGAGTTTTCTTATAAATTTTGTGTTCCAAGTATATTGAAACGTTTATTGGAAGGTAGACCTTATTCTTATCCTCGTAAGTGTGAAGCTGATTTAACATTTAAATTTTCTGGTCCTGTGTATATTTGTTAGTAATTAATGTGATGATATTATGGATGATGCATTAAAAAGTCGTTTATTGTTTGTTAGTGCAAATGAACTTATTTTGCAAACAATCATGGTAGTTTTGGTCACCCATTGATTGGAGTTGCTTATGAAAGAGTGAATAGGTATCGATTGAAAAATGGTCTGTATATTAAGCATACTTATTATCCTCATAATAAAAAACGTATTGAAACTGATGAGTTAAATCGTATTACTGAGATCAATAAATTGTGTAAAGCTATGGGTACACCTGATGTAGTTAATAACGACCATGCAGCTCGTACTTATATAGGTTTTGTTGGTATTAGTTTTCCCACTAAAGATAATGTTAATTATTATTATCAATATCAGTTAAATTTTACTCTTACTTAAAATGTTTATTTTACTTTTACTACTGTAAATATTGATAATTATAGAGCTTGAATAAAATGTTTTTTACCTAGAAAAACTTGTTTATTTCGGTTAGGTTAAGTTAGTCTTCAATTATCCAAACTCAGAACCTAAGGGAGGGAACCGACCGGGTATGTCAAAGAAGTCTATTTTTAGATGATGACGTCAGCTCCGCGTCGCGCTGGTCTAGAACACCACACCGGCGCGTCCGCTGGGAACTCGGCAGGGGGTCCTGTCTCAGATGGTCTAGACGTAGTCTCTACGAGTCATTCTCTTATTGGTCCTCGCAAGCGTAAGACGTCTGTACGTCCCAGTAAACATTTTTTTATAACTTTATATTTACTTGATGAATCCATTCTCGATCAACGACGCGAATATTTGGCGTGCTTTATTGATAAGTCGTTATGAACTACATCAGGTGTACCCATAGCTTAACACAATTTATTAATCTCAGTAATATGATTTAACTCACCAGTTTCAATACGTTTTTTATTACGAGGATAATAAGCATGTTTAATATATTGACCATTTTTCAATCGATACCTATTCACTCCTTCATAAGCAACTCCAATCATTGGCTGACCAAAACTACCATGATTATTTACAAAATAAGTAGTAAGTTATACGGAATCCTGACAAAACAAAGGATCTACTCGCAAATCTGAATAACGACCATTCACCTTCTCCAATTTACCCATATCATAATATCGATTAATCTCAAACCCATTAAGCGTAAATTCAATTTTATTGATTATAAACATAGCATGCTGATTCTGAATAAATTATAGAGCTTGAATCCAATACTTTTTACCTTGAAAAAATTGTTTGATTCGGTTAGGTTAGGTTAGTCTTTAATTATCCAAACTCAGAACCTAAGGGAGGGGGCGCGGTAGCGCCCCCGACCGATTATGTCAAAGAAGTCTATTTTTAGATGATGACTTTAGCTCCGCGTCGCGCCGGTATAGAACACCACCACTAGGGTTATTTAAAATTTACCATACGAATGCAATAAAGATAAAAAAATATGTGAAATATTTTATTTAATAATTCGTTCTCATTGAAGGATACTGCAACAGTTTGTTTGAGGACGCACTCAATTTCCAAATTTGTGTGACTACGCGCCACGCTCCGCAAAGCGCGCTGTAGGTCGAATATAATCAGCTCATTATCTAAGCAGCCATTTAACCACTTACACGAAAGATCAGAGATTCGTGACCAGCGATTTGCGAGTGTGAAGTTACGACAGACGAAATGTCAATGGAAAATTTATTGGATTGTGTAGAGAAATTCTTGGTTCGTTTTGTAGTTTTACGCTATAAAAGAGGACATACTGATGTATTAATAAAATAAGACAGTATAGAAAAATACTTTTACTAAGTAATACCTATATTTTCAGTTTTCTTACAATTATTTAATGGCTCCGCTTCACATTACTCCACCCTCGCTTACCAGCACACTTTACTATATTAAATATCTCGTATCATCAATGAAACATAGTGCATTAGTGAATGAATGGAAGAGACATGTCGCTGTTTAGAATTCCGTTCATCGTTCATCGTCACTCGTGATTCGGAGCTGTCATTAAGTACAGAACTTCTGTGACTCAAATACAGACAGGTAATTTTAAATTAGCAGCAGGAGCGGAGCAGTGATAGCCTAATGGTTGAAACTTGCCCTCTCGATCGGGAGGTCCGAGGTTCAAACCCCGGCACGCACCACTGATTTTTCTAAAATTATGTATTAGAAATTAATTATCACTGCTTTTCGGTGAAGGAAAACATCGTGAGGAAACCTAAACACCCGAGAGTTCTTTAAAAAAAAATCTCGGAGGTGTGTGAAGTCCACCAATTCGCACTTGGCCAGCGCGGTGGACTATGGCCTAATACTCTCTCATTCTGAGAGAAGACCCGTGACCAGCAGTGGGACAATAATTGGTTGACGACAATTTTAAATTATACCTTATATATAAGTACGGGTTCAGGTTCACATGATCCCTTAAGGTGAAAAGCTCATTGTTTTTATGATGTAAACGTAATCTTTTGTGTGCAAACCTGTACTAAATGTAAAAGAACTAAGTGTAAACTGGATAATCTCGCGATATTTATTTATTGATAAAAAAAAATGCATTTGATAAAATTATGTGTTTGACAACTACAATGTTTTATTTTCTTCTTTTCTGTGAATTGAAATAAAAGTTTTGTTGTTTGTTTGTTTTTAAAAATATTTTTTAAATTTTCATTTAATTTTGTTGTACACTTACACTTTCAACTACTTATGTAAGAAATAAGAATCCGTCTTTACTTTAAATAAGTTTACTATATCTGTACTAGGACAGTCTGAAAAGAATGAAGAGCGATTTCGATACTAGATATCAATTTAGATACAATTAATGTAAAAATGTTATACTCATAAGTAAATAATATTTTTTTCCTCTTTACTTACTTACTTATTTTTATATTTTCACCTCTTATTAGTAATGATTTGGAAAAGAAGTATAATCATTAAAAGTGTACATAATAAAATGAATCAATATATGAAGTTATATTTGAAATTTTAAGCCATCCAATTCATTGCTGTAAAGTTATGTAATAATGTGAAGAAATAACAAACTTATTTCAAGCTTTATCCTTATCCTTGTGACAATATTGATTTATTGTGTATTTACGACGTGCAATACTTATGTAACGATAGGAAAGCTTCGCAAGAAGCTTTACAAAATAATTGAGACGTAGCTAAATACACGCATAATATAAACAAAGAAGAACTTCACACTTTACTGTTAAAAACTGAATGTGCGCGATAAAGCACGACCGCGATGTCTCTAGGTATAGAATATTTATGTGATAGGATTGTCTGTTTGTCCCGCCTGCGGCACCTTAGATTACAATAGCTGACCCGGCGAACTTCTTTCCGCCTAAAAGTCAAAAATTTAATATATTGTTGGGTATAACAACTACCTGGCGATATTTTTTTATTTTTTTATTTCACTGAAGTAGCAAACGAGCATGTAGTCCACCTGATGGTAAGCGGTCACCGCCGCCCATGGACGTCTGTAATCAACTTCATACAGAACGTGGGTTCCATCTGAAGTCAATCACAGATGCGTTGCTACTCCCGAGGACTATGATGGTCGTCTTATGTGAAAGAGTGCCGGCAACCACACCCTTCTATCGAAACGCAACAAATGCTTCACGCTAGAAATAGGTGTGGCGGTGGTACTTCCCCGGTCGAACTACACTGGTTCTACCACCTTGCAAACTGGTTCTACCACCTTGCATATGATCGTACAATAATAAAATTGGGGTATCCTTCGAGTATAAATAGACGAGCATTAGCGATTGTCAGGGATTATTCTTTGGGCAATCTTCGGTCAGATTGCTATCGGTGCGGCTGTTCGTTTTATAATCGTTGTAGTTAAATATTTAAATATAAGTGGTGTTTTGTAATGTAATTGATAAATCTTAAGAAATGTAATTAAGTGTTAGATTAATAAAGTTTTCGTTATTATTTAATCGAATTTCACTTCTGATTCCATAAAATATAATTTAATCAAAATGGATTTTAATGCAGTTTTTTAATAGATAAAGTGATTCAAAACGAAGGTTGCACATGCATATTATAGTGGAGATTAATAATAATAATAGATGAAAGATATTAACCTCAGATTTTTGACTTTTAGGCGGAACGAAGTTCGCCGTGTCCGCTAGTATATCCGTCAAGGCGTTAAGGCTGTATCGTGTGCCAAGAAAATGGACTCATAATCATACGCTCGAAAAATATTATCCTCCTTCTAACTCAGTCGAGTAAAAACTTAATAGCCGCGATAAAGCACGGCCGCGGTATCTCTACAGGTAATTAGCTAAGTTCGAAATGTACCTACTACTAATTTTAACTACCATGTCTATCAGATACAATAGATTTTAACAAATCGTTGAAACAACGGACTTTTGTTTAAAATCACTTCGCCTTCTTTATTTTCTTTATCACCTTCCAACCGCTCTAGCTACAATGTTGTACCTTGGCTAACCCCATGAAACTAAATTTAAAAAATCGACTCTTATCATGTAATGTAGGAACTAACCTTAGAAACGCCTGAACTGATTTTGATAGTGAATCACCCAAAAATGGGGAGGTTTATGCAATGTCTTTATTTTTTTAATGGACACTCTAAACCAATTTTTGCCTTAAAATAGCATTTCCAAGCGTTGACGAGTTCTGGATTTACAGGTGTGGTAACAAAAAATGCATAATTATACAAAGCACTCTAATATTTTTTTAGGAAAAGCACCGCTATGGTCGAATTCTTGTAGGAATCTAATCTTGTATGGGGTTGATTCAGATGCCCGAATGCGACAGTGGCCTATTCCCATAAGCCGCTTTGCACGCTAGGTTGTTAATATCCATAATATTAAAATGCGTTGATACAATTTAATACCGGCGCAAGCCTTATATAAACCGAATTGAGCAAAGAAGCTCATATGGGTAAATTTAAATGTCAATGTTTAACAAGTTTGCAATTTTGTTATTTATGAACAAGAGTAGGTATATTGCCAAATTAGCTCAATGTTTGCGACCAAAAATGGCGAAATGAGGTGTGACGTAATCAGAGCTGTGATGTTAAAGACTGAAAGACCAAAATATTGTGAATTCGCGTCAATTATTATGGATGGCATGAAGTTTTTACGACACAATGGACACTAATAGGAACACACGGTGAATGGGCACCATTGTCATACAATTTGGCAAGATTGCCCTCGTACTAACACGGTATTTAGTCTAGCGCTAGTAACATATTTCAGACAGAACCATTTGTTTTACATGAAGATTCTTACAGATGTACAAGGGCGGTAATTACCATTTTTTTTTATGTGACCGTAGTAGCAAACGTGCATGCAGTCCACCTGATGGTAAGTGGTCACTGCCGCCCATGTACATCTGTGATCAACTTCATACATCACACGGGTTCTATCTGAAGTCAACCACAGATGCGTTGCTACTGCCGAGGACTATGATGGTCGCCTCATATAAAAGTGTGCCGGCAACCACAACCTTCTATCGAAACGCAAGAAATGCTTCACGCTGGAAATAGGTGTGGCGGTGGTACTTTCCCGGTCGAAATACACTGGTTCTGGTTCTTCAAAACCACTTACCATCAGGTGAAGTGCATGCTTGTTTGCCACTTCAAACTATCTGAGGACACGGCAGTGCCCCCGCCAAGTCGAGCAAAAAAGTGGCACGGCCGTACCATACTTTTCTCAAAGCAATTCGATTAAAATAATAAGAATTATATGAGGCAATTGCTTATTCAAATTGGTTACAATGAATAATATTGGCTGCAGTATCATCGATGCCGCAAGCAGCGGACCGGCGCTAATGGAAGCGGTTACTCGCACGATTTGTGCCTTCATTATTCGCCTACTTAATTTTGTTTAAATTTTAATTAACATAATGCAATGTGTGAAGCAATCTAGTACATATAATTTATAATTTCCTCGCAGACTGTAAAGCAACGTCTCTCTATCCGTTTATACCTCTGACTCAAAAATACTGTTCCAGTTTATGTGATTCTTACATAATTATGAAACACTAGACGTTACCCGCGTCTCTGCCTGCTTTACAGCGATAAAGAGTGTCGAATCTAGGTCATAAACTACATATATGTGGTAGCAATTTTCAGCCAAACCGGCTTAGCATGATCCGGTTGATGATTGAAATGAGGCCTTGGCAATGCAATACGAATATATACAAAAATATGTGAAAAAGGAAGCGTTAAAATATAATATAATATGTATAAAATATAATAATAAATTCTTTTGAACACATCTTATTTGTTTTGGGCACATCTATCTTTTGAAAATCTTCTCTATAGACTGTGACCGATATTCATACCGACTGTTACGAGACTTTGTAAGTTAAAAAAAACACACACACACACGCTTTCTACACTCATAGCCCCACACTAGGATTTTCTCCTGTGTCGTGGGTACCATTGACACATACAGACGAATAACCAAACACCCAGGCCCAGAACGTGAATCTAAACTCATCATTCAGATACCTGTCTGGCCGGGAATCGAACCCGGGACCGAAATCGCGCGGGTCGTCATTAAACATTATTTAAACAGATGATAATTTCTACATCTAATAACCATTTTAAAAATGCAGTTCATATTTTCCATAGTTACATCTGCAACTCAAGGGCAGATGTCACAACGGTGTACAAATATACAAACACGCAGACCAATACACAAATATTTTTTTTATGCAAATCAAAGAAGCAACGTAAATTGCTGAATTACCTTTGCCTGCCTGTAAGCGTCCTGGTCAGAGGCCACAGGGAAGGCCACGTTGAGCCTCGAGTTCTTGGCGAGCCACTCGCCGGTCCCGGTGGAGTAGCCACGCAGCTGCGGGTTGAATTCCTTCAGGATATTGGGCAGCGTGAGGAACTCTCGCCAGGTGCTGTCACCCCCTGAAACAGGTATACAAGGGGTGAAAGCGTCTTTATTGCTAAGAATAGTATTCTAGAGTAAAGCCGTCCTCATGAAATATAGAAAGAACCCTTATTAACATTGTGCGCTACTTTTTATTATGTAACGGGTAACGATATACGATATTTTAATTTATTTCTGCCTTTACATAATAAAATGTATAAATTCCGCGATAATATTAGTTTAAAATCATATTGTGCGCTACTGTTTACTTGGTTGATATTATTTTTTTGCAATATCCGTTAATCAAAGACTCTCGAACCGAGGATGGCACCCAAACCTTGTACGTGTCGGGTTTAGACAACCATTTTCAACTCATTATAGAGCTTGGTCCACGGATTCTCTTAGGGCATCACGTATTCTTATGAAAGTGGTACGCGACATTTTAATATTGCTACGAAATATGATGTACAAGATGTCACGTTCCTCTAATTGAATAATGTCTTTATGCTAAGTTTCGTGAGCCTCGTTTCGTTACGCCCTTGAGGTATAAAGGATGCTTCACATATGTATACCTTACAACGTCGTGTGCCTATTATTGTGCCACATGTGGACACGGGTCTTCTCTCTGAGAGGGATCATTAATTTCTAATAAACACTTCCTTTTAGAAAAAGCGGAGCTGCATGCGTGGGTGGTGCAACCATTCGGCATATCTAAAACATATATGTCGGCGGGACACCGTAAGTATATTTACGAAAAATACGTTGCCGAAAATAATTATTTTAGTTAGTTTAAGATCGCAAATTGTCTGTTTATTGATTTGCAATATTTAGTGGTTTCTAGAAATATTAATTTAGACTACCCTCGATAAAATTGTTATTATCACCTCACCCAACTTTATTATAAAAAGGCGAGCCTGCCGGTAAAAAAAAAGGATTCTTGTTTAACCGTCAAAGCGATCGGACCTCCTCAACTGTGAATAAATCGAAGAATAACTCCTGTGTTTTACTTGAAATCTTCAAGAATGGACAGTAATGAAGACCTCGACCATCCTGATGTCACGATCACTTCGTTATATACAATGGCATGTCATTATTAAAATTTAGAAACGAATATGGTTCGCCCGTTACCATGTACAACCGCCGTGCTTTTAATCGACGCTAAAATAACATTTGAAGTCAAATTTCTTAAAATAATAAACAGCAATCGAAGCATATCACATACCTGCACACCAAGATACACCTCGATATTCCACTATTGCGCCAAGAGCAAACTCTTCCAACGCGCCGCTACCAGCTACCAAGGAATCCCCGATGGCCGCCACCACGTCGATGTCCCCAGGTCGAAGCCTGTGCACCGAGGTGGGCTTCTGTTTGCTCTTGCCCCAGGGGATGGCGCTCGCGCAGGGGAACGGCGTGTCCGGGGGGATCGCCCGTTGACGGCGCACGTTCGACCGTCGTGACGGGTAGTGCACGTCCCACTGGAAACGAAGATGCCACTTGTAAGTCTTATTAATATTATAAATGCGAAAGTTTGTGAGGATTTATGTATGTTTGTTACTCATTCACGCAAAATTACCGTTCGGATATCGTTGAAATTTGTCACACACATAGTAATTCTGTTGTTCAACTGCATACGCACCACCGTTATATCTATGTCAGTCTAGTAACGCAATATTCAGCGCCCCTGTTATGTTCCAATGGGCGTGGTAAGGAAGGTTATCCAATCATTCAAACTTAGTGTTCAGTATGAACCTGTGGCTAACCTATTCTTATTCTTATCCAGGGTTAATTATAGATGACCACGGATGACAGATAACACGCACCATCAGGTGGACCGTGTGCTGTTTGTTAATTTCTAAACTTTAGTGTAGATTTTATACATCGAAAATTTACTTTCAATTTTACGGGAAGCTCTAATTTATTTCTGTGTTGGAAATACCTCCAACATTGATAAATACAAAGGAATGAGTAAAAACGTGTTTGCTTTCGTGCAATTAATCTTTCAGAATGGCAGTCGTTGGATGTCACATTGGCATTTCAATATGTAGTCGTAGGTTTAAACCGGCTACTTTTAAGCACACATTTAAGTTGTCATAAGTTACTTATCAAAACTGCCCACTAGAGTAATAAAGGGCCAATTAACTGTTTTCCCCAATAATCCGGTTTTGACTATAATGTTTCTGTTTGTAAACCAAATAAAACGAATAAAATTTTATGGGACTCGTAAACCTGTTTACAATATACGTTTAGATGGTTTATAGCGATGTACATCGTTACATAAGGATCTTCTAACTTGCATCACGAGATAAACGAAGATTTAAAAGCCCTACGAATTTGCTATTCACGTTATGAGGCAATGTAATCTGGATAAACCTTGTTATATGATACTCTTATTTTATTTGCTTACGTAAAATTTATAAAACGAGTTATAAGGTATATCATGTTCATTTCTTATTAAAGTAAGATGGTGTGGCAATGACTTTGCTTTGGTCGGTTCAAAGACGATACAACCAATATATCAAGTGCTGTAACTACATTTGGCTCTTGGGTGAGGTTGCGGCGATTAGATTTTTGTCGTCAACCCATTATTGTCCCACTGCTGGGCAGGGGTCTTTTCTCAGTATGAGAGAGTTTAGGCCATAGTCCACCGCGCTGGCCAAGTGCGAATTGGTGGACTTCACACACCTCCGAGAACTTTTTTTTTTTAAAGAACTCTCGGGTGTGTAGGTTTCCTCACGATGTTTTCCTTCACCGAAAAGCAGTGATAATTAATTTATAATACGCACATGAATCAGTGGTGCGTGCCTGGGTTTGAACCTCGGACCTCCCGATCGAGAGGACAAGTTTCAACCATTAGGCTATTACTGCTCTATTAGATTTTTATCATGCGTTAAGTGGTGGCTGTTTATTATCCATGAGTTTAAAAAAAGCTAACTCTCATTAAAAGAAGAAGAGCTAAGAAAACTGTCATTAAAATCTGTATCAAATGAAGTCATCTCTATACTATTTTCATGTAACTAAAAAATAGGAATCAGCCCTGCAACCAATATTTTGTTTGGAAATTCCAGTTAAAGCCGAAAATACGAAAATTTGTGAACTCCCTGTCCTCCACTGTCCCTAATAATTTGGCCAGCTATAAATCCTTACGAACGAAAATTTGTCTTACTTTTCATATAGATAAAGTAATAAATACTACTTACATGACGACGCGTGGTAATGACAACTCACAATCAGATGGACTGTATGGTCATTTGCCACTCCTACTTATATTAAAAAAACCCCATTGTAGTAATCCTATTACTACTCTGCTCTTAGGTACTGGTTTCGTATAAGGGTAAAAAGACATTTTTTATAAGGTGATTACAATTATAAAGATTACTATTATAAAAACATATTATACTACTCAGAATTGACTATCTTTATTGTTTTGCTACAATTACTTAAAATAAAAAGAACATACTTTGGTCTTGAATCTAAGCCTTCACAATGGTCATTAAAGTCAAAATAAATAGCTTTTACCTATTACAGAAACCACATATTTTTGTTTTTATGACCTACATTTTGTAAATTGGGACGGTACCTGTGTGTTGTTCAACACATGGTATAAACATTGATTCTGTGATTCTTGAGGCCCAAATTCAAAGGTCTCAAATGTGTGGAGAAGCGGTAGTTAAATATGACCTCAATAAGTAAGGACACCAAATACTGTAAGTTGTTTTTCGCATAAGAGCGTGAAATTTTATGACATGGAACTTCATATAAAAAAATATCCATAAAAAAGACGTAAAACGGACATAGAACGTAGTCCTTGATCTTATTCGGTTAAAAAGCTGATAACTAAAAATATGGACCGAAAAATAAAACACAAGTACTTACTACTATAACCAAAATAATATATTGAAATAGGAATAATAGTCGCATTTCTTACAATTGTAAGTAATTGAAGTAGATTATGTATGTTGTAGTTATTTATGCTATTTTCCATCATGGGTATGGTTTTTCCAGACTGCAGCTGTGATTAAAATGAACAACTTATAATTATGCCCAATTTGATAATGGGCTAACCAAAATAAATAAGCTAAGAATTAATAAAAGCGTAATACATTAACATATTATTCAGTAGCTCAGTTATCAAATTGAGCGTTGCGTACGAATTCATTTTCGAGATTTAATAATTTTGTTTTTTAATTTAGATTGTTAGATAGATAAACATTACGTTTAATTGCAAATATTATCTTTAACATCATGGCAATTACACGCACATTTCATAACTTTTGTTTATCGAAATACCACACACGCACGCAAACTGGTACGATTAATTGATGTTGCCTTAATGTTATATTTAAAAACATAACTTTCCAACTTTCATTATGAAATACCTATTCATCAAAGTGAAAAGTCATCGATTCTACTCTACATCCATATTAAGACAATTACGCGATATTTTGTTTCGATCGGTTTAGTCAATAAATAGAAAAAGTGACGCGTTTTATAGAATAGATTAAATATTACAAGATTATATTTATTTAAAAGAATATTATTTTATAAGCAACAATACAATAAACAAAAACAATAAGACAGCGGGAAACCGTTGGATTCAGAAGGCCGGTTGGAGTCGCGTTATTTAGGGAAGGCCTATTTCCAGCAGTGGACCTCAAAGGGCTGATGGATGGATGGATGAATACAATAAACGCAGCACCACAAAGTATGTTGAACTTTACAGGTTTACACTGATATACTTATTTGCGTAGTTAAGATCGTGAGAAGTACTTACTAGGAAAGTACCTATAAGGAATTTCTTACAGATCTTACTGTAAGAAATTCCTTATCCACATAACATTAGCTAGATCGATATATATACAATTACTCTATGATACCATATATAACAATTAAACATCAAATCAAGGCATTGGTAATTTGAATTTAAAAGAGGAATGGCTCTAATATCTAACACTCTCTAGCAAAACGAATATAAACGAATTTAGTATGCAAGCCAACTTCAAAAAGGGGTCATCAATATAAATTGAAATATTCAAGGTTCCCAAGTGTTAAATCACTACCTAATCGTAAAACAATAGTTTTAATTTAAAGGCATAATGCATAAAACTCGAATACATAAACATAGAACTTAAAATTTTGTCGCAATAGTTTTCCTCATTTTGCAATTACGTATGGAAAAATCTATGACTTAGGAAGTACGTGACATCAAAAACAGGGTCGAGAAATTCTTAGCCTCTAACAACCAAGTGAGCTTTTAGGTTCTTGATTAGTGACACCGTGCTAGGGGTGCCAACAACAAAACTAGTGTACGCGACAACAACTAATTGTATTTCTATTTTTTCCTATAATATATGGTATAAACTATTAATATTTAAAAAAACACACACACACACGCTTTCTACACTCATAGCCCCACACTAGGATTTTCTTCTGTGTCGTGTGTACCATGGACACACACAAGACGAATACACAAATACCCAGACCCAGAACATGAATCTAAACTCATCATTCAGATACCTGTCTGGCCGGGAATCGAACCCAGGTCCCATTGCGCGTCAGACCGGTATGGTAACCGCTCAGCCACGCGGATCGTCGATTTATGTCAAGGTATAAGGGTTTACTGATGATACCTTTTTTTGTTTTGAAGGGGGATACCTTGAAAAGGTACCTGACGTAGTGGGAGCAACGCCGGATTATCTGGGATTCTCACCTCACTAAAACCCCCCTTGTGACCATCCTCAGTGCTATGTGGAGGACTCCCGGAGATCCCGGCTCCAGTGGAACACAACCGGAGTCCTCCGCGCGATGCCTCATTCTGCCTCTCCCCAGTGAGCATTTGTACTCACTGCGCTTCCTGGTGTTTACGACGGCACGTGGCCACACATAAACAATCGCATGCCGCCGCTAAGAACAGAAGGTGCGGTCAGCTTATCAATCACCAGGGAAGAGCCTGAAAGTGACATCCGCTCGGAAGACTCCGGTTATGTTCGGTTGGAGATCCCGGAATCCTCCACGCAGCGCTGAGGACGGCCACCGGGTAGGTTTTAAAGTATGAAATGTAGGTGAAGTGCCTACAAGTAAATGTTAATACTGTAAATATAATTAAATATTTATTACATTAGCAAGGGGGCCAAACGCCATAACTGTTTCTAGCGTGAATGACTTCATGGTTTTGGTAACAATATTTACCAACGATACTTGTAAGCGACTGTTAAATATGATTTTAAAAATAACTAATTTTTAAACTTTATTGCAGTAAAGCACTAAACGTTTTTCAAGTGTGTTGCTCCTAAATGCAAATATAAGTGACGCGTTACGTTACGTTGCGTGTCGTCACGTCACTCCGACGACACGAGTGGTCGCGAAGTGGTCGCGTATGAGTAGAATGTCAATGACTGTTAGATAATACACGGCTCTTCTTTGTAATAACATCGTGAGTTTATTGGGCGTTCCTATTACGCGTTCTACTTATCTTGACTCAAAATACTGACTCCGATGGCACGTCTTTCCCAAACATGTAAAATATAAATATAGTTCCACCAATTCTGATTGACTGTTCTTACATGTGCAAATGTGATCGGGTTGTGGAAATCATTAATGCAGTTTGTATCAGGATTAGGTAATTCTACACAAAACTACATTTTCTGAGTACACAAGAGACCAATTTTTCCACTTCATTTAGCAGGAATAACAGAATTTTTATTTTACTTCTGTATATCCTGGGGTATGCAATATCATAAGTAAATAATTAGTTTATTTCGACTATATCGTCGAGAAGACCGTATACCGTACACCTACAATATACTGTAAGAAATTGCGTCCCTATGCTGCATAGATACATCCACCCGATATTAGCCACTACGTAGTGTAAAACAAAGTCTCTTTACGCTGTCTGTCCCTATGTATGCTTAGACCTTTAAAACTACGCTACGGATTTTAATGTAGTTTTTTTAATAGATAGAGTGATTCAAGAGGAAGGTTTGTATGTATAACACATGCGTAATATAATGGAGGAACACTGATAATTTTAGATTTTTTACTGTTAGGCGGAACGGAGTTTGCCGGGTAGTAGTATTATATAAATCGAAGTGAAAAATGGATCTAAATTAGTATCTGCAATAAAAAGGTCATCACCCAGTACAGGATGTGTTGTGTATATTCGGCCAACACAGTTCTCTAACGACATAACACGCAACAAAACGTGCGTTGTGTCCAAATTACAAGTCATTGTAATTCTTTAACGTGTTCGGGAAAGTGTTACAGCGCACTTACATATGCGTGGTTGTATTCTTAATTAGAATTTATTAATGCACTGTCCCTTAATTAATAAAATTTTCGTATCGTAACAAGAAATCTAATGTTAATAGACCAGGGTTGTCACCACTGCTTTCTTTATTGGCGATGGAATATTATTTCATCTATTTTTTTCACATTACAAATATTACATAGACTTTGACCATGTGTAAGACTGATAGATAAGTGTTCAATAGAGACTTATTGACATATGTATTACCTCAGGAACGACTGAGGTCCTGACTATTATAATTTAAAAGTATGCTACTCGACACCACAATACACAAAATTAATAATTACGAATATAAAAATTGCAACCTTATACGTACGTCGTAAGTCTTTTATTGAAAAATACAAGTATGTGAGTGCCATACATTTAGAACGCCTTAACCGGCATATTCAATTTTTGGTGCCCTTTTTAAACATCTTATGTAGTCAAAATTATTGTAACCAAAAATTGACTAAATATAGATCTTTCTATAACCTTATATATGTACATATACTTACAACCTATACATAAATAACAGCACCTTTCTTTAAAATTTTAGATTAAAGTTCTTCAGAATAACTAATTAAAACACAATTTGGGGCTATCTCAAAGATCACGCACAATCGTGCACGGAAGCGATTCAAACATATAATCACTTATCACAACCTGCAAGTTAATTTCCGATTAGTGTTTTATTCCGCTTACCACGCCAGACAATCACTCCGCAATTAATCATTGTTAACAAAATTTACCCGAGGTGTGATTTGAAAGGAAAATACCGATCGTATTGGCATACTTCACACGAGAAAATAAACGAATTGGTTAATGTCTGGCCATTGATTGCTTCATCTTGGGTTAATTTTTTAAATGGTTCACACGTTATACTGTTTTAAGAAAATTGATTGGCTCTAAAAGAGCTTATTGAGGCTGATTACAATGATAGCACAGTCAGTTGTTTTAACGATGCTAACTTTTACTTTTTTTTTATACTTTAACCTAACGATAAGGCAGACGGGCTACCTGATGGAAAGTAGTCACCGTCGCCTGTGGACATTCGCAACACCAGAGGAGTCGCCAATGCATCGCCGGCTTACTTATTTGATTTACTTTATTTACTTATTTGAAGGGTGTGATGCTGGATGGTCTTTACCATCTATAGACATCTGTAATTATATAAGAAATAATGTGTGGGTAGAAGTTATCCTTATTTAACGTAACAAGATAAAAATCGTTTAAAAAATTTATATTTCGCCTTATTCTCATATTTTTTTCATAACGCGCCTAAAACAGTATAACTTCAAAAAAAAACAAAATGTGCGGCACTCGGGGATTGCCGCGGTAAAGCTATCACATAGCATTCTCATTCACATTCTCATTTCAACTTCACGTGACTTGTGTGTGACTAACGTGTTAAAACTCGGCTGGACTCCATTAGTTCCTTAGGACAACGTAAGATCTAAAACCCCTTCCATTCTCCAAAGAAACTATTATACAGCTCTAGGGCGGTGCCTATTTTTATGAAGAAACATTAAACCCAACTAACGAATAAGACAGCTATTAAAATTAAAGGTCTAAAGGTCACTACAATAAAAACCAATTAATTTGATTACACTTTTATTTCTTTCCATTCACATAACAAATTTGATGAAGATTTCCCAATAGTCGAATAGCTCTTCTATCACTACGGTTTGATTGACAGCGATTTGTTTAACAACTCTATCAAAATTAATAATTAACTGCCTATGTGACTTTGTGTTAATTATTTCCGTGTCTATTGATCTTAATATGTATATGAGGTAATTAAATTATAGGTATGCTTAAAGTTTTTGCAATAATGAAATCATTTTTTTAGGTTTAGTTCAGAAAAGAGCTCTATTATAGAGTCCATGCAATCTTTATAGGACTCTGACCTTCTTTACTTTATAGGTCTATTTCCGCTGACATTTAATCACTTACTGGTGATATCACAAGTAAGTAATTAAATGTCAGAGGAAATAGTATTACATTCCAATACATCAACCTTTTGTGTCCATGGTTGGACATAGGCTACTCAAATGGCGCCATACAAACCAATTATATCTACTGAATACAGCCGTTTCCCGCTATCTTAAGTAATATTATAGGATGTACTTATTCTGCTTAAACCAAAAATAATATCTAGGAATGATTACTTCCAAATTGTCAGCAATATAATGATACATGTGAGTGACCCCAGATAACTTCTGCACGAACTCCATCACAAACATATTGCTGTACCAGAGGACTAATGAAAACCTTCCTTACCACATAATTTAAACCAGAAAACAGCAGTTCACTGAACCATTTTACGACCCTCTTTCTACTACTTATTTACTATGTAATATGATATTTTCATAAAGTTACGAAAAGATAAAACATCAAAATAAAACCGTGCAGTAGCACAGGAAGTAAGTAAACATCCATTAGACAATAAAACCTTTCAATAGCCTAATCACTCAAATCGTGTTTCAGTCGGGCCTAAACCGAAAGAGATTATCCACGGCAATTGTTTTCCGTCAAAAACTCGTTACGTGGGCAATTGTGACATTAGACTGCGGCACAAGTCTCATGTGAACTTGCAACGATATACGGCACAAACGCCTTTACAGCTAAATCATAAAGATTATTATCCCGTACAACATTTAATGGTAATTAACAGATTTGTGTGGCAGAGTGTGCATGAAGATTGAATGTGTTGACCCGGCCGCGGACGCTCTCGCTATTATAGACAATAAAATGTATGTATTCCGAAATATTTCGGTAATGCCCGCAGCCGACTTGCGACACACGGACAGTTTCTTTAAATTTGCGACACTCGTCTTGATGGGACACATTTCAATCAAGTTGTGTCTCAACTTTGCTACTTTTATGACCGCTCATATGTTATAATATTATTATCTAATTAATTGGTTTATCGATATTTAGAATTCTCTTCCGTTGTCCGTAAATAGATAATAAATTTTTACTTTAAAATTTCAAGGCAAATATCCTTAAGTATAATCCTAACATTTTTGTACCTGACCTTAATAAAATAGTGTGCGCATTTTCCAGGGAACTAAAAATCAGACCGAATAAAAAAATGTTATGCCATGCTTACGTTTATTTAAAAAAATATTTTTCGACTATATTGAGAACAAAACGTTTTTAATTAAAATCACATATATTCTTAAGAACATATACCTACAAAAGAATAAGTCTTGTAAGTTTAAATTGCGGAAATTTCTAAGCTACAAATTTGGTGTGAATAATGTTGATACATAAAACTTATGAAATCCGTTTAATTCTATGAAAAGACATGACAAGTGTACTAGGATTACATAAAAACCGGTCGTTTAAGAATGTGATTCGTAGAAGGAGGTGTTGTCTCGGTTTGATCGCCGTAACAAAAATACATTTCCTGAACGGTGGGAAAATATTTATGTGTATGTTTTTTTAAACGATTGAAACAACAAAAGAGCATTCAATCTACCTTACGGTAACCGGTTACTACCGCCCATGGTCATATGTGATAAATTTAATACAAAACGGTCATAGCTGAAATCAATCACAGCTTGCGAGGACTACGATGGTTGATATGAACATGTGCTCTAATTAGGACTACTTATGCAAAACAGAATCAACCCACACATTGACAGTTTTGAGAAAAAGCCATTTTTGTCAAAATTTATGTATACTAATTTTAGGTTATGTTTAATAAAATCTATTTCCAATGTTGTAAAAAATAATTTGTTCTATGTATACAAATTGATATTATTGAAAATCATCAACATTTTTAAAATAATGGGAGGAAAACTCGTTGGATCATTTTTACAAAAGTAGGTCCGATTAATAATGTGTTAGTTTTTCGCAACGAGTTTAAGCAATGATAAATTAAAATTTTGTTTTATGTCCTCAATGTGTGTATAAAGTAATGTTGTCTATATACAGGTTATAAATATAACATTTTGTCTTTAGCCATATAACGTAATAATACCAGTTGTAGTATGAAATGGTTAGTAAAATGTAGTCTAACAGGAAATCAAGTCAGTGGCGCCAGACTGTCTGTCGAATGAACCTGTTGTATTTTGGCTTTTTAATTTGAGATCAAAATGATAGACGTCTAACTATGTAAATCGTACCGTCAACCCATTATTGTCCCACTGCTGGGCACGGGTCTTCTCTCGGAAGGAGGGAGTTATAGGCCATAGTCCACCGCGCTGGCCAAGTGCGAATTGGTGGATGATAAGATGTAAATACTTAGTCATATTTGTAGAAACCGTTGGATCTGCATCGCTGAAACATCGTGATAACGAGATTATATAAATTCAGCAACCATTCAAATGTTTAAGACGTTTTTACATAATGTTTTTTTATCTTCTTAAACACTTTTTATCCGTCGGATGTGATGACGCGACATAAAAAATAAACTCACACATGTTATTAGCTTTCCACATAAGTATGCAGTTCTTCGTGGTTTATTAAAAAAAAAACACCTAAATAAATAATATATATAAGTTGGATCATATTTACACATATTACAAATAGCGATCCATATATGGCAATATTGAAACAATAATTTTATGACTTACGTTTTAATTCAATATGTTACAAGGAACTAATATACTCGTATATAAAAAAGTTATAATAACAGTATATAACTACAATCTGTAATCTTACTTTTATCTTAGTAAAATGTACAAATTGCAGTACCTAACTTTAATGAAACAATTTATAATATTGGTTAATGGAACCTAACCTAAACAAACCTAACCTTACGTAACAGTCAATGTAACATCTAAAATACATACGAGTATCTAAAAGTAGATCTACTTCTATAGTTTACCCAAATAGTAACTGCACTGCTGAAGTGTGTGTGTAAACTCTTTTACAATCATATTATATTCCATTGCACATTTACGATATTATACGATGTATGGCATTCAATAAAGGAACCTGAACCGAAGTGGTTGTTTTAATAACGTTACCCCCAACATCACACTACAACAAATCGCTCGATTTCTAAAGAACATTGCAAACTAACGGATGTCCTTAATGGATTATTGTGGAACCTCTCACCTTGTATGAGCACATGAAAAATAGTATTGATATACCTATAAGAAACGAATCTATTTACAGTATATACGAATCAAAATATTAAAAATAAATAAATCATTTAAGTGCTTGACCAAAAATTATAAATCTATGTACAATAATAGTAATAGATAATAATAATAATAGATAACTACCTAGAAGCTGTAAGCATTAATATTTTAAGAACACAGTAATCAGTACCATTAACACTGGTATAAGAAACAAACATTGGGCCTGAGTAGATTGGACAAAGTTGTAATTCTGCCTACTGTTCCTTTTTGATTTCTGTAAACTTATGGTATACAGATCTTTTCAACATTAATTTTAGGGTTATTGTATCCTTAACTCTTAAAGATACTCCATCTAACAGTGCCTCCTCGCGATCTGCGTCTCTAATGACTTAAATAACTGCAGCTTAAATGTTACAAGAAACGCAGACTACGCAGAAGTATATTACGTCACAGGCGAAATAATGGTAAGTGCACTGTGTGCACTGGCGGATGCAGGGGAGCTAGATGGGTCAAATCCACAAAAATCTGAATTCAAGTACTTGCTAAAATCCATTCGCGCCACGGCAGAAGAATTTTATAAATAGAACGCAAGGCCCGCGATAAAAATCTTAAAGACTTTTTTTTCTTAAAACTTCTCTTTCTCGCCACCACATTACTTAAAAGTCACACTTGGGTTGTTAAAAATGTTAATATATTTTGCAGCGCATTGCACTAGCAAGTTAGCTATGACCGTGTGATCTATTCTTTGGCACATATATCACAACAAAAAAACTCAGAAGTACATAAGCGCAATCGGTAACTTGAAAAATTGTAGCGGCGTACTTTCCTGCATAAATAAAAATGTCGTTTGCGTAACGAAGTTTTCTGTGTCAAACTGATTATGTTTGAAAACAGGCGATTAATTAAACTGAATCAACTCGATCGTTCACTAATAAATACATCCAGATGTGATAAAATTGATCGTTATGCTAATGTTTCCTATTTGTATTGCTCAAAATTGCTGTAGGCTTCTATTTTAGTGGAAGTTGAGCGATATTAAAGAGATTTTGTATGAATGAATCATCCAAAATATAGCTATTTAAGTTTTACGCAAGCATTTTAATATTTTAGATGAAGTCGTAATTATATCGTTGGATTTAAAACTCTTCACCTTCTTAAACCAGTTACTTACTTTTCGTAAGATACCTTCAGAAAATACGTAATTTATGTAGGTACATACGTCATATTCAGCAATAATCGTCTATAGGCTAAGTTTTACTTAATGTTGTATATATGATTTTAGACTAGTATTATCGCGGAATTGATACATTATAATACTTAACGGGTACTCACGATATGCGGTTTATGAATTCTTATAGAATTCTTTTTGCCGATATTTCGACCCAGTTGCATGGATCGTGGTCACGGCCAAACTGCGGTAGCGGGGAGAAACCGTTGACAAGCACTAGTGGTAAATTAACCTATCTACCCTACGTCTAGTTCGTTTTTCTTTTTTAGGTTCCATATCACGACACACAACACTAACTGTATCCTTACGCACCACACTTTGCACTATTTGCGATTTACATAATATCGGCAAAAAGAATTCTATAAGAATTCATAAACCGCATATCGTGAGTACCCGTTAAGTATTATAATGTTGTATATGTTGTATACTTCTATAAAGGTCCCAATAATTTATTACAAGAAAATAGCACATATAAAATAGTTTATTTCTCATAAAATGGTTACATCTTAGAAACTATAGTTGAGGCATCCTTTTAAGTAAATATTTACCTGTGCCAGGATGCCCCGCTTTTCCTTTATATGTATAACAAAGACAAATTAAATAACATAAAAACTATCCTATTTTCTTAATTAAATAACAATGTGTGTGTGTGTGTGTATGTCAGCGTGCGTGCGTGCGAACGCGTCCGCGTGTGTGATGTGTGTGTGAGTGCGCGTGTGTGTGTGTGTGTGTGCGGGCACGAATGCGTGTGTGCATCATGTGTCTGTGTGTCATGTGCCTAAGTATGTATATATAGCTGCATATTTGCAAATGTGACAGACTGTCTGTATTAACTTACTCTTCTAGTAGAGCTTCCGTTTGTTCATAGTTAAGTTTCATAAGCCAATTAGTTATAACTGTTTTAATATTGTGTGAATGTATCTTAATAATATTTAATAATTCATTTACTTTATTGTATATATATGTCGATTGTCTCAAATATTGATTTTTAGCAAAGCACGTCCTTGAATTGGGAATTTTAATTTTTACTGTTCTTTTCGAGTAGGCATTGGATTCTATATTTAAGTTTTTGTGTTTTTTTAAAGCAGATGTAAAATGTACAACTTTCTCATAATTGTATCTGGTCTATATTCTGATAGTAGATAGATTATTTATTTATTATGTTACATCTAATTGGCAACTAAGTAAACGAAAAGCGATTAAATATAATGAATATCCCATAACAATAATAGGTCGGCTAATAATGGAAATATAGCTTAAGTTAATAAAGCACACGTATATTTTTTTAGCAATAACGGATATACTAGCTAAACATGATTTTAATACGTCGAGAGAAAATAAATTTAATCCTGCTAGCTTTACCACAACACAAAGCACAGCGCACTAATCAGGAATACTGTGCGGTTTTGTGGTTGTACCCGTAAGTACTATTTACGTGCTTTAAAACCTTAATGAGTACACAGAACTTCAAGTTAAAAACATAATTAAGCTTGATCTTGGGCAAACATTTCTTCCTACAATTCTATGAAAAACCTGCACTAGGGTAGGGCAAGATTAAAGTTCGTATAAAAAGTGAAATTACAGGTGTTGTAAATGCATACATTGAATTTTACTACCCTATTGTCCGTTTAACAATAGTCAAATATCAAATGGGAATCCAATAGTCTTTGTAATTAATATAAAAACGTATTTTTCTGATTTGGGTGTTTTGAGTGCGACGACGAGATAATTGTTAGGTAATTTTAAGATTTACATTACATATTTTTTTAAATTATGAACCGTATCAAATAAATTATAATCGATAAATACATTTATATTGTATTGTAAGTGAAGTGAAGTTTTTAATTGAGTTAATTGATGGTCGACTTTCGACCACCGCGACGTACGATTACTTTTAACATCATTACATAGTACAAAACAAAGTCGCTTCGCGCTGTCTGTCTATGTAAGGTTAGATCTTGAAAACTACGCTACGGATTTTAATGCAGTTTTACTAAATAGAGTGATTAAAGAGGAAGGTTTTTATGAATCGCATCAACCCATTATTGGCCCACTGCTGGGCACGGGTCTTCTCCCAGAACGAGAGAGTTTAGGCCATAGTCCACCGCGCTGGCCAAGTGCGAATTGGTGGACTTCACACACCTCCGAGAACTTTTTTTTTTTTTAAGAACTCTCGGGTGTGTAGGTTTCCTCACGATGTTTTCCTTCACCGAAAAGCAGTGATAATTAATTTCTAATACGCACATAAATCATTGGTTTGAACCTCGGACCTCCCGATGGAGAGGGCAAGTTTCAACCATTAGGCTATCACTGCTCTATGCTCTTTTATGTATAATACATACATAATTTAGTGGAGGCACACTGATCATTTTAGATATTTGTCTTTTAGGAGGAACGATGTTCGCCGGGTCAACAAGTAAGAGTATAAATTAAGTAAGTATTAATATTTAGTTATTAATAAAAATATGTAAATGAAAATATAACTTGATTTTAAATCACCTTACATGTATATACCTAAATTTTAAACAAACGATTTAATATTTGCATTGAATTTAATAATTAATTTAAAATTATTATATTACAATTTGCACGTCTTATAGGTAAAGTAAGCGGACATTTAATATATTACTGTAATACCATATTATACCTTATTTAGCAAATAAAGATTATTATTATTATTATTATTATATATTCTAACCTTAGCGCAATTAAACATTACAAATATTTATAAATCATTACTCATGGTAATATTTATTCATTAAACATGTTGGTTCATGGGTTCAACTTGTATTAAAATTGATGCAAGACCTTTAAATACCATACTTAAATATTTATATGTTTGAAAGTAAGGTTGGTTGAAGGTTACACAAACAAATTAAAAAATGCTTTAATTATATGTAAGTAGCAAACGAGCATGCAGCTCAGCTAATGAGAAGTCTTCATTGCCACCCATGGACATCTGTAATCAACTCCAGAGAAGATCATAATCTCACCTGAGATTAGCCACAGATGCATTGCTATCCCTGACGACTAAGTCAGACCGCCTGATAAGTATGTCTCGCTTATCACGCCCTTCAGACCAGAACACAGCAGTGCATAACACAGCTGACATCAAGCTTACATATGAAGGTGCAGCGGTAGTCCTTCTGGAGTTAAACTCCAAAGATTTTTACCATCTTTAACAAACAAGCTGGATCATTAGTACATACTAACATACATCTATACTTTTTTATATATTCTTTAGACTCTCAATCCGTATCCTATTTAAAATACGTATACAGTTCACATAAAAAGATATACGCGTCGAATTGATAACCTTCTTTTTAAGTTGAATAAAAATACAAATAGAAAACTGTGCATAGCGCGTTGATGTCTTTTGAATGGGAATGGCATTTTTGAGAAATATTTGTATGTAATAAATATCGTTTATATGTACGCATGCTGTTTAAGATTAACAGGTATACTGTTAACGATTGTTGGATAAGACTAATTAAAGGTCGAGAGAAAGTTTTCGTAATTTTTAATATCACGGAAAGTGGAGCAGTGTACATATAATTACTTCATTAGTAATTCCAGGAACAATTACCTGATTTAATAGATTAATTTCTGATTAAACATGCATATACATATAAGAATAGTAGGTACATAACCTTAGTGCAATTTACTAAAATTTTACTACGATAATATTTAAAAATGACAGAGCAATGTTGAAATCAAACCTTTCAATCTGGTTAAATCTTTCTGAAAAGCATCTTTGTTTTTTTAATATGTTGGTATTAAAAATAACGATCATTTTATATAACTGTTGCGTTAACAGCAAACATCGCGAATATTCTATTACCCAACAGAGTTCTTTAAAAGAAGTTATCAAAGGTATGTAAAGTCTACTAGTGTGCATTTGGCCAACGCGATGGTCTATGGACTAGTCCTCTTACTTTGCAAAGACAGAGACATTCATGCCAAGCGATGAGACAAAAATTGCTTATAAGACAACTCAAGTCAAATATGTATTATTTATTTTAAACACATACATATTTATTTTATACATATCAATTAGGTTATAGAATCATCTGGTTCGTGTCGGAATAGGCTTTTAGAATTTCGAAAAATCTACAGTTACGTAAGCGATCATCGCACACATAATGAGAGCTTTACCTTGACTCTATGTGGAGATGTGTAGATATTGTGATAGATAGCATTATACAAATACGGTGTAGTGTATGAAGATTACGAAAATATAATAGTGCAGTTAGAGCTCACTTTCTTTTTTTTATCTGACTGAAGTATTAAACGAGCATGCAGTCCACCTGATGGTGAGTGGTCACTGCCGCTCATAGACATCTGTAATAAACATCGTATAGAACATGGGTTCTAACTGAAGTCAATCACAGATACGTTGCTTCTCCCGAGGACTATGATGGTCGCCTCATATAACAGTATGCCGGCAACTACACTCTTCCATCGAAACGCAAGAATTGTTTCCCGCTAAAAATAGGTGTGGCGGTGGTACTTCCCCGGTCGAACTACACTGGTTTTACCATCTTCTCTCGAAAGGTTCAAATATATCATAAACCACAAGGAATATTTTTTTCTATACTACGAACAAGTTATAGTCATTGATACCTTAATTTTAACTAAGTGTTGAATACTCAAACTTAGGAAAAATCTCAAAAGTTTCCTCATAGTGTTATCTTCATCGCCACAACAATCCCTAATGCTTATATCCAAACTCATCAGCGCTACAATAGTTCAAATATGGTTATAGGAGTGATAGGGGTCAGTAACCATCATAGGCAGACGATGCTTGTTCCACAGTTTTAACAGTGAATGCTATGTAACACATACAAATCTATATAAAAATGATTCATGGTGGTAAAACCCATGTGATTCGTCTCCGGAGTCTCAAGGGCACTTTTATTTCGTTCATGGGCAACGGTGATAATTTAATATGAAAAAAATATCATACTCATTTCGTACTTGAAATTGACATTTTAATCATTGACTCATGTCTATGTCCGTCTGTCTGTCACCAGGTTATATCTCAGGAACGGTTAGAGCTAGACACTTGAAATTTTCACATAATTATAATGTATTCTTGTTGTCATCACTACAACATTAAAAACAGAATAAAGAGGGGCTCCCATATGGTGAACGTGATTTTTGCTTGATATTAAAAAATGACAGGTAGATAGATCTTTGAAATATTCACAGCATATTTAGTTAATTATTCACTTTAAACTTAAATAATTAAATTAAAATGACAATATATGACATAAATATGACATAAAATGACAATATTTATTTTAAATATGCAGGGGCATATTAAAAATACAAACGTGTTTTTTTTGTATTTTTTAAAGATAAAGTCACGAAACCCTTCGTGCGCCAGTCCGCCCCACACTTGACCAAATTTTGTTTTTTTTTCCTTGAAATATTCGATACGACACACATATTATTACCATGCCTAAAAGAGCGTTCATAAATCGTTCTTGATTATAGATTTTACGTTCGTCGAAAATTAAATATCAGTAACGTTGAATTATCTCTTGGTCTTGCATGGAGCAACACATCCATTTGAGTTACAAATGCCAAAAACTTTTATGTTCTGTTTTGTTGCTCAATCTTTCCATTCAAATGACTTTTTATTTACTGACCTCTGCAATAATCAGCATGTTCATCGTTTTTATTATACATTCGTTTGGTAACCGTAACCCTACCGCTTGACATTAGTAATACGAAAAGCTTATAAGTCTGTGATGGATCATTTGATTCTTTAATACAAATATCTAATAAAACAAATTCACGGTTCAAACAAAAAGTGGGGGTTTTACACCACAGTAAATTTTCCTAGTAACAGCAGTGTTGTGAGCTGGCTCCTGGTCTCAAGAGTTTGTTAAGGGAGATATACGTATCCGTGGCGTTCCAACACAGCCTTCAGGGTTAGGAACGCATTCAAATGCATTGCTAACCTAAGGTGAGACTTCTCTCAGGCTTATTACAGACGGGCATGAGCAGCAGCAGCCCATTACGATCAGGTGGACTGCATTTTCATTTGTTATTTCCATATTAAAAAATAAAAGAAAAACGGAGTTATGTCGAGAATTATATTACAAAACAATAGCTTCGCATCAGGCACACACTGAGGTTCTTCTGTGTCGTGGGTGCCGCTAACAAAACACAAAAACGAGTACATACAGTCTAGATTTAGAAGAGAAATGTTATATTGATTATTGAGACCTCTGCCTGGCCGAGGATCAAACTCAAAATGGAACAGCGGACCGGTACGGCAACTGCACCGCCATATGGAATTATTAAAACAATAAAAACCCTTACCCGTCACTTAGAAGTTGAAACATATCAAAGTAAACAGTTAATTATGTGCTTAGTACTCATACTGCTATTATGGGCAGGCGCAATGGCGCGTAAACTTATCAATTGGCATATAAAACAGTAAAATTGTACGAGTATCACAATTACCAAGTAACGAAACTATTAGCCATCGTAATCTTTGCACTAACTTAGTTACGAGGGCGGGTCTGACGTAAGGCCCCTATAGGTAAGTGGAGCAAGCACTGATACGCAGAACTTGTACCTAGCTATGGGATCCGGCGTTATATAAAAACCTGCCTGGAAACGGTTTGTGCGGAGTCGAGTTTGTTTTCAAAAACATAATTCACGGTTGCGTGCGTGCGATCGTAAATTATATTACACGTTATTGCAAGTAGAATGAAACGTTTATACACCGAATTGCAACTAATTATATAAATAATATTATCTAATTAAACTTAATATTACAACTTATCTAGGAAGCAACCGGTGGACTTTATATTGAATAAAATAAATTACATAGCAGCAAGCACTGTAAAAGAGTTTCCACTTAATTGTGTTAAAGAACACAAACATGTGAACATTAATGAGACTTATAATATAATCTAACACACCAATCTAATCTAAATTACCATTAATTATAATTTTAGTGCACGTGGCTACTTAATTTAGATCTAATATTTTGGTTGCCAAGGATTTGATTACAAATTTCCTGAGTCATAATTATTACCGTTGGTATCACGAAATTTCCAGGTAATATGCAACGCGGATTCGGTTATTGCATAACAAAGTCAAGGATCTTCCAGCGGGCTACATCTACGATGAAAGTGATCTTGCTCAACTTATAAGGCACGATTACTCGTTTACTAAACTGAGACGTATCAGCTTGGCAACTTTTTCCACTAAGTCATACTGGAAATGCGGCGCGATTTTGCTAAGGGAAATGTATGGGATTAAACATGACAATTAATGTTCATGTATTAATAATAATTATTGTTGTTTCAACACTTAGAGTACAGATAACTAAAAGGCACTCTAGGTAAATTATTAGTTATGAGAAGAATGATAAGCTTACTGATACCTAGGGCGACTATCGTACATCACGCCATGCGATGCAAAAAAAAAAATTTACAGTAAATATTAAAAAATATATATATATATATATCTTTTAAACACGTGGTGAGAGCGTGTTAAAGTTTTTTAAGTTTAACTTTTTTTTTTTAAAAATACTTCAACCATATCCAATTTAATTTAATAATAATCTATTGAACTAGACAAAAGAAGAAATATCAGCGCAATCACGTGAGGTTTACTAGCAGCAACTGAAAAGTTCCACCATCCAAATCATAACTTCATCGTCAAATTATCTCCAAGCTACCAAACTTTTGTATTGTCATCTGAACTACATATACATACAATATTTGATCTCGATACAAAAATTAAAAGTTAGATAAAATTTACTTTTAAGTTTTGATTACGTTGTGTGTTGAATAACTTTTTATTTATTGAAATATGACCTTCTATTCATTAATACCAATTAATGAAGAAACCTGTGGTAAAAAAACAATTTTACCACAAGTTTGACTAGCCTAGTTAGTGATGTTATGAAAAGTTCAGCCGTAGGCTACTACAGACACAGAAAAATTTTGCTTAATTTTCTATGAAGACGGTGACTAGGACGGACTTTACCTTAAAAGACACAATGAAGAACTTGTGGTTCAAAGGATCCAAAGCATTGCAGAATTCAAATAAAGGCCTTTGTATAAAATATGCGTTTTACGGCTTCAAGAATTAAGGCATATTTTAGTTCCTAGGGTCAGCGACCTGTTCGCCTTTCTCTGGTGTTGGCTTAATATTTTAAAATGAAGAATGCTGCAAACGCGCATTTTAATTATTCCTTAACAAAACCTGTTAACATAGTAACGATATTGGAATGGATAACGGAGTTAATAGGCATTTTCTAACTTTAATAACATTAAACAGTAAAACATGTATGGCCTCCCCCATATATCGATACCGGATACCGTAGCTCTACTCTGGTCCCGGAACTACAGGGACAAAGGGGGAGCACAGTACCTACCCTAGAATCGAAACTCATATGAATGTATATTAAATATTGGCAAGTTACAAGTTTTGAAGAACGAAATACACGACTGCAAAACACTTATGTCGCATCGAAAAAAGCGTTTGAAGCTATTTTGAATTAATGAGATTTTTATGCATCACGTATAACTTAACGTCCCTTTAACGATAATAACATTGTTTTGACTAAACAGCGCGATACAGAATTGGACATACACATACATATGGATACGACGGTCTAAGATTACGATGCTCTAATTATATTTTTATGAACATTAATAAAGGTTTTCCCGATGTTAAGGGAGTCACGATGTTGTGGCAATGAATAATTTGATTATTAATAATACTCTGAAGGTAACACCAAATAATTCCACTTTATAATTTGACGACAGGAGATTGGTACTTTTGCCACCCGTAGGTAGTATCCTTTGCCCATTAAAGCCACTGCAATCCACTTCATATAAGTCCATGGTTCTTAGCTGTCCTGGTAGCATGTGCTGCCAAATGTTCAGCTTTTATAAAATAACGGAGGTCCAGCTCTTCCTCTGACGCAGTTTCGTGGAAATGAAAATAATACTGATCTGTTTTCAAATGATATATCGTTAATAAATGTAAATGATATATATTTGAACAGCAATTCTCGCGGCTTCGCCCGCTTCATTTTCGCCTTTTACGGTAATAAGTATCCTATGTATAATCTAACTCATAAAATATTTCGGTGCCAAATTTCAACGAAATTTGACCATTATTTTTTGAATGAAAGAGTAACAATCACATACATCCATAAACCTTCGCATTATAGTATTAAATTGAGCAAAATCCATTAGCACAAACTATTTCTCTTTAACTTTTCCGGAACATTATACAGGCGTTAAACAAATGATCAAAGCATTGCTCTGTACTTCACAATTATATTTACACATGAAATAATTTATGTACACGAAAATTAAATTAATCATTCTAGTGAATATAAATTCGATTACAAACATGCTTGGTGAATGATCTTCGCATATATTAACTCGTTTGATGGATAACTCGTTGAGCAAGTGGCAACTACTGCAAATACATTCGTCGAAATTTTGACACATAATCTAATAGATCTAGACTGGAGCGAAACTTAATTAATTTAGATATTCAGGTAAGTCGATCGATGTATATTAAATAAGTCATTAATATAAAAAACGTCATGTTTCCATATTTTTTAGTTTAGATAAGAAATATACCTTTATACTTTTTATGTGACTACAAAAAATTCGTTTGTCGATAAACAGCATCTTAAAATTATATTTTTTGTTTATAAATGTATTATCATTATTGTAGTACTTATTTTGATCTTCAGTTATTTTTTCAAGCAATAGGATTTTTGGATAGAGCAGTGATTGCCTATGGATGAAACTTGCCCTCTCAATCGGAAGGTCTGAGGTTCAAAACCATGGACGCATCACTGATTTATAAGCGTATTATAAATTAATTATCACTGCTTTTTGGTGAAGAAAAACATCGTAAGGAAACCTACACACCCAAGAGTTCTTTAAAAATAAATTCTTGGACGTGTGTGCATTCAAACAATTCGCACTTGGCCAGCGCGGTGAACTATGGCCTAAAACTCTCTCATTCTGAGAGAAGACCCGTGCCCAGCAATAGGACAATAATTGATTGTACCCAGGATTTTTGTCGTTGTAATTATTATGCACGGCTATTAATCAACCTCGAATAGGATTGGATCATTGTAATAGAAATAATTATATGACGTCCCTGTTCATACTTTGGCTGTCTTTACAACGCGAGGAAGCCTTTAAACCAGAAACAATGTATGATAAAATCATGGGTATCATACGTCTTGAATTAATATTCTACATTTCTATTCGAAAATTGCCTATAAACAGTTGAAAATTGATTTGTTACTTCACATTTGTAATTATATGGTAAGTTCCTAATTAAACGGGTAGAGAAAACCACTGAGCTTTACGATGGACGTTTCCAGATGCAGCCTAGATTTAGTAAGCGTTTATTACAGATTAGATAAAAGGTTTAATGCTACAAAATACACTATTGGCCAACATGTGATCAATAACTGTGGTCAAACGAGTCTCTATAACCGACAATCTTGGTATTTACAAATTGATCCTATCAATATGTTGTAAAATCCAAAAGATTTCCAAAATGAGGACATGCGTGGCAATAAAAAGAATAGTCTAAAATCATAATTAAGCATGACGTTAGTATGCAAATTATTTGTTACCTAACTTGATGATAGGCATAACTAAAGTATGTGTAATATGTGTCTCTCAGTCATAGTGTATGTAACAAAACTTCAAAATATTGTAGAGCACATATTATCAGTCGAAAATTAAATCTATGTAATCGTCCGAAATAAGACAAAACTAGAAAAGATGTTCGATTTCAGTGATCGTAATTTTGACTTAATTTTATAGCAGCAAAATTGCAGTTTTGCTTTTATTTAAGCTGTTTTTTTGGTAGATATCATTGCAAAAAGAAGGCTGCTACAATGAATCAGATTTAACGGCACATGTCATATTAATAAATACATTAGACAAGCGGAAAGCACTACTGATTAGTTTAAGTACACATGTATCAATCTAATGCTATATAAAACCTTGCATATTCACTCAGACATTTGACATATTGAATAATAATAATAATAATAATTTAATTAATAATATTAATTTAATTAATAATTATATAATAATTTGACATATTTATTTGTATTTGACGTAAGATGTTAAAAGCGGACACCTTTACAAAAAGACGGGCAGTTCTAGTTAATTTATGTATATGGATGCTAAGTTTATACGTTAACTGTGTGTTATTTTGGTCACAACAAAACTACTTGCTCGAGTATGCAAGCTTTGAAATAACAAATAAAATTAGATTTTATCAGGTTTTTTCGTTTTGGTCTAAAGATAAACCGATAAATACCTTTGTACATAAATATTTATATAACGACGTATTTATGATCTTTCTTATTACAATATAAAATCTTATTAACAATAGATTGCACATTAGGCAAACCTTTAACTATTGTTTAGACATTCGTATAAAGAACAAGTTAGGAATTTTAAAAATAACTGTCATAGGTCATTTTGCAACAAAGCATCCATATCTTATGTAACAGAAACAACGTCCAGTCTATCTTTAAGTTAAAATAGTAGTACCAAATATCTATGTCATGTATAAAAAATAAAAACAAAACTTAATATATTTATTTAACCGACTTCCCAAAGCAAAGAGGTTATCTATTCGTCGTGTATATTTTTGTTAATATCTAATTGATAACTACCTAGATTTATGTAATAAGAAAACTCAGGGAGACCTAGGGCTCCAGATCGAGCACACCCCATAAACCTTCAACGTAGATTAATAGAGGATGATCCAGTCCATCAGGACGGGTATCTTAAGATAGTTTCAAATTGTAATTAAAACAATGATAATTATCGAGGTCAACGGCTCAGCAAAGCTTCAAAAGCCACTAGTAGTCGCCATCCAGTAGCTTAATTTAATAGTAGCTTAACTTTGTAGATAAGTAACGACCTA
Organism: Spicauda simplicius; assembly: GCA_949699795.1. Lineage (NCBI taxonomy): Eukaryota > Metazoa > Arthropoda > Insecta > Lepidoptera > Hesperiidae > Spicauda > Spicauda simplicius. Next base: position 1,690,518 of record OX453062.1, read on the forward strand.
CATAAGTGTGCAAGTTGATACCTTACTCGTGAAATTTAAGTTTATCATACGACACAAGTATTTGTAAATGTTTGGAATACGTAACGATCTAGAAACGGACACTTCCATCAGGTATTTGCTCCTCTGTTGCGTACGTTTAGGGTAATAAAATGATATTTAGCATAAATGTTTATTCATCCAGTTCTCGTGACCTACATTGTTACGGGACTGTTATACGAATCTGTATTGTGGCAGCATTTGCGAATTAATTCATCAAATCGTGCGCACACGTCATCTCATGCGTATATATTTTTTGCTTTTCATATTTCAAAATATTAAAAAAAATACAAACAAAAAATAAAGATATAATTGTATACTATTTACAATGCATATGATTTCTCACTCTAATGTATTTTTTTATCTTTCTTTCTCGGGCTCTACATTATTGTTTGATCGTATTGTTGTATCATTGTAGCGCGAAGTAGACATGGATTATCTTGAGAAATATAGAAATATCTCGCTGTAGCAAAACTTAGTAACATTGGAAGTAAATATTAATATTAGGATAAAGTGTTTGTTTGCAAAACACGGTTGGAACTTATTTAACCCCTTTCATCCTTATCATCCAAGGTTTTTGTTGTTAATAAATTGTTTCCCGGTGAAGATGTTGATTCTTAAAAAATCAAACGCATCGGTATTTTACTAAGGTAAGTTATCATTAACAAAATACTGTTACTTTTCTCACTTTTACTTGTTTCCGGCAAAGTCCGGTTTACGATTATTATTAGCACATAGATAAAAAAACGTGATCTGTTTATGTAATAACAGTTAAAGGGTATCCCGTAATAGACAAAGATTACTTATTGTCAACCCATTATTGCCCAAAGCTGTACACCGGTCTTTTTCAGGTTGAGGGTTTAAGCCAGATACAACTCCTTGTCTGATTTAAAGTAACTTATGAGCCTCTCGTCCATTATTGTCCCACTGCTGGGAACGGGTCTTCTCACTGAATGAGGTTTAGGCCATAGTCCACCGCGCTGGCCAAGTGCGAATTGGTGGTTTATTTGAATGAAAATCGTGCTTACTTCTTACAAATGGCAAAAAATATAGGTCCTACTTTACGGAAGAATATAGGACATTTTTTTCGCTGACCTAGTAGCTTATTTGAATGTGTACAACAACAGTAGTAAAACATTTAATTGCGCATAAAAACAAAGTATATTCTAATAAAAATCTAGTAAAACGAATTGTCTCAGTAATAGGTTTCGTTAAATTTTCATCTTAGAATCAAACGGTTGAAGGCGTAAGTTCGCCAATTGCCGTTATTATAATCGTAGTTTATATTCAAGACATAAAATATACATTGGAATTAAACGAGTACCTGGCTGCTACTAGAAAATTAATTATTTTGTTCTATTTTATTGTACATCATTATTTACACGACAACTATGTATTACAATATATTACAATTTTACGGCTACTGGCTACATCATAAATACGCTTTACGCTATTCCATAGAAGTTAAGCCCATAAAATAGAATGTTGCGTATAATGTGAGCGTTATGCTGTAACTCGGAGCGAACATTATTTGACTTTTAAATGTATTTTTATGCAAAACCAGAGTTGAATAAACCGATCTGGTAGTAACGAGAATCATGTGAAATTTGACGACTGACCAAAGGTGACTGAAACGGAATGAGACCGAGTTATTTTATTATTACGTGGAACGAAATCAAATGTGCATAAAATTATATGTCTTTATTCCTACGGCCTACGGGGTCGCTTATAAATTGCCAGTTAGAATATCTTTCTAACAATCCATCGGATCGGAACACGACCTCGACTTAGAAGATCCGGCGAGAAACTTAGCGGGTTTGTTCTTTTTTTGTTTGTGTACTATATTTTTACCATTTTGTTTTTTCGATCGCAATGTGGGGGAGTAAAATGGAAGTACTCGTAGCTAACGTGCAAGATAAGATCCGAATCAGATAAGATCCGATTCTCACTTAAGTTGGCTATAGGCCTCTGAGGATTAGTTTAAACACCTTGGTTAATAATGTCTCCCTTACACTTCAGTAATTACATGCTTCAATTATAATTGTGAAGTGCATGCTGCTAGTTGTATTATTTAGGATTTTTTTACGTTTTGTATTTTTATAGTCGGACCTTAGGATAAGACAGAGGGGCCACCTGATGAAAAGCAGCAACCGTCGCCTATGGACATTTACAATACCAGAGGCTTCACTCGTTGTTCGATACGGAATTTTATTGCAGAATTTCATGTGTGTCATGTCATACAAATTATGCATATTGAAAATTACTTTTAGCGTGCTTTCACGAAACCGGTAAACTTTTTAAGTCGGTAATGATAAAGTTAATATACCTAGTTTGCGTTTGGGTTACTAGTTCTTATGATACACTTTTTGGCACATATCATAATAGGTAGAGCATAGAATTAAGATTATAGCGTCAAGCATATCACGATTTTCCAATGCGCTGTGGTGGGAAGAGATTTGGAGGTGATTTCTTTGTGGGTCTTCACCGTAGCCACCACCGCCGCGTCTATTTCTGTCTAGTGACAGTGTTGCAGTTTTGAGCACTACATGGTTCTAGTTTAAACGGTGTGGATAATATGTTTCTTACTTATTCGTTCCATTCTTTCTTCCGCGATCCAACCTAGTCCTCAGGGGTTGCGATACATCTAAAGCCAATCCCAAGTAAGACTTAAATCTTAAATTAAATCAATTATAATTGGATTTAGAAATTACAAATGTCTATGGGCAGTAATGGTCATTCATCATCAGTTAACATGCAGTCCATCTTAAAGTACGTTACTAATCTGCATTAAACAAAAAGAAACAATAGACAAGGATTGATTTTCTTATAATCTCAGACAAGGTTTAACACTATTTTATGATAACAGCCAATAACGACGCATTATTTTTGTATTTACAAAATGTTAAAAATGTATTATTTTTATTTTTTTTTACTTACCACATTGCTAAAGCTCACGAAACTGATGTTGGTAGCGAAAATTTCGCTTAGCAGCAACAATAGTCCCCCGGCCACCCACATGGTAACCACATCACGGCACCACCACACCACCACACAAGACCAAAATTATATTATAGGAATAGACATCACTAAACCAATTGAAGCGTTACATTATTTTTTCTTTTTAGGAAGTTAAAAAAACACGCACTATTTTATATTTGTTATAATCGAACCTATCTATATTTTTAGTAATAAAATTGTTAAAGAAATAAGTAATAATAATCAAAATTTTTATCGTAGTAAAATTATTTAAAAACACTAAAAATAATAGACAATTCTCAACAATTTTAGCGCGATGATGATCCAAAAAAATAAAGAAAAAAAAACAATTGTTCATGAACGCGACTAATTATAGTCTGTATTTTTTTAAACGCGCGTAATCGTACACGCTCGGTGCGATAGTGCCGGCGCATGCGCGCGACGCGGCGCGCGGGTTGCTCAACACCGTATCAGCGCTTCGAACCCGCGTGACGACGTATCCCCGCTTATCAGCACCTGATGTCTAATTAGCGACACCTAATCAATCAATCAAAGCCCTAATCCAATTTTAGCCCAGGGCTGGCGTTGTTTTGGCTTTGGGAGGTCAACACCCGGATATTCTGTTATTTTCATTTTATACTTTGATTTTAAGCTTCTGTTGCACATTATTGGACTAATCCAATTTTAAAAAATATTATAATTGGTCCAATTTTATTTTCTGTTTCTGTATTTTTAAATATTTCACACTTTTCCTAACCTCCTTGATTTTATTTTACATATAATACCAGGATTGGCGTAAGAAGGTTTTAAGAAGTTAACACCCAGTTTTTAATGTGTAATTAATATATAAAATTTTAAAATAAGACTTTTATATTACTATATTACACAATTCACAGAATTTGAATATTTAAGTATTAATTTTTATACTTTAACTTACCTATATGAATTATAAAAGTAATAAATGTCCTTTTAGCTCATTTTAGGTGTCGAGATCATAAAACATATTTTTGATAAATATCAAGCCTTATAAAGATCAGTTTAAGCTTTACATGATTAAAATATCATATTTCTTTTTTGGATACTCCGTAAGTGTAGTCACAAGGAAAATAATATGGCAGCCCTATTTCTATAAGACACCTCTTAACATCCTACTTAACCTTAATTAATTAATAATGGAAATCCGCTTGTAAGTGTATCGATGGTCATGGCTGTTCCTTTTAAGCCAATATCTAGGTAGCATTGCGTCACTTTTGACTTGTATAAAGATTCTGAAATAAAATAATTAAGGAAATTATCACATTATGCATCGTATGTTGAACAATATTTTTTGTCTCTATTTTATCCTTATATATTAAGTATTCGTAATCTGCATGTGTGCATACTGTGGCTCATGTATTCATAAAATATAGGGTCTAAAATTCTTAAAATGGTAAGTTGCAAAACATTTTATTTGACCACTTCATTAATATATATAATAGGTAAAGCATTATTTTAAGCTGAAATATTTTTAAAAAACTTTTACATGCGATAAATATGTATTTTTTTCTTTTATCACACAGCTGAAATTTGGTACTTATGTACGTTATTTTATATTTAACTTGATCATGAACTCGATTATTAAGCGCACGCTCTCGATTTGGCTCTGTGAGACGTAAGCACCAATTATATTTAAAATATTTTAACAATATCGAAGTTTACGTAAAGTTCAACAGAATGTATTTTATTAGCCGTGATCTGGAACAATTTTAGTAAATTTAGGTCAAACGCAAGTGTGTCGTGTCGTCAACCCATTATTGTCCCACTGCTGGGCACGGGTCTTCTCTCGGAAGGAGGGAGTTATAGGCCATAGTCCACCGCGCTGGCCAAGTGCGAATTGGTGGACTACACACACCTCCGAGAACTTTTTTTTTTTTTTTTAAGAACTCTCGGGTGTGTAGGTTTCCTCACGATGTTTTCCTTCACCGAAAAGCAGTGATAATTAATGTATAATACGCACATAAATCAGTGGTGCGTGCCTGGGTTTGAACCTCGGACCTCCCGATTGAGAGGGCAAGTTTTCAACCATTAGGCTATCACTGCTCTCCATTAGGCTATCACTGCTCTAACGCAAGTGTACTGTTGTAATATAAATAATATATTTCTATAATAAGTTGAAATGGTTAACGAATACAGTATGCAGTACGTACGCCTCGTAGAGTTTATTAGGTTCCCTCTAAACAATCATTGTTTATGTTTTGAACCATACAATGCACATTTACATACGTTTTTTTCTTTCTGCCATAAATGCACATTGCAATTACGTATTAAAACGTAAACAATTGTTTTGAGGAAACGCAATACGTACTAGTTAATTATTTAAATTATTATAAAAAAATATTTTTCGATATTTCGATGTCGATGTCGCCTATGTACATTCGTAATCAACCGCTAATACAATTGAATTTCTATCTTGGGTCAGCATTACTTACTAAAACACATTTCTTCCTGCAGAATTTCCAATCTACAAAACACCAGTGCATAACTCTGAAACTCATCTCATTTCGTCTCATCAACCCATTATTGGCCCACTGCTGGACACGGGTCTTCTCTCAGAATGAGAGAGTTTAGGCCATAGACCAACGCATTGGCAAGTGCTAATTGGTGGACTTCACTCACCTCCGAGAACTTTTTTTTAAGAATTCTCGGATGTGTAGGTTTCCTCACGATGTTTTCCTTCAAAGTCCAAAATTACCAAAAAATTAAAAGAAAATCGCATTTCTATTTAACGGATTAATAAGCTATCAAAGAAAAAATGTAAATGGCAGTGACACGCAGTGACACAGTCTAAGAAAAGTCACAGATAATTTTCATCTTTGATTACTTTGTTAGTAAATGCAGCAACGACTTAAATTCTAGAGTAACTAACTGGTCTTCATACCGAATAATGGAAATATCACTTTACAAACGGTATTAATCACGCCCACAGAACAACAAATTAGGTCAAAAGAATTAAATCAGCTAGTATTAGGACCTTAATAAACTTTTGCAAATTCACAGCTCGTCCGTAGTACTGCTTTCACTTAGTTTGTAGGCATGCGTGTTATGGTGTAAGACATACTTGGCAGAAAGACACAATTAGATGTATGCTTAGGATTTTAAGTCTGTAAGTTCATATAAACTTTATTTGGAACGCTGTAATTTGTTGAAATTACTTATCATACATATTTGCGTAACCTTGACGTACAATTTCAAATATTCATTCCCCATTTCACCTCCCTCATATCTTCAAAACGTCATGTATGTTAAAGATAAACTATGTTATATACCTAATATGGAACTCCTGTGCAAATATAATGATACTTCTAGGCCTTTTTTTTTGTTCTCGAGGGAGAAACCTTCAAAAGGTACCCGACGCCGCGGGAGCGACGCGGGTTTATGTGGGATTTTAACCGCACTAAAACCCCCGGTGGCCGTCCTCGGCGCTATAAAGAGGACTCCGGGATCTCGAAACGGATACTTTTTTACTTTAATACTTTAGACCTTTAAGTCAGTTTTAGTGTTTTATGTTTCTTTAGCAGGTTTTGTAACTTCTGAATCTGATGGTTACCTGCCATCTCCTTCACGTTGTTTGCTTAGACACACTAGTCGGGGTTTCGGGTCTGTACTTCTTTTGCCTAGAAACGAGGCCACAACCTATATTGGACCTCAAATGGATGGATTTGTATATTTAGTGGATAGACTATACTTACTTTATGTAAAGATAAGATGGATCGTGTAAGTTACATATTATTTGTTGGACGATCTATCTACGACGACTATAGCTTATCATCACTACATAGTATAAAACATAGTCGCTTCCCGCTGTATGTGTCTATGTATGCCTAGAGCTTTAAAAATACGCTACGGATTTCAATGCAGTTTTATTTAAAAGATAGATTGATTCAAGAGGAAGGTTTTTATGTCTAATACATGCATAAAATAGAGGAGGAACACTAATAATTTTGAGTTTTAGACTTTTAGGCGGAACGAAGTTCGCCGGGTCAACTAGTTATACTATATTTGTTTCCTCCTTAGATAAGTAAGGTAGAATTAGGTAAACGCATGGTTTCAATTAACTTTGAAGAAATTAATTAGGAAACTACATTAAACTAAATGAATAGGCCATAACTTCGTTATTGTCCAGTTTTTCTCATGTCGCGTAAAATGACAGTAAACAATGTTTTATGATGGGTACTATAGTAATAGTATGTATTGTCTCAAATTCGCTTTCAAAGCTTAGATAATTAGCCCTGTGTATTTCGATTTTACACTAAAGGTTCCGTAGCACCAACCAAGATATTAGTTACTTATATCGTCAACCCATTATTGCCCACTGCTGGGCACGGGTCTTCTCTCGGAATGAGATAGTTTCAGCTGTAGTCCACCGAGCTCGTCAAGTGCGAATTTGAGGACTTCGCATACCTACGAGTACTTTTTTTTAAAAAGAACTCTCGGGTGTGTAGGTTTCCTCGCGATGTTTTCCTTCACCGAAAAGCAGTGATAATTAATTTCTAACACGCACATAAATCAGTGCGTGCCTGGGATTGAACCTCGGACCTCCCGATTGAGACGTCCGGACCTCCCGAGGTCAATATGGTGTCACAGTGAGACACAAAAGAGATAGAAAGGTTCAATAAATATTGTTTAATCTCTTTATTCATTTATTTCTTGTACATTTTAGTATTCTTTTATTGAAATAAAATATTGTTTTGTTAATTATTTATTACAACAATCAATAAATAGTAGACGCTTTGATGTCATGACCTCTTTTCTTATTTTCGGTACTAATAGCTTTTCAGTGTCTCTTAAGCAGTACCGATAATATTACTTATAATACAATTAAAAAAGTAATTACGTATATATTTTCTATTAAATGTAATGTATTAAAATTACCAATATGGAATTAACTGCTACATATTCGTGTAAGCACAGATCGATACCCACAAAGAAACATCTGGTTTCTTCATTCAAAATGTAAAAATGAAATATTCGTCCCAATGAGGACATTAAAATTCACCGTTTACTCTACTTGCAAGTGTAAAATCGAAAGTCGTTTAATAAATCCAGACAAAAAGGTACCGAAGGGAAAAAGTTGTTGGGAGGTATTTATGACGTAATTAAATACACGTGTGCTTTCAATTTATTGATAAGTAGGTGATATGTGTTATCATTGATAGCCTAGTCTTATTACCTTATTACCTTATTTCTTATTATTATTAGAATTGCGAAAGTTTGTGATGACGTATGTTTGATACTCTTACACGCAAAAACTACGAGTGGAATTTCGCTGATATTTGTGCACACACATTGTTGATGACCTTTTTTTAAGTGGGTAATCCTCATGGATGGATAATCCTCTAACCGGCTAGACCCCCACTGTGTTTTCTCCACGCACCGTACGGCAAGAACACGGGTACGGTTTCGCATTCATCCGCGAACCCGCCGGTGCCTGGCCGCTCACGCAGCCTCCCCCCGCGTGGAGCATGAAGCTCGCCTACAACAGCAAGGCACGCCAGAAAACACAAAGAAAAAAAACACATTTATTTATTTATTTATTTATTTAAAGTTTTGAAACACCTTAATCTAAGGGTTACAAGGGTGAACTTAATGCCTAATGGCATTCTCTGCCAGTCCACCCTGGGCGACAGCGATAATCTGTGGTAGGTATATAAAAGTAAACAATACATGATGATATACATTGTAGGTCATCACCTAGATTAATACAGAGGATAATAATCACTACCGAAACGGATGAAACGACAGAAACCACCTAGAGATGCACCTATAATTTACCTCTTTTATCAGGCAAAATCCTTATTTTTATTTTTTTGTAATAATTAGCATAAATAGCTTGACGTCTATAACAATTAACTATATCTTGATTTATTGCGAAGAAACATTACCATAATACATGTACTGTATTAAGGTAGTTTCTTCGCAATAAATCATAAATATTATGTAAAACAAGGTGGCAAAAATGTATACAAAATCTGTCAATTGACATTTGACCAATGTGTCACGTCATCCTGAGAGCAATAGAACAGAACTTTGAGCGTTATGCATGCATTCATACTGGATATAAGCTGGATATAGCCAGGTTTTCCCTGGATCGATGCTCTTCCTCACGCCACTAAGGTTCCACGCAAGGACCCTAGCTTAAAAACCGGAACTGCGTATCGCCTCTTTACAAAATTAACGTGGCAAGTACAAATTGACCTTTTTTGTTAAATTACATAATTATCATGTTTGTCCGTAAATTTGCTGGTAAATCATTAGGTAATATTTTTAATGATCGTATTAGGTCTGTTTAAGTCCATTCATTTTAATTAATTTTATTTTGTGTAACTCAAAAATTAGCATCCAATACATGAAATGAAATGGATGAATGATTGATTTATTGAATTTCCAAAAATATATACTTATGCGAAATTGTACTTCTAAAATGTTTGGCAAATTTGGTATTACGCATTTAATTGATTAATACGTAATAATTATAAATTCAATACGTGAAATTCGAGAATAGGTACGACATTATTTCGTAATAATCAACATCACAAAGATTTTACCATTAATATGACATTTAATTACTGTGATATACGAAAGTATCAAAAATACCTACCGTAAAATAGAAATACGCGTTTTGTTTATTAGTTTGCATATAATATGACCATTTATTTTTACAATAACTTGAGACGAGACAATAATTGTCTCTCAATAAGTTATTAGTAATCGTATTTCATTACGTTATGATTATTTAATAAAAAAAACACCACCTACTTACATAAAGCTACACCAAATAGCACCCATCTTCGGTAGATGTGGGGTGAAGCCCACTAAGTAGCAGCCACTAATTAAAACTACAAACTACTCCTAAAAATATTCAATAGCAAACCTTTTTTTGTTTTATTTTGGAAAATGGTAGAGCTCTTTGTGACGTGTTATGACTTAAAAATAGTCTGCTTGTTAAGAATATTGTTAAGAACTGCAGTGTGTTTTATAGACAATACAATTAAGGATTTATACGAAACTTCAATTGAATTGATTGGAAACTAATCGAATACTGGTGGGGCCGGTGACCCTTCCTAAATAAAAACTTTGAAAGGTGTGACAAGAAAGACATACAAGTTACATGAGGGCTGCCTACAGCAACGCACCTGGATGAACTCGGGCTTAACCCGAATCCTTTCTGTGGTTAATTGTAAATATCCGTGAGCTATTGCTACTCAACATCAGGTCCATTATAATTCAAAATAAATACATCACTCGAATATTATATAGTAGCAGATTATAATGAATATATGATTATATTTCATAAAAATATATCGCAAGGCAAAATAAAATATTTATACAAAACAAAATAATTTATTTTTGTATTTGTGGAGAAAATAAACGATTATTATTATTTTTGTTATATATTTTGATACTCTGGACTTGCCAGGTAATATGAAATAACACGGGCACAGCCAAGTGTTAATTCAGATTGGTGATGTTTATATCGTGTAATGGGTTATTATCAGAATCTAATTGAAGAAATTTTCGGGCTATTCGACATGTATTAAGTATTGCAGCATTATTATTATTATTTCTTCATGTTTCATCTACAGATAGATAGTACCGAAAATCGAAACAGTCCGTATCATACCCAGCAGCACAGTCACCTTAAGTTTGTATTATTTCCGATGAACATACTTCCGGGTCACAAGAACCTGTCCGACGGCTTTTATAACGATAACTTTTTGTCTATTTATGTATGTATGCATTACGCCTAATGACATACACATGCGTATGCAAAAACATAGGTTATTCATGCTTATTCAGTTAATAAATTTAGAAAAAATATAAAAAAGCAAGTCATTCATTATATCAATAATTACATTGAACATTTCATATTAGATTTACATACGGCTTGTTTACGTGATATTTCTGCCATGTAATTAAATTTATACGAACTTAATTGGTTAATAATTGAAAGAAAAAATCTTCTGCGAACTACCTGTTCGTTAACCTCGTTCGTTCGGTAACCTCTTTTCTTTGAGAAGAAGAACACGTTGCCTGCGTTTTAATTTTCAAAGAACTTTCAGCTGGTGCTTTAGAGATCTAAATTATCTCAAACTAATTGATCCCTGGTGCGTTGGAAACCTGAGCAATTCCCTAAAATACGGTTTTGAAATTAATTTATATTTCCCAAAAAACAATGACTTATAGGTACTTGAAATTATAGTACTGTGCGTCAGGGACCAATCCATCCCTATATTTTTATATTGCGTCTATGAACTTACCCTTAACAAGAAAACAATTATGCATATGTATTTGTCTTGTTAATATATAAAGAACTTTACAAGTAAGAGCAACCCGCAACTTGTGAAAGAACATGATTTTAGACTACGCACAATACGTTATACATAGCACAGGTACATAGTGAATAACATCTTAACAAAGCAAATTATTAAAGAAGATAAGATAATTAAGTTTATTTTGCTAATTTTATAAATGTATGCAAGTTTGTTGAAAATACTGCAAAAAGTTACCATGAAAGAGATTAGATTAAAAAAATATATAGAATGAAAAAATAACGAAGTGGTAATCAAATTCTCGGTCTTACTACTGGTAGTAAGATTGGTAGTAACACGGGGAATTAACCTTACTCGCTGAGTTTCTTGGCGCATTTTTCTGCTGATGTCGACTTCCAATCTGATGGAAGAGTAAGAAAAAATATATGTGACATTTTGTAAGTGACTATACAAAGTAGAAAATACATTTCATGTCATTTCAGTCAAACTTCGAAGCATTCTACCATATTAAACCAATAGCTTCATTATAAAAACTTTGTGCTACTTTATAAAGGTAAAAAGGTATCGGTTGGTGGCAGAAAGAAACTCATAAGTAATTCTATCGCTAGCTGCATACGTTTGACCTATGACTTTGCAAGTTGTCTCGAGGAGGCTCCCGAGCGCCAGTGCCACTCGACTCAAGTTCTCAGATAATCCACCCGCATACATACATTTTTACCCGACTACGTCAGAAGGAGGGTAATGTATTTCAAGCGCATGTATGTTTGTCTTTCTATTTGGCGCGCGCTACAGCGCAAACTGTTAGACGGTTTGTTATTTTTTTTATATAATTATAATAATGAAGTAGCAAACGAGCATGCAGTCCACTTGATGGTAAGTGGTCACTGCTGGACATCTGTGAGCAACTTTATATAGAACATAGGTTTTATCCGAAGTCGATCACGATCACGATGGTCGCCTCATATAAAAGTGCCGGCAACCACCCTTCCATCGAAACGCAAGGAATGCTTCACGGTAGAAATAGGTGTGGCGGTGGTACCACCTCGGTAAACTACACTCGTACCACCTTTAGTATTGTAAAATATGAGATTTCACTGTAATCGACTTAGTTTGGAGTGTGACACAGATACATGATACTTTTAATTACAAGGAACTTTTTTAATAGTTTGAGGTAGCAAACGAGCTTACATTCCAATGGATGGTAGCTAATCAAAGCTGCCCATGGACTGTAGGCTACTTCATGTAGATCAGAGGTTCTACCTGGAGTCCCGAGGCCCGAGGCCCCGAGTCCCGAGTCAAGGTAGCTGCACATATCTGTACTAATATATCAAATGTTAGCTTCCCCACATATAACAGGATGCGGCATAAGTTAGTACCGTGCGAAGATTTACTTAATAAGTTAAATAAATGGTAAATTTCCAACAGATGCAATTTAAGGTACTACTTATTTACGAGGGTTATTTGTAGAGATTGGCTGTCTGTCTGTCCCGTAATTTTATTTATTTTCAGAGAAGATCTAGCCAAAACAGTATACTAGCCAATTTTCCCTTGCGGCCAGAAATTGGCCGAATATTCCGGCTCAGCCTAAACATACCTACGTTAGTTAATTATCAGATTACATTCATCTAGTTTTACTCGTGCTTTTGCCTCCTAGGTGATTCATGTCCACAGGATCTTCAAAATCAATAGATATATTAAAATATTTCATTTTATTTATCATCATTATCATAAATTGAAATATCATGAATCTAAACTCGTCTAGCCGGGAATCGAACCCGGTACCCATTGCGCGTCAGACCGGTATGGTATTCGCTTTGCCACGCGAGTCGATTAAAAGTTAATTTTATAATATTCAATTTATCATCATAATCGTCAAATGATTCGGAAACATAATTTACCGAAGGTAAGTGTACTTTTCCTTAATTTTAACACGTGGCGGTTTCTGTTTCGGCCGAAAGAACGACGGTAGCCGGAGGTTTGGCTTTTAATATTTTATACATAAAGACAAACAAAGAAGATAAATATCTTTTATATAGGCCCTCAATATGCTTTTATGTAAATTTGCATATTCCGTAGGTACTTCATTATACTGAGAACCCTTGAAACGTATTATATAATGAATTTAAACGACCCACCATCTTTATTCATGTTTGTATTTAAACGACTACTTATACTCGCTTAAAATTGAGACCAAAGCGATGTAGATATTCAATTGCACTCATTAACCTAATAACATATAACATATTTTACGTCTTTGGACATGTAATCGGAAATTTTTAAATATACAATGTTACAATGGCTGCCTTTGTGATATCGGTGCTAACTACCGGGGACAGACTTAGTATTAAATGTTTCAAGGTGTTAGATTGAACATGGTTTGCCAAAAAAGGTTCCACCGCCACACTTATTTATGGCGCGAAGCATTTCTTGCGTTTCGTATGAAGGGTGTGGTTGCCGCCACACTTTTATATGAGGCAACCATCATAGTCCTTGGGAGTAGCAATGCATCTGTGATTTACTTCAGGTGATCCCATGTTCTATTTGAAGTTGCTTACAGATGTCTATGAGCGGCAATGACCACTTACCATCAGGTGGATTGCATGTTCGTGTGCTGTTCGTGTGCATGTTCGATCCGATAAAAAATCTATGGATTCACGGGCTCCTCCAAGATGGGCGGCTGCCCAGCCGCTTCGTCTAGTCTTTACGATGCTATGTAACCACACATAGCGTCCTTCCCAGGGTCGGCTGACCGAACGTTCAAGCTCCCACTCTACCCGCCCGCAACCCCGGAAGACCCTTTTAGTCGCCTCTTACGACAGGCAGGAGATGCAGTAGCCCTATTCAAATCCCGGAACTACAGGGACCATATAATAATGCCTAGAAATGTCTTACTTAGTATCTTCGTGCTATGGTTGTTATTAATACTTATATTCTTAGGGTTGGACTTAAATACCAATGGTGGCCTGCGGTAATCATTGCGGTCAATTACATCATACGTGCCCTTTACCGAATCTGAAATAAAGTAAAATTAGGTCAGGTTTCTCTTAACATTTAGGCACTGATTTATTTATTCATAAGTTACATCAGCAAAATAAATACGAAAAAATAACAAACTCTCTTGCAAAATAGGTGTCATTTCTGTTGGTAAATTGCTTTTGTATAAGACAAAAATCATCATGATCTAGCCATATCTGTCTCACAACGGGCCATGGGTCGCCTAGTCTACCAAGCTGATTAACTTGCTGCAAATTGATAGACTACACATGAAACCACATTTTTTATTTCTCCACAATTAAGGTAGGTAATTGATCATTTGCACCCTTTAACGAACGGGACCAGAATAGGGCTACGGCATCCCCTGCCTGTCATAAGAGGCGACTAAAAGGGGCTTCCGGGGTTGCGGGCGGCTAGAGTGGGAGCTCGAACTGTTCAGTCTGGTGATCCCGGGAAGGACGTGTGGTGTGTGTATGTGTGGTCGCATACCGTCGCAAAGCAAAGACTAGACGGAGCGGTGGGCCCAGCCGCCCATCTGGGAGGAGCCCGATAGGGCAACGCGCTCGGTGGATTCCGGTTGAAGTCGTTTCGAGATCCCGGAGTCCTCATTTTTAGCGTCGTGGACGGCCACGGGGGCGGTAAAAATCCCACATAACCCTGCGTCGCTCCCACGGCGACGGGTACCTTTTGAAGGGTTTCCCCTTGACAACAAAAAAAAGGTAAATGATATGATGATGAAAAAATAATTTATTTTTGAAACTTTATACACTCTCAGGTGTTACAAAAATTGTCTCTTTTGTCACATAAATTGCGTATTAAAAATATGGTTTTATAAATTATGATTTACCCTTTACAAATCAATTGATGAACATTGAAACTAATTTACATAACACGTACTTACTAAAAACCAAGGTAGGTGTTTCTCAAGCTCGTCATTTTTCCGGTGTCGATTCGAAAATTAACGCGGCCGCGTAATCTTCTAACTCCATAGCCAGTGACATGTAGTTACGAACTAACTAGACTCCTAATTTAAGCTCTACGTTCCCCTACGTGAATCTTAAGCACGAGCATCTTAAAAATTATGTTTTTTAACCGTTTTTCCAAAGGAAAGAGGATATTTATTTGTCGCGTATATTCTTTTTTAGCAAAACGACCATGACAATCACAGAGGTTACGCATGCTACGGGGTTGCTTAATTTTGAGATTAAAGATGGCACGTCTCAAAATAAATCTTCCTGGTAACACTCTTTTCAAACACAACATGTTACAAACAGGACTACAATACAACTAACAAACAGAAATGAGTGCGACGGCAGGATCATCGTAGAACTTGAAGAATTTATAAGAACTCGTTTTTTTTTTTTATTAGGAGTTTATTTTATTACCACGTCTACAGCCGCTGGACACCATCTCATAATCAAACACTTGTCCGAATATTCAAATACATCTTCCGAGAGACATTTTTGGTGCTAATATTCGCTTTCACTTGTTCACAGTATACTAAAAATTTATGTAATTCAATTAGTTTGTCTTTGTGTATAAGATGTGTACGTATGTAGGTAGCTATAGAGATGACATAGCCCATTTTAATTTAGTAGTAATTGTAAAGTGTAGGTACCTAATATTTCGTTATTACCCTCTTTAAGGGTTGTCCCTAACATCACAGAGAGACACGTAGATACAAAGTAGAGAGATTTGGGAAGTCCGTTAAAACCGCCAGTAGGTGTTAATATCGTAGCGTGTGTTAATAGCAAATCATTGATAGCGTGTTTACAATGCTTAATTAATTTCTGTAGCATAACTAGTATCCTAAAAAAATAGGTAAACCTTAATCTTAACTGTTTTTAATGTTTTTTAAGCAGGTATACATATGTGTCACATTATGCTATTCTTTGTACTGCTATGAAATTTTCTTTGGCTATCGTCCGCTCGTCCTTTTGAGGACAGCGTCATTGAGACCGTCTCAAAAAGCTATTCGTTGTTAGGATAATAAGTCTGCATTAAAACGTTTCAGTCTGGCGCAACGTAGAGATACCGTCAATAGTGGACGTATGAATGGGGAGCTTCCTGTAGAAGCGCTTCATTGCGTAGATTTTGATTTTAAGCGCTCTGTTTAGTTTAACAGTGTCGGCGTCTAGATTATTTTGAAATTTCTGTTACCGTATTCTACTGGGGCTCCAGATGAAAGAGATTTCAAAATTTGTCGAAAAAATAACAAATAAGGTCCCCGTTTGATTTTTTTCTTTTTTCTTTTTCGGTTATACTGTACATGGTACGAACCTCCCCATTCCCCTTCTTGTGATCTACTTGGTCGTACGTCGTTAACTCGTTAGCGTCCCATTGCTGGGCTCGGCCCTGTTTCAACAGCAGCATTTTTTATTTTTTTAGAAATAAAAACGGATAGGTATTACAAAAATTCCTTAAAAGTATTATTTTTATTTATAGAAATTGAAAACAAAATGATGGATAGGACAACATGAAAACATGTAATTATTTTGATTTGCTTTTTTGAACCTATGAACTTCTTGCTTCATACATGCCTTTTCAATTTTTGGGGACTATGGGGGATGTATAGGTACAATAACTCTATAACTAAGTTTATAAGATCATCGTCTATCAGTTATTAAGAGCCTTTTCAACTTTAGGCAATAGGTACCATTACACATAGACGAAACTCTAAGAAAACATTGATAACAATTAGAATAATTCAGACAGGTGGGAATGAAGCTTCTGCTATAGATACCATATTGAATAAAATATGGATGAAATATTAGATACACATTTTTTTGCTAAATAGGTACATATCACAGATTTATGGTATGCTGATACTTTTCTGTTGACTTTAGATGGTCGTAGGGAATCTTTGGTGAGTAGTACAATTACCTATTGCCACTATACAATATTTCGCGACTATCGTATATGTACGTACCCACTCTCAAGCTGTTACACATACTTTAATTTTCTTGTTTCAGAGTTACAAATAACCGAACCACATAGCACGTTCTGCGCTAAAGTGAAAAATGGCAATCGATCTAAACGGCTCGTAAACTTGAATCAAAAGTGTGCTGAGTAATTAATACGGGTGACATAAGTGGATCCCTCGATCAGTTTCGCAATACATTACGCCATTAGAAAGCTGAAGCCGTCCACGTTCCTGGTGCCTTAAAAAGAATCAAAATAAAGCCACGATTTAAATTCCCTCCACGACCTTGCGTGTGAGGAATCTTCATTTATTATGTTCGGAAATCACTTGACAGAAGTGGGTCACGCGTGATACGTATTGTGTGCAATTTGGGTTTTTGGTATTGCAATTCTATGACTAAACCGAAATTATCAGAATTTTTTGACATGTCACAAAGTGAGAATGTAGGATAGCGAAGTCAATATTTCGACAAATTGAGTTAAATAAATGAGACTTATGACTATGACCTACTAAGCGCTTCTTTATGCTTTACCTACATATAATTTAATTTATTGCTTTATATATAATGTCTGCTGTTGTGTATTATATGTTCAAAAACGTATAAATAAATGAAATACTCATAATGACGTACTTTATCGTCTAAACTCCAGCAAACAAACAAAGACATCGTGGTAAAAAGGACAGACATTAGGACAGTCCTTTTAATGACCGCGCGCTTTCTGAAACTCTCCAAAACGCGAGCACAATTGTATTATTTGAAGGTGGTAGAAGTCTTTGAGGTTAGACTCCGGAAGCAGCCCCGCCACACCATTTTCTGCCTATTAATAGCAACATAATTCCCTGCTGGATTCTCGTTTGAAAGATGTGTTATAGGACTCCCATACCACAGCCTTCAAATTGGGGAAACAAACCGAGACATTTAGCTGATCTGGGGTTGAGTACAGATATAGATGGGCGGCAGTAGCCACTTACCACCAAGTGTACTGCATGCACGTTAGCATTCTGCAGAAATATATAAGCATATATATGTCTGCAGAATGCTAATTCCCATTAAGTCCCTTTTATTCTCAGCATGCGATGTGCCGCCACGCACAGATTTCTTGATTCAATTCTCAGTGAAGTAGATAAGTGATGAATTATAAATGATTTCTTTTGGGTCAAAAATTAGGCAACAGTGATTTAAATAAGATAGTGATGAAAATGCACGATCATTTACACTCTAATTAGTTATACCTAATTTGTAGACTTCACACACCTCTGAGAACTTTTTTTCAAAGAACTATCGGGTGTGTAGGTTTCCATACGATGTTTTCCTTCACCTTAAAGTAGTAATAATTAATTTCTAAAACGCACAAAATTTTACAAACACCAGAGGTGCGATCGTGTCTGCGATTTAAAAACCATTAGGCTATCACTGCTCAATGAAATTCATATTTTTTCGAGGGAGAAACCTTCAAAAGGGACCCGATGAAGCTACAAAGAGGACTACGGGATCTCCAAAAGAGCGCAACCTGAGTCCTTTGAACGGGTTTCCCCATCGGACTCCTCTCAGTCGAGCGACTAGGCCCACCACTCCGTCTGGTCTTTGCGACGGTATACCGGCGTCCTTCCCGGAGTCGCCTGACCAAACGGTTTGAGCTCCCACTCTAGCCTACGAAAGCCCGTATAATCGCCTCTTACGACAGGGATGAGATACCGTAGCCCTATTCTAATCCCAGAACTACAGGGACGCAAATTTACTCAAATGTACATCGGGCCTGCAATTTTTAACTATTTTCGCGTTTTTTCGCGGTTATTTTAAGTAAATTATTATTATATATCACTTACCTAAATTATAGAGTTGTACCTAAAACCCAGCTACCTGTTGAAAAGCAGTCACCGTGGCCTATGGATATTAAAATTTACAACACCAGAGGAGTCGCCAATGTATCGCCGGCTTTGAGGGAGAGCTTTTCGAGGAGCCTTACACCCTTCTCGAGGAGCCCCGTGTCATAGCGTTCCGATAATGAATACTCATACATTTTTACATAATGCGCACTTGCGTCCGCAAAGATTTTGCGAATATGGAACTGCAGTTTGACCACCAAATCTTCGCTAAATCTAAAAACCGCCCTCTAAACTACTTCTGTATTTTATACTGGTTAATAGTATGTGTAGATGCAGATGCACCTCCCTGAAAATAAATCTGGCGGTGCCCATATTGGCTTCAAATTAAAAATAGACTGAATATTGGCATTCTTATTCACATTCGCGAATGCTCAAATAGTAACGACAAAGTACGACAATTTAGAAAGTCGCAAGCAGCAACACTGCATATACGTCAATATTCGATCTGTCAAACTCAAACGTCAAACCTTAGTCTGACAATTGACAAATTGACATTGACTTATTCTAAGTTGGACACGGGTGTTGAGTCAACTTTCGTATTTTATAATTTTACAGACTAAGTTAAATAAGTAAACCATGGCTTACTTGACTCAACCGGACTACGTGAAGTACGTCTGCTCTTGTGGGCAGATGAAACCGATAACCAATCTATACTTCTGTCGACATTGCTTAAAAATACGCTGCGGTTTCTGCATTTGTCATGAGGTAAACGTTTGTTTAATGTATTCATGATTAATAGAACATATTGTACATCTTTCTTCTTCTTACTGTAATCTAAAGAAGATTCTATAATACGTGTATACATAAATCAGATTTGGGTTAAGTATGTAATGATGTCACTACATTTGGGCGTTCCTTTATTTCATTATTATGCACAATGCAACACAAATACAATTCATACCTTCATACATTGGCGGCGGTATCCCCAAATTAACCTCATACACTAAAGATTCAGATTTGACTCCCAACCAAGCAAATATTCTTCTTCTTCTTGATAAATTTTGATGTCTGGGTTTTATACTCACCTAAGTATGCCCATGCATACCTAACATAAGAGATTCAAGTATGAGACTATATTAAGATATAAATTGTGATTTATTATGTTGCATGCAGTTGCAAACATACAAATCTATCAAAAGAATATAAATCTATATCCATCCATAACAATGTTCAATATGATCTGTAGTACAGCTTCTTATTTTTTAATAATTTATATATTTGATCTATGATTGGAACATACAAAGTTAGGACTAATTATTTGTACATAAATTTATTTCTAGGTGGATTCCCACTACTGTGCAAATTGTCTGGAGAACATGCCCTCCTCTGAGGCCAGATTGAAGAAGAACAGATGCAGCAGTTGCTTCGACTGTCCCAGCTGCTTCCACACATTGTCCACTCGAGCCACCCTCACCCAGCCCCGGCCAGACCCCGCTGCTGGGGATGCTAAGGTGGAAAACAAACAGGCGAAAATAATGTACTACCTGTCTTGCTTCAATTGTAGGTGGACTTCTAGGGACGTGGGCATTCCGGATCAGCCTGTAGGTAAGTTTACATATTCTGAATTTTTTACTGGATCTTCACAGTTTAGGCTGTATTCCATTAAAGTATTATTGTAAAAGAATATTCTCTGTCATCTGTCAATATGTAAGTACCTTCATCGACTCTTAAAGTCAATTATAACACTATGATTGGGCTGCAGGAATCTAGTCCACCTTTGCTTATCATCATGTAACAGTGTGTTATATCATGTCAAGTGGGTTGAAGGGTTTCACAGGGATTTGTAGCGTGAAGTGGTCCTTGCATTTTAGTGAAAGTTGTATAATAGCTCAATTTTACATGAGGTGTAATCTTAGTCCTTAACAGTGGCAACATGTCTGTGATTGACTTTAAACAGAACCCTTTTTGTACGTGTTACCGGTGTCCATGTATCTTGTATGTATCCATCCATCTTATTAGAAGAAATAATAAGACTTGGAATCCTTTGATTTAATCCTCAAGAACTTATCATTAAACTCAGTTAGGGGGTTCCTGTTAAATTGATCATTTTCTTTACATTTTAGTTGAGGACAGCAGACGTTGTCAAATAAATTTTGATTTAATAAATGACAATAACTTCGTAAGATATCGACAAATCATAAAATACTAGTGTTGGGTTCTTGCCCAGACAGATATCTGAATGATGAATTGTGATTCCTGCTATGGGTCTTAGTGTTTGTGTATTTGTCTTTGTTTATGTCAATGGCACCTAAGATAGGAGAAAATCTTAATGCATTCCATTACATGCTAGGCCTTATGAGTCTTGAAAGACTGCTCAGGTCCAATCATACTCACCTTAGCAACTTGCAGGACAAGTACCTTTTTTTATTGTTTACATGCGAGAAACCTTTGAAAGGGACCCAACACTATAGGAGCGACGCAGGTTATGTGGAAATATTACCTCACTAAAGGGTGGCTGTACTCAGCACTGCATGGAGGATTCCGGGATTTCCGACGAAAAACACTCCGAGCGCGATGCCCCTTTCGAGCTCTTCTCCGGTGAGCGAATACCCTCGCCGCACCTGCTCTTTTCTCTACGGAACTGAAGATGGTGAACGGTGGTCAGTTCGAGCTCCCACTTTAACCGCCCACAACCTCGAAAATACCTTTTAGTCGCCTCTTACGACAGGCAGCGAACACCATAGCCCTACTCTGATCCTCGACCTACAGGGACAACATTACAAGTACCTATATGTACCCTTTCTTATGCAGTTGGCAGAGAGATGCAATACTCAATATACCTAACATAATAATAATAATTAAAAAGAGTTCCATGATGACTGGTGTAATTATACATATAGATATTTGCTTTATATTTCTATCTACATTACATTAGGTGTGAAGATGAGGCGTCAACCTTGCGCGCGACCGCAAATGCTCATGCATCTAAACCACAGTTCTTCAAACAGAAAAATCGTATTTATGAAGACCTTGTAAAACTTGTTTGTTTTTACCCGACTGTGTCAGAAGTAGAGGAATGTTTTTATGTTAGTTTTTTCTTGTGAAATGCCATGATAATTAAGTGAAAAAGATTTTTATTGATTCTGTACTTATATGTCGAGAGAACGTAGCTCACACAACCATCACAGCTGAATCACGAAAGGCCTCTTCCCCATTTTAAATAACATTAATGTAAAAGCATTGCTTGTTACGTCGATATTATAAATCTATATCTATATTGTCTTAAAGTACCGACTAATAGCATGGACGTTTTTAGGAGAAGGTATCTCGGAAGACTAGAGCCCCCGAGAAGAATTATTTTTTTTAATTTCGGGTCTATTCTAGACCTCCTTGTTGCAATGTAATGACGAATAAAATTCTTAGACTAGCTAAACTTTGCCTACGACGACGCCTTTTCCTAGTTCTTATATTTCAAACTTCAAGGTACATTACATAAATACATCAATATCTATATCTCAAAGACCCAATATAGCAATGTCTATATACCCATCAGCCCTATATGCTACACAAGGGCATAAATCCAAATGCTGCTGCATAAAATAAATACTTTGTGCAAACTGCTTTTTTTTATATGACTGAAGTAGCAAACGAGCATGCAGTCCACCTGATGGTAAGTGGTCACTGCCGCCCATGGACATCTGTTATCAACTTATAAAGAACATGGGTTCTATCTGAAGTCAATCTCAGATGCGTTGCTACTTCCGAGGACTATGATGGTCGCTTCATGTGAAAGTGTGCCGGCAACCACACCCAAGAAATGCTTTACGCTAGAAAAAGGTACTTCTCCAGTCGAACTACACTGGTTCTACCATCTTAAAAAATAAAGAAATAAAACACTCAGTCTTTTCCATATATAGCATCAGGAGGATGGCCGGAAAGAACGAATCCGTATGCGGTGCGAATAAATCAACTCCTCGAATACTACAAAGCTATCGCTCATCAAGAAAAGCAAGAACGACTGGATAGAGAGAGGAAGAAGTTTCCCATCAGAGGAAAATATATCACCCTCACTGTGAGTAAAATGTCATTTAAAATTTTGCACTATATTTTGTTAGCAAATATTTTGATCTGATGGTATTTTCAAAGATATACCAAGTTCATTAATTATATTTTTTCAGTTAACCACCAGAACGAAATCGTAATACTCATAGCATATTAATACATATTTTTAGATATTATGTGTATAAAAAAATGTGGTCTCTGATAAATAATGTAACTGACATTATTTTTTGGACCACCATAACTTTGTTCCCAATATTCATATCTTTTATTCATATACATTTAAAAAAAGACAACATTTTTCTACGGCTTCCAAAGGTGTATTCCTATGTACAATTTTTATTACAGGATAAGACTGGTCTAACGGGTGCGATGGCCTGCAACATAGCTGGACTACCATCAAGCGAAAGCTCGTCCTCAGCCATCGCCAATTTCGTTCCGAGCCAAGCCAGTGAGGAGGTGGAGGAACTGCCCGATGATTACTATACTAAGGAAGTCAATTTGAAACAGAGTGAGTTTTCAGGGTAGATGATAAATCAGATCCACGCGGTACTTGATACCAGTGAAATAAATTAATCCAATTTCCTCTTAACTTTACACCAGTTTCGTGCAAATTAAATTACGTAATATTATGCCCATCCCCTCAACCTTCTACGTTAGATTCGTTCCGCCCACCTATATGTGTAACATGATTACAGGATATATAATTTTAGACTAAGATTATCGCGGAATTGATACATTTTAATACTTGACGGATGCATTGCACACAATTGCATGGGACGTGGTCACGGCGAAACAACGGCGGTCACGACGAAACTCAGCGTGACCGCTGCTAATCCATGCAACTGGGTTGAAATATCGGCAAAAAGAATTCGAAAAGGATTCAAAAACCGCATATTGTGAGTACCCGTTAATGCTCATTTTGAGTTAATGAAATAATGGTATGTCCAAATAATATAGGAACATGTTACATTTTAGTAATATATATATATATATATATATTTTAATATGAGTATATTAATATTTTAAACGCAATATATTATTGGGTAGTTGTAGAATTAAAAATAACTATTTGAGACAGTTTATTTGCTGTCCTGAAAAGTTGCTAATTGTGAGATCCGCGGTGTTAGAACTTAAGCGACGATATATTCGACTAGATGTGTCCCGTCTCTGAAGTGAGTGGTGTCCGCAGTAACAACGATGGCGCAGCGGCTGGCGGCGGGCGCGGCGCAGCCGGCGGCGGTGGCGCGCCTGCAGCCGCTGGCGCGCGCGCTCAGCGTGAAGCGCTCGCAGCGCTGCCGCGCCTGCGACCACAACCTCACCAAGCCCGAGTACAACCCCGGCTCCATCAAGTTCAAGATCGAGCTGCTCGCATAGTCAGTGCATGCGTACTTACATACACACATACTTACATACATACATACTTACATACATACTTACATACATACATACTTACATAAATACATACGTACATACATACATAAATACTAGAGATGCGCGGAATATTCGGTTGCGATTCGGTATTCTTATAAGTGAGATTAGGTCCACCAATTAACGCTTGGCCAGCGCGGAGGACTATTGTCTAAAACTCTCTCATTCCGAGACCCGTGCCCAGCAGTGGGACAATAATGGGTTGACGATACGGTATTCGGCGTATTCGGCATTTTTTCACTATTCGTATTCGGCCGAATTATTCGGTTGTGGTGCCGAATATAATTGGTTCGAGTTTTTTTATTTTGTTGGCTACACGTCATAATATAAGACAAGACAAAACTTTTTTCGTAACATTTATACTATAAATCAACGAAATCCTATAAAGAGTGTGTTAAATAAAACTAATAAAATAAAACAATTAAACTATAAATCAACTTCTTTTTTTAAAATTCAATAACATTGGCATTTTTTCAAAAAACTTATATCAATATTTATTTATATACCTCTAAACAACATTTTATTTTTTTATGAACACACTTTCGGAATTGTTTCTTAATAAGAAATGGTAAACCGAATTATTCAGCCGAATATCCGGTTCGGTAAAAGTCAAACCGTATAGATAGTATTCGGTAAAACCACTATTTGGCGCATCTCTAATAAATACATTACGTTGTTGTATATCCGAATCCAACACCATTGGAATGACGGAGCAATCACCATGCCAAGTCGACACGCAGTGGTACTACCACCACGCCTATTTGTACCATGAACCGATTCTAACATTTCAGTGAAAGAGTGTGGTTGCCGGACTGACTTTTGTATGAGACGACCACCTCCAGATTAGCAATGCACTCTTCTTAGATAAAAGGTTGTTCTATATGAAGTAACTTAAAGATGTCCATGACAAGAAGTCACTCTCACCTTCATAGTCTGAGACAATCCACATTTATGTCCAGAGATACTGATGATCCGAATTTGGACGCCTATCTACACATACACATTACCCATATGCATTCATATCATGTTTATGTACTTCTCATCAACCCATTATTGGCCCACTGCTGAACACGGGTCTTCTCTCAGAATGAGAAAGTTTAGGCCACAGTCCACCGCGCTGGCAAAGTGCGAATTGGTGGACAGTGCGAATTGGTGGAATTGTAAGGATTAATGTTTATGTACTTATCAAACATTAATCCTTACAATTGCCATAGTTACCACATGCCCGAGGTGAAGATAATCTCGTACGAGCCAGTGAAGGCCGGCGAGACGACGGCGCTGCTGTTGAAGCTGACCAACCCGACCGGCCACGAGATGCAGATCAAGCTGATGCAGCCGGAGGACATCCCGGAGCCGGACGAGGCGGAGGAACCGCAGACCATCGACAAGTCCTTGGAGAAGTCGCTGAATCTAGAAAAGGTGAGCTTTCGTTTATAGATTTATGAGTTTTGATTTTGAGAGTTGTGAATTTTTTAATACAAATAGAGGAATAGCATAAGAATTGTTTGTTGTCATTTCTAAGCTCTTCCAGTTTTTGTGTGAGTGCGTGTGTGACAGTCTTATAGAGAGAAAGGAAACGTTTTTTTTCGATTTCATTTCACATTCTATCCTCTCAAATACCATAAAACAATAATCTTCTTTTTATGTAAAATTACAAATATTCTAAATTCGTATATAAAATTATAAAATCAAATAGTTTTCTATAAGAGTACAAAGTATATACAAAATGAGGTCGCTACAGTCTTAATAATATTATGAAGGCTAAAGTTTGTGAGGAAGTATGTGTGTTTGTTACTCTTTTACACCATATCACTACCTCCGGATTTTACACTGCATGCTTGTTTACTACTTGTGTGGGATAAAAACCTATGTTAAAGTTATCTATATTCAGTGTTACGTTCCACAGGACATGTCGTGGTGCAAGGTGGTCCAGCGTAAGCCGGACCTGTCCGCCAGTAGTCGCCTGGTGGTCCCCGAGGCCACGTTTACGCTGGCGCAGCGCGACGACGCAGCGGAGTACGACGACGACGCGCAGCACGACACTAGCGAGTGAGTGTACTAGTGTGATATGCACGGGGAATTGTTAGGAAACATTTATAATCAATTCCTTTTTTTTTTACCGACAGCTTCGTTTTATGTATCATCAACACTCGCTGGCGCCACGGAGACTTATACGAGGCGCAGTAACTATTGATAAAAACTATAAAATTGTATTGCTATTTTGACGATTAATTCATATTCAAGTTTATAAGTCATAATGGGAAAGATACATAAGATTAATATCTACCAAGTTACTACCGAAAGAGAAATTAATGTGTCGGTCGTGCCTCTTCATGAATCAAGATGATTGTGATTCTTTCCAGATACAGGTCCATTCCAGGTCTTGTAGCATATCTTGTCAACCCATTATTGTCCCACTGCTGGGCATGGTTCTTCTTTAGAATGAGAAGGTTTTAGGACTTATAGCGTATATAACGTTACTAATAGATGAATACTTTCCTAGCATAATAGTATGGCGCAAGTCGAACAAGCTGGCGCTGCGGCTGCAGGTGAGCACGCCGGCGGACGCGGGGCTCGCGGGGGGCGCGGGGGAGGCGGGGGGCGCGGGGGAGGCGAGCGTCGCACTCGCGCTGCGCTACTCGTACCGCAACACGGTGCCGCCCGCCGCGCCGCGCGACCACACGCTGCACGCCGCGCTGCGCCTCGCGCTGCCCTCGGCCCTACACTGACAACGACGCAGGGTTACCAACTGTCAAAAATGTATCCCACTAAATGCACGCCGCGCTGCGCCTCGCGCTGCCCTCGGCCCTACACTGACAACGACGCAGGGTTACCAACTGTCAAAAATGTATCCCACTAAATGCACGCCGCGCTGCGCCTCGCGCTGCCCTCGGCCCTACACTGACAACGACGCAGGGTTACCAACTGTCAAAAATGTATCCCACTAAATGCACGCCGCGCTGCGCCTCGCGCTGCCCTCGGCCCTACACTGACAACGCAGGGTTACTGACTCTCAAAAATGTATCTCACTAAATGCACGCCGCGCTGCGCCTCGCGCTGCCCTCGGCCCTACACTGACAACGACGCAGGGTTACCAACTGTCAAAAATGTATCCCACTAAATGCACGCCGCGCTGCGCCTCGCGCTGCCCTCGGCCCTACACTGACAACGCAGGGTTACTGACTCTCAAAAATGTATCTCACTAAATGCACGCCGCGCTGCGCCTCGCGCTGCCCTCGGCCCTACACTGACAACGACGCAGGGTTACCAACTGTCAAAAATGTATCCCACTAAATGCACGCCGCGCTGCGCCTCGCGCTGCCCTCGGCCCTACACTGACAACGACGCAGGGTTACCAACTGTCAAAAATGTATCCCACTAAATGCACGCCGCGCTGCGCCTCGCGCTGCCCTCGGCCCTACACTGACAACGACGCAGGGTTACCAACTGTCAAAAATGTATCCCACTAAATGCACGCCGCGCTGCGCCTCGCGCTGCCCTCGGCCCTACACTGACAACGACGCAGGGTTACCAACTGTCAAAAATGTATCCCACTAAATGCACGCCGCGCTGCGCCTCGCGCTGCCCTCGGCCCTACACTGACAACGCAGGGTTACTGACTCTCAAAAATGTATCTCACTAAAACCTTCATAAAAAAAACCCCTAAAATCCTCACAATGAATTATGAATTTTAATTCTTCCTGGCAAAATACCGTATTTCTGAATCTGGTTACAGGTTCCCTGACGACGGAAAAAAAAGATCGGATGTAGTGCATGACCTTTTTTTTTTGTCGTGAGTCGTATGATCATGTAGATTTCCCTTTAAAAACACCTATATGTTTGATTTATAAAAACCCCTAAAAACCCACCCTACTTTTTTATCCCCTAAATTTAGGGGGAAAACCTTGGCAACCCTGCAACGACGTCTATAGACAACTGTACCATGCTGAAAATTGATGTGCTGCAGTTGCTGGATACAACGCCATCTGTTAGCATCAATCGGAAACTAACACTATGTTTTCACCACACTTTAGTGATTACAACTCCATTTGCTGTCGTATATCATCAACTATCGCTCCACGCTGAATACGGTACACTTATTGAGGATACCCTGCAACCAGCTTACATCCGGCAACTGACTATTACGGCCCGTTATAACGGCGTAATCGTGTAATACTGTTATGGTTTAACTGAAAACTTATTATAGGTATACCTACGATAATGTTGTTATTTCTATTTATACTTAACTTATAAATTAATAAAGTATTTTGTTAATATATGTTAATAGAACCACTTTTTTTAAGTAATCGCATTTAACGCAACTGCTTATAAATTACAGTTAAAAAACAACTCGAATAACAATATTGTCAATGCAAATTTTAACGATTATGTGTAGAATTTACGTTGTCTGCAAAAAATGTAGATAACGGTATGTATCCTCTAATGTATAATTGCTGCATAAGATACGAGGGATATTTTTTCAAAGTTAAAGTGGCTAATTGCTGATTATTTAAATTAAATATTTACTTCAATATGTTATACACAAGGACATTAGAATGTGGCAGCTAATATTGTTGTAATTATGTAATACATAGGCGTATATAATTGGGAGGAGTTTAGAGGGTCCGGTCTCTCTCTAGAATAATAACAATTCTTCAAACAAGAGAACGGACGATTTTTTTATTGACCGCCACATTTGAACACCCCCTCTGAAAACACTGCACCATATATGCTTAGTATAATAATTGGGATTATTTATATACTTACTATATTACCTGCAATGCTTCAGAGAATTAATAAAATATTAATACTTTAGAGATCTCATTATCAAAAAAATATCTTTAGTATCGAATTATAAGCGTGATTACGAAAATAATTTTAATAAACTGCTAAACTTTATATAAGCTGCTTTTTTCAACGCGCGTAAATACTCTACCTGATAAATACGCTTCTAAAACCATCGAAAAACCCAAGACACACATTCAGCGTCTCAAAAAAAAGAGCGCTTAATTTCAAAATTGAGCGCTCATTTTAAGTAGTAAAATTTTATTGCTCTTTGCTTAGGTACAACCCATTATTGTCCCACTGCTGGGCACGGGTCTTCTCTCTTAATGAGAGAGTTTTAGGCCATAGTCCACCACGATAGCCAAATGCAAATTCGTGGCTTTTTGCTTAAAGCTTTGTAAATACAACTTTAGATCATGGACGTAAAGTTGCATTGTAAAATAAAAACATTTGACGACAGTTTTAGGTGTCATTTTTGTTCGAGACTGTGTATCTAGTGTATCAAATGTACATCGGGCCTGCAATTTTTAACTATTTTCGCGACAAGCTTTTATAAGAAGTTAGCTAAATTATTATTATATATCACTTACCTAAATTATAGAGTTGTACCTAAAACCCAGCTACCTGTTGAAAAGCAGTCACCGTGGCCTATGGATATTAAAATTTACAACACCAGAGGAGTCGCCAATGTATCGCCGGCTTTGAGGGAGAGCTTTTCTTACACCCTTCTCGAGGAGCCCCGTGTCATAGCGTTCCGATAATGAATACTCATACATTTTTACATAATGCGCACTTGCGTCCGCAAAGATTTTGCGAATATGGTACTGCAGTTTGACCACCAAATCTTCGCTAAATCTAAAAACCGCCCTCTAAACTACTTCTATATTTTGTACTGATTAATAGTATGTGTAGATGCAGATGCACCTCCCTGAAAATAAATCTGGCGGTGCCCATATTGGCTTCAAATTAAAAATAGACTGAATATTGGCATTCTTATTCACATTCGCGAATGCTCAAATAGTAACGACAAAGTACGACAATTTAGAAAGTCGCAAGCAGCAACACTGCATATACGTCAATATTCGATCTGTCAAACTCAAACGTCAAACCTTAGTCTGACAATTGACAAATTGACATTGACTTATTCTAAGTTGGACACGGGTGTTGAGTCAACTTTCGTATTTTATAATTTTACAGACTAAGTTAAATAAGTAAACCATGGCTTACTTGACTCAACCGGACTACGTGAAGTACGTCTGCTCTTGTGGGCAGATGAAACCGATAACCAATCTATACTTCTGTCGGCATTGCTTAAAAATACGCTGCGGTTTCTGCATCTGTCATGAGGTAAACGTTTGTTTAGAGTATTCATGATTAATAGAACTTATTGTGCATCTTTCTTCTTCTTACTGTAATCTAAAGAAGATTCTATAACATATGTACACATAAATCAGAATTAAGTTAAGACTGTAATGATGTCACTACATTTGGGCGTTCCTATAATTCATTATTATGCATAATGCAACACAAATACAATTCATACCTTCATACATTGGCGGCGGTATCCCCAAATTAACCTCATACACTAAAGATTCAGATTTGACTCCCAACCAAGCAAATATTCTTGATAAATTTCAATGTCTGGGTTTTGGGTGGTTTTATACTCGCCTAAGTATGCCCATGCATACCTAACATAAGAGATTCAAGTATGAGACTATATTAAGATATAAATTGTGATTTATTATGTTGCATGCAGTCGCAAACATACAAATCTATCAAAAGAATAAAAATCTATATCCATCCATAACAATGTTCAATATGATCTGTAGTACAGCTTCTTATTTTTTAATAATTTATATATTTGATCTATGATTGGAACATACAAAGTTAGGACTAATTATTTGTACATAAATTTATTTCTAGGTGGATTCCCACTACTGTGCAAATTGTCTGGAGAACATGCCCTCCTCTGAGGCCAGATTGAAGAAGAACAGATGCAGCAGTTGCTTCGACTGTCCCAGCTGCTTCCACACATTGTCCACTCGAGCCACCCTCACCCAGCCCCGGCCAGACCCCGCTGCTGGGGATGCTAAGGTGGAAAACAAACAGGCGAAAAAAATGTACTACCTGTCTTGCTTCAATTGTAGGTGGACTTCTAGGGACGTGGGCATTCCGGATCAGCCTGTAGGTAAGTTTACATATTCTGAATTTTTTACTGGATCTTCACAGTTTAGGCTGTATTCCATTAAAGTATTATTGTAAAAGAATATTCTCTGTCATCTGTCAATATGTAAGTACCTTCATCGACTCTTAAAGTCAATTATAACACTATGATTGGGCTGCAGGAATCTAGTCCACTGTTGCTTTATCATCATGTAACAGTGTGTTATATCATGTCAAGTGGGTTGAAGGGTTTCACAGGGATTTGTAGCGTGAAGTGGTCCTTGCATTTTAGTGAAAGTTGTATAATAGCTCAATTTTACATGAGGTGTAATCTTAGTCCTTAACAGTGGCAACATGTCTGTGATTGACTTTAAACAGAACCCTTTTTGTATGTGTTACCGGTGTCCATGTATCTTGTATGTATCCATCCATCTTATTAGAAGAAATAATAAGACTTGGAATCCTTTGATTTAATCCTCAAGAACTTATCATTAAACTCAGTTAGGGGGTTCCTGTTAAATTGATCATTTTCTTTACATTTTAGTTGAGGACAGCAGACGTTGTCAAATAAATTTTGATTTAATAAATGACAATAACTTCGTAAGATATCGACAAATCGTAAAATACTAGTGTTGGGTTCTTGCCCAGACAGATATCTGAATGATGAATTGTGATTCCTGCTATGGGTCTTAGTGTTTGTGTATTTGTCTTTGTTTATGTCAATGGCACCTAAGATAGGAGAAAATCTTAATGCATTCCATTACATGCTAGGCCTTATGAGTCTTGAAAGACTGCTCAGGTCCAATCATACTCACCTTAGCAACTTGCAGGACAAGTACCTTTTTTTATTGTTTACATGCGAGAAACCTTTGAAAGGGACCCAACACTATAGGAGCGACGCAGGTTATGTGGAAATATTACCTCACTAAAGGGTGGCTGTACTCAGCACTGCATGGAGGATTCCGGGATTTCCGACGAAAAACACTCCGAGCGCGATGCCCCTTTCGAGCTCTTCTCCGGTGAGCGAATACCCTCGCCGCACCTGCTCTTTTCTCTACGGAACTGAAGATGGTGAACGGTGGTCAGTTCGAGCTCCCACTTTAACCGCCCACAACCTCGAAAATACCTTTTAGTCGCCTCTTACGACAGGCAGCGAACACCATAGCCCTACTCTGATCCTCGACCTACAGGGACAACAGTACAAGTACCTATATGTACCCTTTCTTATGCAGTTGGCAGAGAGATGCAATACTCAATATACCTAACATAATAATAATAATTAAAAAGAGTTCCATGATGACTGGTGTAATTATACATATAGATATTTGCTTTATATTTCTATCTACATTACATTAGGTGTGAAGATGAGGCGTCAACCTTGCGCGCGACCGCAAATGCTCATGCATCTAAACCACAGTTCTTCAAACAGAAAAAATCGTATTTATGAAGACCTTGTAAAACTTGTTTGTTTTTACCCGACTGTGTCAGAAGTAGAGGAATGTTTTTATGTTAGTTTTTTCTTGTGAAATGCCATGATAATTAAGTGAAAAAGATTTTTATTGATTCTGTACTTATATGTCGAGAGAACGTAGCTCACACAACCATCACAGCTGAATCACGAAAGGCCTCTTCCCCATTTTAAATAACATTAATGTAAAAGCATTGCTTGTTACGTCGATATTATAAATCTATATCTATATTGTCTTAAAGTACCGACTAATAGCATGGACGTTTTTAGGAGAAGGTATCTCGGAAGACTAGAGCCCCCGAGAAGAATTATTTTTTTTAATTTCGGGTCTATTCTAGACCTCCTTGTTGCAATGTAATGACGAATAAAATTCTTAGACTAGCTAAACTTTGCCTACGACGACGCCTTTTCCTAGTTCTTATATTTCAAACTTCAAGGTACATTACATAAATACATCAATATCTATATCTCAAAGACCCAATATAGCAATGTCTATATACCCATCAGCCCTATATGCTACACAAGGGCATAAATCCAAATGCTGCTGCATAAAATAAATACTTTGTGCAAACTGCTTTTTTTTATATGACTGAAGTAGCAAACGAGCATGCAGTCCACCTGATGGTAAGTGGTCACTGCCGCCCATGGACATCTGTTATCAACTTATAAAGAACATGGGTTCTATCTGAAGTCAATCTCAGATGCGTTGCTACTTCCGAGGACTATGATGGTCGCTTCATGTGAAAGTGTGCCGGCAACCACACCCAAGAAATGCTTTACGCTAGAAAAAGGTACTTCTCCAGTCGAACTACACTGGTTCTACCATCTTAAAAAATAAAGAAATAAAACACTCAGTCTTTTCCATATATAGCATCAGGAGGATGGCCGGAAAGAACGAATCCGTATGCGGTGCGAATAAATCAACTCCTCGAATACTACAAAGCTATCGCTCATCAAGAAAAGCAAGAACGACTGGATAGAGAGAGGAAGAAGTTTCCCATCAGAGGAAAATATATCACCCTCACTGTGAGTAAAATGTCATTTAAAATTTTGCACTATATTTTGTTAGCAAATATTTTGATCTGATGGTATTTTCAAAGATATACCAAGTTCATTAATTATATTTTTTCAGTTAACCACCAGAACGAAATCGTAATACACATAGCATATTAATACATATTTTTAGATATTATGTGTATAAAAAAATGTGGTCTCTGATAAATAATGTAACTGACATTATTTTTTGGACCACCATAACTTTGTTCCCAATATTCATATCTTTTATTCATATACATTTAAAAAAAGACAACATTTTTCTACGGCTTCCAAAGGTGTATTCCTATGTACAATTTTTATTACAGGATAAGACTGGTCTAACGGGTGCGATGGCCCGCAACATAGCTGGACTACCATCAAGCGAAAGCTCGTCCTCAGCCATCGCCAATTTCGTTCCGAGCCAAGCCAGTGAGGAGGTGGAGGAACTGCCCGATGATTACTATACTAAGGAAGTCAATTTGAAACAGAGTGAGTTTTCAGGGTAGATGATAAATCAGATCCACGCGGTACTTGATACCAGTGAAATAAATTAATCCAATTTCCTCTTAACTTTACACCAGTTTCGTGCAAATTAAATTACGTAATATTATGCCCATCCCCTCAACCTTCTACGTTAGATTCGTTCCGCCCACCTATATGTGTAACATGATTACAGGATATATAATTTTAGACTAAGATTATCGCGGAATTGATACATTTTAATACTTGACGGATGCATTGCACACAATTGCATGGGACGTGGTCACGGCGAAACAACGGCGGTCACGACGAAACTCAGCGTGACCGCTGCTAATCCATGCAACTGGGTTGAAATATCGGCAAAAAGAATTCGAAAAGGATTCAAAAACCGCATATTGTGAGTACCCGTTAAGTATTAAAATATGATTATAGGATAGCAACGTGTCAACGTGATATGAAGCCCAGAGATTTACTGCTCCCCTAAGTGAGATTTAATGTATTTATATCGTCGCTTAAGTTCTAACACCACTTAACTCAAAAAATGCTCATTTTGAGTTAATGAAATAATGGTATGTCCAAATAATATAGGAACATGTTACATTTTAGTAATATATATATATATATACATATATATATTTTAATATGAGTATATTAATATTTTAAACGCAATATATTATTGGGTAGTTGTAGAATTAAAAATAACTATTTGAGACAGTTTATTTGCTCTCCTGAAAAGTTGCTAATTGTGAGATCCGCGGTGTTAGAACTTAAGCGACGATATATTCGACTAGATGTGTCCCGTCTCTGAAGTGAGTGGTGTCCGCAGTAACAACGATGGCGCAGCGGCTGGCGGCGGGCGCGGCGCAGCCGGCGGCGGTGGCGCGCCTGCAGCCGCTGGCGCGCGCGCTCAGCGTGAAGCGCTCGCAGCGCTGCCGCGCCTGCGACCACAACCTCACCAAGCCCGAGTACAACCCCGGCTCCATCAAGTTCAAGATCGAGCTGCTCGCATAGTCAGTATACTTATTTGGCGGCGGGAGATCTCCCGTCAGGCTAGGTGATCATGCCTGCGGAGCGGCCGTGCTCCGACAGTCGGTGTTCGGAACTTGTATATATGCGGGGTATTGAGAATACTTCGATAGCGCGTTTCAGAATACTAGTAGCGCCATCTCTTGATGAGTAGCGGGAGGTCGCCACACTTACATACACACATACGTACATACATGTCCACCAATTCACACTTGGCCAGCGGTGGACTATGGCCTAAACTCTTACTCTCATTCTGAGAGTAAGAGTTTTGCCCAGCAGTGGGACAATAATGGGTTGACGACAGATACGTACATACATACATAAATGCATTACGTTATTTACGTTGTTTATCCGATTCCAACGCTACTCGCATGACGGAACAATCACCATGCCCAAGGTGGTAGAACCAGTGTAGTTCGACCGGGGAAGTACCACCGCCACACCTATTTCTAGCGTTTCGGTAGAAGGGTATGGTTGCCGGCACACTTTTATATGAGGCGACCATCATAGTCCTCGGGAGTTACAACGCATCTGTGATTGACTTAGGTAGAACCCATGTTCTATTTGAAGTTGATTACAGTTGTCTATGGGCGGTAATGACCACTTACCATCGAGTGGACTGCATGCTCGTTTGCTACTTCAATCAGATAAAAATCCCAACGCCACTCGCATGACGGAACAATCACCATGCCACTGTATCAATCACATATACTACCACCACGAATATTTGTACCATGAAGTACCAGTTCTTACATTTCAGTAGAAGAGTGTGATTTTCGGCTGGCTTTTGTATGAGACGACCACCTTAGTCCTCAAGAGTAGCAATCTTAGATAGAAGGTTGTTCTATATGAAGTAACTTAAAGATGTTCATGACAAGCAGTCACTCTCACATTCATAGTCTGAGACAATCCACATTTATGTCCAGAGATACTGATGATCCGAATTTGGGCGCCTATCTACACATACACATTACCCATATGCATTCATATCATGTACTAGCTGTGCCCGCGACTTCGTCCGCGTGGAATAGTTATTTTGGGCATAATTTATTTTTGCAAGCAACCTCCTCAGCTTTATAAATTATAGCTGTTACCCACGACTTTGTCCGTTTCATTTTCTATTATTATTTTAGACAATTTAGTTTAGTCATATCTTCTAAGATGTTCATTGAAATTAAGTGATGTCAAAGACAATTTTGTTCACAATTAAATACTCTTAATCAACAACACATTTATTTGGACAAAGATTAATATTATTACGTTGATACAACTCTTAACTAATTCCGACCGAATTTGATTACCATGAAAACGGTTCTAGTGAGTTAATCTTAAAAGATAGACATATACTGTCGCGGACATTTTTTTAGATCATTTCAAGAGAAATAATTCTTTCATACATATATTTATGGTATCTTGTACCGTTTTCGCAGCGCACGCAACGGAAGCCCTCAAGGATGAATAATTTTCCCCGTTTTTTTCACATTTTCCATTATTTCTTCGCTCCTAATAGCTCCTATATAACATCACGCTGCAATCAGCGTGATGTTATATAGCCTAAAGCCTTCCTCGATAAATGGTCTATTCAATACAAAAAGAATTTTTAAATTCGAACTAGCAGTTCCTGAGATTAGCGCGTTCAAACAAACAAACAAACAAACAAACTCTTCAGCTTTATATATTAGTATAGATACTCATAAGTATATAACTTATCAAACATTAATCCTTACAATTGCCATAGTTACCACATGCCCGAGGTGAAGATAATCTCGTACGAGCCAGTGAAGGCCGGCGAGACGACGGCGCTGCTGTTGAAGCTGACCAACCCGACCGGCCACGAGATGCAGGTCAAGCTGATGCAGCCGGAGGACGTCCCGGAGCCGGAGGAGGCCGAGGAACCGCAGACCATCGACAAGTCCTTGGAGAAGTCGCTGAATCTAGAAAAGGTGAGGTTTCATTTATAATACTTTTTTTTCTCACTGTGCAATTCTCTTACATGTATTTCTGTTGGTGGTTCTAGAAATAAATAAATAAATAAATAAAATTATAACGTTTGATTTTGAGAGTTGTGAAATTTTTAACACAAATATAGGAATAGTATAATAATTATTTGTTGTAATTTATAAGCTCATCCAATTTTTGTGTGAGTCCATGTGTGACAGTCTTATAGTAAGAAAGGAAACGTTTATTCCGATTTCATACCTATATTATATGTATATTTACAACTATAAATGTATTTACAAAAAATAGTAAAGGAACCTCAAAACATTCTATCCTCTCAAATACCATAAAACAATAATCTTCTTTTTATGTAAAATTACAAATATTCTAAATTCGTATATAAAATTATAAAATCAAAATAGTTTTCTATAAGAGTACAAAGTATATACAAAATGAGGTCGCTACAGTCTTAATAATATTATGAAGGCTAAAGTTTGTGAGGAAGTATGTGTGTTTGTTACTCTTTTACACCATATCTCTACCTCTGGATTTTGCACTGTATGCTTGTTTACTACTTGAGTGGGATAAAAACCTATGTTAAAGTTATCTATATTCAGTGTTACGTTCCACAGGACATGTCGTGGTGCAAGGTGGTCCAGCGTAAGCCGGACCTGTCCGCCAGTAGTCGCCTGGTGGTCCCCGAGGCCACGTTCACGCTGGCGCAGCGCGACGACGCAGCGGAGTACGACGACGACGCGCAGCACGACACTAGCGAGTGAGTATACTAGTGTGTTATGCACGGGGAATTGTTAGGAAACATTTATAATCAAATTGTTTTTTTAGCGACAGGTTCGTTTTATGTATCAACACTCGCTGGCGCCACGGAGACTTATACGAGGCGCAGTAACTATTGATAAAAACTATAAAATTGTATTGCTATTTTGACGATTAATTCATATTCGATTTTATAAGTCATAATGGGAAAGATACATAAGATTAATATGTACCAAGTTACTACCGAAAGAGAAATTAATGTGTCGGTCGTGCCTCTTCATGAATCAAGATGATTGTGATTCTTTCCAGATACAGGTCCATTCCAGGTCTTGTAGCATATCTTGTCAACCCATTATTGTCCCACTGCTGGGCATGGTTCTTCTTTAGAATGAGAAGGTTTTAGGACTTATAGCGTATATAACGTTACTAATAGATGAATACTTTCCTAGCATAATAGTATGGCGCAAGTCGAACAAGCTGGCGCTGCGGCTGCAGGTGAGCACGCCGGCGGACGCGGGGCTCGCGGGGGGCGCGGGGGAGGCGGGGGGCGCGGGGGAGGCGAGCGTCGCACTCGCGCTGCGCTACTCGTACCGCAACACGGTGCCGCCCGCCGCGCCGCGCGACCACACGCTGCACGCCGCGCTGCGCCTCGCGCTGCCCTCGGCCCTACACTGACAACGACGCAGGGTTACCAACTGTCAAAAATGTATCCCACTAAATGCACGCCGCGCTGCGCCTCGCGCTGCCCTCGGCCCTACACTGACAACGACGCAGGGTTACCAACTGTCAAAAATGTATCCCACTAAATGCACGCCGCGCTGCGCCTCGCGCTGCCCTCGGCCCTACACTGACAACGACGCAGGGTTACCAACTGTCAAAAATGTATCCCACTAAATGCACGCCGCGCTGCGCCTCGCGCTGCCCTCGGCCCTACACTGACAACGACGCAGGGTTACCAACTGTCAAAAATGTATCCCACTAAATGCACGCCGCGCTGCGCCTCGCGCTGCCCTCGGCCCTACACTGACAACGACGCAGGGTTACCAACTGTCAAAAATGTATCCCACTAAATGCACGCCGCGCTGCGCCTCGCGCTGCCCTCGGCCCTACACTGACAACGCAGGGTTACTGACTCTCAAAAATGTATCTCACTAAATGCACGCCGCGCTGCGCCTCGCGCTGCCCTCGGCCCTACACTGACAACGACGCAGGGTTACCAACTGTCAAAAATGTATCCCACTAAATGCACGCCGCGCTGCGCCTCGCGCTGCCCTCGGCCCTACACTGACAACGACGCAGGGTTACCAACTGTCAAAAATGTATCCCACTAAATGCACGCCGCGCTGCGCCTCGCGCTGCCCTCGGCCCTACACTGACAACGCAGGGTTACTGACTCTCAAAAATGTATCTCACTAAATGCACGCCGCGCTGCGCCTCGCGCTGCCCTCGGCCCTACACTGACAACGACGCAGGGTTACCAACTGTCAAAAATGTATCCCACTAAATGCACGCCGCGCTGCGCCTCGCGCTGCCCTCGGCCCTACACTGACAACGCAGGGTTACTGACTCTCAAAAATGTATCTCACTAAATGCACGCCGCGCTGCGCCTCGCGCTGCCCTCGGCCCTACACTGACAACGACGCAGGGTTACCAACTGTCAAAAATGTATCCCACTAAATGCACGCCGCGCTGCGCCTCGCGCTGCCCTCGGCCCTACACTGACAACGACGCAGGGTTACCAACTGTCAAAAATGTATCCCACTAAATGCACGCCGCGCTGCGCCTCGCGCTGCCCTCGGCCCTACACTGACAACGACGCAGGGTTACCAACTGTCAAAAATGTATCCCACTAAATGCACGCCGCGCTGCGCCTCGCGCTGCCCTCGGCCCTACACTGACAACGACGCAGGGTTACCAACTGTCAAAAATGTATCCCACTAAATGCACGCCGCGCTGCGCCTCGCGCTGCCCTCGGCCCTACACTGACAACGACGCAGGGTTACCAACTGTCAAAAATGTATCCCACTAAATGCACGCCGCGCTGCGCCTCGCGCTGCCCTCGGCCCTACACTGACAACGACGCAGGGTTACCAACTGTCAAAAATGTATCCCACTAAATGCACGCCGCGCTGCGCCTCGCGCTGCCCTCGGCCCTACACTGACAACGCAGGGTTACTGACTCTCAAAAATGTATCTCACTAAAACCTTCATAAAAAACCCTTAAAATCCTCACAATGAAATAAGAATTGTAATTCTTCCTGGCAAAATACCGTATTTCTGAATCTGGTTACAGGTTGTTCCCTGACGACGGAAAAAAAGATCGGATGTAGTGCATGACCTTTTTTTTGTCGTGAGTCATGATCATGTAGATTTCCCTTTAAAAACAGCTATATGTTTAAGTTATAAAAACCCCTAAAAATATAACACCCCTAAAAAACCTATCCCCCTAAATTTAGGGGAAAAACCCCTAACTTGGCAACCCTGCAACGACGTCTATGGACTGTACCATGCTGAAAATTGACGTGCTGCAGCTGCTGGATATAACGCCGTCTGTTAGCATCAATCGGCAACTAACACTATGTTTACCCTAAAATATAGTGATTAGTCCATTTGCTGTCATATATCGTCAACTACCGCTCCACGCTGAAAACGGTACACCTATTGAGGGTACCCTGCAACCAGCTCACATTGTGCAACTGACTATTACACTCCGTTATAATTGCGTAATCGCGTAATACTGTTATGGTTTAACTGAAAACTTTTTATAGGTATACCTTTTTTTTTTTTTGTTTTCGAGGGGGAAACTTTCAAAAAGTACCCGACGTCGTGGGAGCGACGCGGGTTATGTGGGATTCTTACCGCACTAAAACTCCCCCGGTGGCCGACCTCGACGCTGCGAAGAGGACTCCGGGAACTCCAGTTGACCGCCGCCGGTGTCCTCAGCATGTGCCCCATCGGGCTCTTCTCTGGTGGGCGTGAACTGCTCACCGCACCTTCTGGTTTTTACGGCAACATGCAACCACACATGCCGCCGTCCTTCCCGGGGTCACTTGACCGGACGGTTCGAGCTCCCACTCTTCCCGCCCGCAACCCCGGAAGCCTCTTTTAGTCGCCTTTTACGACAGGCAGAGGGTACCGTAGTCCTATTCTGGTCCCGGAACTACAGGGACACTTTTATAGGTATACCTACGATAATGTTGTTATTTCTATTTATACTTAACTTATAAATTAATTAACTATTTTGTTAATATAAATTAATTAACTATTTTGTTAATATATGTTAATAGAACCATTTTTTTTAAGTAATCGCATTTAACACAACTGCTTATAAATTACAGTTAAAAAACAACTCGAATAACAATATAGCCAATGCAAATTTTAACGATTGTAGAATTTATTTTGTCTGCAAAAAATGTGGATAACGATATGTATTATCTAATGTATAATTGCTTCATAAGATACGAGGGGTATTTTTACAAAGTTAAAGTGGCCAAGTGCGGATTATTTAAATTAAATATTTACTTCAATCTGTTATACACAAGGACATTATAATATGGCAGCTAATATTGTTGTAATTATGTAATACATAGGCGTATATAATTGGGAGGAGTTTAGAGGGTCCGGTCTCTCTCTAGAATAATAACAATTCTTCAAACAGGAGAACGGTGGATATTTTTATTGTCCGCCACATTTGAGCACCCTCTCTGAAAACACTACACTATATATGCTATAGTATAATAATTGGGATTATTTATATACTTG
The DNA here is from genome assembly GCA_949699795.1 of Spicauda simplicius. Classification (NCBI taxonomy): domain Eukaryota; kingdom Metazoa; phylum Arthropoda; class Insecta; order Lepidoptera; family Hesperiidae; genus Spicauda; species Spicauda simplicius. The sequence continues at coordinate 1,732,504 of OX453062.1, forward strand.
CTATAGTATTTACCTGCAATGCTTCAGAGAATTAATAAAATATTAATACTTTAGAGATCTCATTATAAAAAAAATAACTTTAGTATCGAATTATAGGCGTGATTACGAAAATAATTTTAATAAACTTATTAAACTTTATATAAGCTGATTTTTTCAACGCGCGTAAATACTCTACCTGATAAATACGCTTCTAAAACCATCAATATAGAAAAACCCAAGATACACATTCAGCGTCTCAAAAAAAAGAGCGCTTAATTTCAAAATTGAGCTCTCATTTCAAGTAGTAAAATTTTATTGCTCTTTGCTTAGGTACAACCCATTATTGTCCCACTGCTGGGCACGGGTCTTGTCTCATAATGAGAGAGTTTTAGGCCATAGTCCACCGCGCTGGCCAAATGCAAATTCGTGGCTTTTTGCTTAAAGCTTTGTAAATACAACTTTAGATCATGGACGCAAAGTTGCATTGAAAAAATATGGTTATGACCATCTATAAATAACTACGTACATTTGACGACAGTTTTAGGTGTCATTTTTGTTCCAGACTGTGTATCTAGTGTATTTCTATATCGATGTCTAAAACTTATGTCTAATCATTCAATTAACATTTGGCGACCATCATTTTTTAAATGGTCTTTAGTAAATATCTATCAATCTTCAATAAATATTTATTTCAATTTAAACCGAGTTTTTTTGTGAGAAGTCTTAGTTCTTCATTTGGGCCTCCCGACTAATTTTGATACAGGGCATAAGGCACGCTAGCGACTGTCTCTGTTGATTTATAAATTGTAAGTATAATGATAAAAATCGTGCCTAAAGTAAGTTGCTTGTTTGAGTTATTATAAAAATATCAATTTATGTAGCTAGCTTTGAAAGAAATTTGATTTTGTATGATATTAAATTTTAATTTGATTAACTTTTTAAAGTATTGTTAGATAGGTTCAAAATATTATTATATAAAATGCGGGTGTTTGATTTTCTAATTAAAATATTTAAGACTGCCCGCCTGTAAAATTGCACGCTTATTAAATTAATGAATTATTATGTGTATAAGCATTCTAGAGGCACTTGTTTGTGCTAATCCACTGTACTGTCTTTGTTTTGTTCAGGTCAAAAAAAGCATAATCGTTGTTATAAATTTATGTTTTTGTGTCTAAGGTACATTGTATTAATATAGTACCTGGAATTTGAATTGTCAAAAAAAATTAAGAATTTTTATAAAAAAAATTGGTGCAATAAATTAAAAAACATTCTGTATAAGGTGCCTGTAATTTTTATACATTTGCATATGCCTGTAATGATTGAGGTGTGAATATTTATCAATAGCATGTATGGTACAGAAAGTAATTCTCAGTGATTTATTTATTGTAGCCGTAGGTAAAATATTTTGTCGTTTATTAACAAGAAGATAATATATCTTGATTCACATATTCCATTGTATTTGTATTATTATCACCCAAATGGTTTATTAAAGCGAAAACATTATTATTTTAAACAGGTTATCAACTAGTGACCATTTGAGTGAGATATGTTAACATTAACACATATACTGAAAATAAATTATTTTTTGCTTAAATTTCTTTTAATTTTTAAAACCTTTCTTAGCTTTTAAAACCCTACTATTTGTATAGGTATTGTTGTCCACTTGTTACATTATGTTTTAACAATAAGGGCCACAAGTCTGCTTAAAATATTTAGAAGCAGGGCAAAGAAAATAATCAGGTTATATAAAATATTATATTGTTGACGACAGTAACACTCATATAACAGTTTCTCAGTCCTATAATCACAGTAAAAGTATAATTTGATGTTAGGTACATTACACACAAAAAAAATTAAGTTAAAATATATTATTGCACAACCCTAAAGCCAGTTCATTCATAACAAATAAAAAATGTGTATTTTTGTCATTCAAAATGCAACAACACCTAAAGAAAGATCATACAACTATCCAAAAAATCTTAGTGTTCAACAAATTTATATGTCAAGGTACTTGCTTTTAACATGTATAATAGCTATTCACATGGATTATCATTCAACAGTTGTGGATAGTTTAGAATTACTTTGCGATTATGGACATGTAACCCATTTATATAGAACAAGTTTAACCTGAACCCAATTACAGATGTACCTGTTGCCTCTTCTGAGGACTAAGTCATCTCATATATAAGTCAGCCATTTCAGTATCTATTGACAACCATTACCAACTTTTTTCCATATTAACAGAACCTAGCCATTTTGCCCCTTGCGTTTACCATCTAAATGTACCCCATTTAAAATGTATTTATATTTGTTAAAGATTAGCATCATATCTTTTCCCTATTCCTCATACCCATACCAATTCCATTTATAATAATTAGAAAATCCATGCTAAAATGCAATATTATTGTGTTAAATTCTTTCATTTAGTACAGTCCTCCTCTACTTGAGTTTTAGCTGAATAGATGACATCATTAACACCTATGCCGTCATAACTACTACCTATCACTGAGATTGGTAAATTGTTATTCTGAATATAATCTCTAATTCTGTCCACTCGTTCATAATGACCAATCACATACTGGGGTATGCACTTATTCAATATATTTACATTGTGAGCCGACGGTTTGTCCTTTATGTTCAAAATAGAGTCTATTTCCTGAGTTGCTATTTCGAATAACCTTTTTTCAGTTATATTTTTTCCAAACTTTTCCTCAAACCATTTCCCTCCCAACATTACAGTCAGGACAGTCCCCTTTTGATCCGGTAGGCAGCATGAATCAAACACAACTCCGAGGATAGGAGAGTTCTCTATGGGAGGCACTAAGAATCCAAAGGCAGGTGTAATCAGCGGTTTGTCTGATGCAAAGTATAAATTGACTATAGCCACAGTTACAAATGGTATTTCTCCTAAGTTTTTAGCCAGATCTGGGTGCTGTTTTTGCACCAACTTAGCCAAGGCATGGGATGGTATTGATGAATATACATGGCTTACAGACAGCGTTTCACCATTGCCCTTCTTCAGTTTAACAGTACTAGAGTCAATGAATTCAATTTCTTCTACTTTGCTATTGAGAGATATGTCTACATTGTTCTCCTTAAGGTGTTCATGGAGAATGGTAGGAAACTTCTCAAGTCCACCTTTTAATGTATAGACATTCCATTTCTCTTCCTGAGCTTTCCTTGCCAATTCAGTTAATTCCAGTTCCTGTCCATTTTTTGTCTTGAAAATGGATTTCATAAACCCCTTCATGACACTGCCATAGTTTTGTTCATACTCAAACAAAGTTTTCATTAGAAACTTGACTGTTATTTCCTTAGCATCGCCAGCACAAATACCACATATCATGGGCGATATTGCATAATCTGCAATTTCCTTGCCGAATCTGCGTTCAACGAAATTGTATATAGAATCGTCTTTCATCTCCTTGATAGGTTGTTTGAGATCCTTGAACACGGCATAAATGAGAGGTTTCGAAAATGGATCGTTTCTCTGAAACACTCCTTTCAAACTTGACGGTAGCAGATGCAAAGTGTTGTTAACATATATCATACGGTTCTTAGCCGCCGGGTGCCCAGGTTTTATTGGCGCTATGTGCTCACTCAAACCCAAATCCTGCATCATATTCAAAGTATTCAATCCGACAATGCCTTTCGGTCGGATAGTACGCGGTCCTTGTTCAAACACATAATCTTTAGTCCGAATAGATTTGATCCATCCTCCACAGTGGTTAGTTGCTTCCAAAAGAAACAATTTTAAATTATTATTAGAAGTAACATTGTTTTTCAACAAATAGTAACCTGTTGATAGGCCGCCGAGACCGCCGCCCAATATAGCAGCCATTAGGAACAACGGTGTGTTACTATTTACGTTCTAAAATGATTGTTAATTATTTAATTAATTCAGTAAATTAAATAAAACAAAAAAAGTTATCATTTGCACAAAAGCAGCCGCAAATGCCGCAATATTTTGAAATCTACTGTCAAACAAATGTCATGATCACGTTGACAAACGTAAGAGTAGTTTTAAAACTTTTATAGCATAGATTTTTTAACGAAAATCATCATGACATAGAAATTCCCTAGGTATGCGTAAACGTAAACCTGCCCTAGGTTCTATTATTTCTATGTCTTAATACTATAAATATAGCGTATTTTAAGCAAGAGGTCAGAAAGGACATATATTATATTTAATTTCTTCGCTATATATAGAACTTAGAATAAACTATCCTGCCTGAAATTATCCGGTTTATATATAGTAATATAGGTAACAAAATATATCTAGTATGTGAAAATATTTTTAACTATATCTATCTATATCAGATCTTCTTCTATCTATTCTTCTTCTATCTATACTTATAAATCCGTAGAGAGGTCAATTCTGTACATGAAACATATTTCCAAAATTTCTATCAGGGGGTGATTAGGGGTGGTCTGTCCGTCTGTCTGTCTGTCTGTATAACCGTTATAGAAACAAAAACTACTCGACGAATTATAATGAAAATTTTTCATACTCCTGAGCTGGTTAAAGTTATACCTTTTCATCACGCTACAATCAATAGAAGCAGAGCAGTAAAAGGAAATGTTGGGAAAACGGGAGAAGTTACTCCATTTTTTAAGCTTTCGTCACGTGTTCAAACATAATGGATATAGATATACAGAAATCAATGATGACGGAAATGTTCTATCTTTTATGGTTGACACATAATTTAAATAAAGTGTAACTCCCGATAGTTTAGAACTTCGAAGCTTTCTGATTATATTTGTCTACTCTTACGTTTGTAACACTCTCAGTCATCCTTAAATAAAAAAGTTAACATTATGTAGGCGGAACGAAGTTCGCCGGGTCAACTAGTTTACAAATATTTATTTCCACCGCTGAGAGTGGGTAGTTTTGTCAAAGATGATTTTGTAAAGTAATAAAGTATAACAAATATACTGTGAGTATACTGTGAGTAATACACACTCTACACAGCATGAATGCATACATATATCACATAAAGTACCTTTTTTTTTGTTCTCGATCTCACGCCGTGGGAGCGATGCAGGGTTATGTGGGATTTTTACCGCACTGAAACCCCCTTCCTCCCCCCCGGTGGCCGTCCTCGGCGCTAAAAAGGAGGACTCCGGGATCTCGAAACGACTTCAACCGGAATCCTCCGAGCGTGTTGCCCCATCGGGCTCCTCCCAGATGGGTGGCTGGGCCCACCGCTCCGTCTAGTCTTTACGACGGTATGCGACCACACATACCGCCGTCCTTCCCGGGATTGCCTGACCGAACGGTTCGAGCTCCCACTCTAGCCGTCTGCAACCCCGGAAGCCCCTTTTAGTCGCCTCTTACGACAGGCAGGGGATGCCGTAGCCCTATTCTGATCCCGGAACTACAGGAAAGATCACATATAGTACCTAGCAATATTGTTAAGCGAATTAAAAAATATTCGTACTTACAAATTGTTCTAATCTAATCATTGATATTTTACAGCGATGACTAAAAGCGTGAAAGAAGTTGAGGTATATCTGAAAAATATCGATAGAAGAAATTGGCGGTTAACACTGCCTAAGTGGTGCAGCCTGGCGTGTAATACGGGACCCAGATGCGGTGTCGCCGCGCGATAATGAATTCCAATTTCATACTCGTTGCACTTGTGTCGGGTTATTTATCCCGCGATTGAAACTTAGAGACATCCATAGAGCTGCCGTATGGTACTATTGTCATAGTGTAGGGCGGAAGTCTCCTTGAAATAGGAAAATATCTGCAAAAGATCAACCCACCTGGTGGCCAGCGGTTATTGACGCCCTTGGAAACCTACAATAAACCTTAGATAAATTTAATCTAACTTTTTGGTAGGAGTGGCGGCGCAAGACATGAACATAATGTCGGTAAGCTACAATTCGCGAGGCCCTTTAATTAAAGTTGCATTACAGTTTATCGACCAAAAAAAGGTCACCAAATGTAAAGAAATTAAATTCGATCTGCAACATATGTATGTAGATTACAGTCGATTGACGACCAAAAAAATAAAGTCCAACACCAAGTCTTCATCAAAGCTTTTATCTAACTGAAGTAGCAAACGAGCATGCAACCTGATGGTGAGTGGTCACTGCCGTCTATGGACGTCTGTAATCAACTTCATACAGAACATGCGTTCCATCTGAAGTCAATCACAGATGTGTTATACTCCCGAGGACTATGATGGTCGCCTCATGTGAAAGTATGCCGGCAACCACACCCTTCTATCGAAACGTAAGGAATGCTTCACGCTTAAAATAGACGTGGCGGTGATACTTCCCCGGTCGAACTACACTGGTTCTACCACCTTCAATGCTGATCACCTGCAAAGCTGATAAAAATACAGAAATACTAATTATTTAGTAGGAAGACTAAAGGAACAGCCACTCCATATCATTACAACGAGTGTATAAAAGCTGGCGAAGGGATTAAAACTCTTTCATTTCGAAATAGTACGTGTAGCTTACCACTAACGATGAATCTAAATCGTTCTAAGAGCTGCGATAAAAAAAATAAAACCGTCGAACTTAAATTACTCAAAATCTTAAACAAAATCGAGAGTTTAAAACTGAGCAATACTTATATTTCCCGTTTAGACGTTCTGAGAAACAAGAAACTTTTCCACTTTAGATTTCTGGAGGGTAAATCTAAATTGTTTCTATCGATTTCTTGTATTGTTATTGTTTTAACGGCAGTGTTAGGTGTGTGGTGGTTCCAATTTGATACAACCAAGGTGAGTTGTTATTTGATAAATTCTGGAAATACGAAACGATATATAACATAAAAATAAATATGTACCTACTATTTATTAACCGACTTCTTTTAATCATATTTTTGGTTTTTATGTAATTTATTTCCTCAGAGTTGTGAGTTTCTTCAGACACATTGACTACGCTTTCGTCAAGAGATAGTAAGGCTTACTCCCTCAATTCTTTTGAGTTTAAGGTTCGATTCCTGGCCAAAAGATGTTAAGTAATTTACATTTGTTTTGTTTCAAGACGATTCTGTACTTGGTTTATGTTCTTTATGGCGAAGTACCTACTTGATACTTTAGGTACCTATATACCTATGTGGTCAACTAATTAGAAACCTTAAGATCTAACATTAATGAAGTATTATTACCAGATGGTAGAATCAATGTAGTTTGACTGAGGAGGTACTACCGCCACACCTAATTCTAGAGTGAAACGTCTCTTGCGTTTCGATATAAGAGTGCGATTGCCGGCAGACTTATAAATGAGGCGACTATTTTGGTCCTAAGGAGTAGCAACGCATCTATAATTGACTTCAGATAGAACCTATGTTTTATATGAAGTTGCTTACCGATGTCCTTGGCGACAGTAACCATTTACTATCAGGTGCTCGTTTGCTACTTATTAGAATAATGAGTAGAAATATTGATATTTGTAGACGGTATGTAAAACTTGATCTATTAAAATTATTTTTCAAGGGCTGTTTACTAGAAATCCCCTCATCATCAAAAGCTCTGTTCCGACCGCCAGAAGACTGCTCCATGTGCGTGGGTGTGGACGATGTGGTCCGCCTAGCGAACATCACCGATCGGGAGTTTGAGGAGCAGTATGCGTACGGCACTGTCCCTGTTATTGTTACTGACGCAACTACGGATTGGAAAGCGATTGAAGTATGTTTTGTAATTGACCAATTATAAATTATTTTTATAGGTACCTGTGTTTTGTATTAAATTTCTTTTCAAGGTTGGCTTAGGGCTATATGCATATTTTTTAAAGTTTGCCTTAGTAATACGAGCTACGCAGTATAGTTTTTATTAAATTTAATTCGAGACATTTCTGAACAAAGAACGAGCTGGCCAACAGTTATTCGTTTCCAACTCTTTGCTTGGAAATGCCAGGTTTCTAATATAAATATTTTTTCAGCATTTTAATTTCGATTTTTTCGCGAACTTCTATCAAAATAACAAAATGGGACGCAGGATTAACGACTGTTTCTACTTCGCTTATAAGTCTGGCCTAAACTCGTTGAACGAAGTATTCAACATGGACCAAAATCGAGCCAACTTGTCCGGGGAACCTTGGTACGTAGGTTGGAGTACATGCTACGACGAGGAGACGAGAAAACTAAGGGAGTATTACAAGAGACCGTACTTCTTGCCACGGACATCGGAAAGTGACATGGTTGACTGGATTTTCATGGGCGGACCTGGTCAGGGAGCACATATGCACGTGAGTTATGTATTGAAGTTGTTTAAATTATTTACTAATGTTTCGTGTTTCACGTGCACTCATTGGCATAGCGTGGATTCATGACGCCCGGGGCGGAAGTAGCATTTGCCGCCCATTCGGGAACAAACTTTCTAATCGGCGAAGAAAAAACGATCGCGAACCCTATTTAGTCCTTTCTCTCTGCAAATTGACGACCAAACAAAAAAAAAGGTTATAGTGCATATTACTATAATTCATAAATAGGTATATGGGATACCTACAAATCGAAATATTGCTTGCGTCTATCGTCAAAATTGTCCCGACAGCAATGTCTTTCAGTTTTTGACCTGTAATGCACGGCGCTTGACTTTAATAGTCCGTAAAGCTTTTCGACTAATTTCCTTCCATAATGAAAAAATAATTGGAGATCTATTCGCTCAGTCAATCAAATTTTACTTCCCTCGGTTCACCCTCCAATCTAATATCCATTAATTACTTGCCAGCAATTTAAAAATAATTCCTAGTGATTCCTCAGGTGGACTCAGTGCGGCACATGTCGTGGCAGGCGCAGGTGCGCGGGCGCAAGCGCTGGCAGCTGGCGCCGCCGCCCGAGTGCCTGTACCGCTGCCGCGCGCTCGCCTTCACCGTGCTGCCCGGGGAAATACGTGAGTCGGGGCTTTGTTCTCGACAAGATGGCGCTACTTGTATTCTGAATCATGCTATTAAAGTTTTTTCATCGTCCAATAAAAATGCGACACTAATATTCTGAATCGGTTTATTGACGGCCCGCGTGGCGGAGCGGTTACCATACCGGTCTGACGCGCAATGGGTTCCAGGTTCGATCCCCGCCCAGACAGGTACCTGAATACAAAACCGTTTAGATTCATGTTCTGGGTCTGGATCTTCGTGTATTCGTCTTGAGTGTGTCCATGGTACCTACCCGCGACACAGGAGAAAATCCTAGTGTGAGGCTACGAGCGTAGAAAGAGTGTTTATTTAAGTTATCAGAAAGTAAACGAGTGTGATTCGACAGGGGTTACACCTATTTCTAGCGTACAGAAATTCTTTCGTTTTGGTGGCATGGTGTAGTTGCCGTCACTTTCATAATTGAAAGTATTCGAGCTGATAACGAGGCACTTAAGGATTTAAATCATTCTCTCTCGCAGCGACTAGGACAGCTTGATCAACTCTCACGATCTTCTAACATAGAAATCCAATGCGTTCCTGAAAATAGGCAAGAGAACCTAATAAAAACAGTTCAACAGCTTGGAAAAATAATCAAGTGCCCTGTCAGCGATGCTCAACTTCATTACTGTTCCCGGATAGCTAAAATGAATAATGCAAGTCCGCGTCCACGTTCAATTTTAGTAAAGTTTAACAGCCCCCGTCTACGCGATGAATTTCTTGCTGCTACGAGTAAATTCAACAAAAGCAACAAGGACGACAAGCTGAATATTAGCCACTTAGGTATTGGTGGTGATAAAAAAACTCCCATCTACGTCGTAGAGAACCTCACTGCTGAAAACAAGACCTTGCACAGTGCGGCTCGTAGTAAAGCAAAAGAATTGCAGTACAAATTTGTTTGGGTGCGCGATGGAAAAATATTCATGCGGAAAAATGAGACTTCTCAATATGTGCACGTAAAAAATTTGGACTTATTGAATCGCTTGTCATAATACCGCTATACTTGTATACATACTTATGGGCACGTTTTGCAATTTAAATATATACTACCAAAATGTAAGAGGCTTAAGAACTAAAACCATAGAACTTTATCAAAATGTAATTTGTAGCGATTATGACATTGTAGCTTTTACGGAAACATGGTTGAACAGCAGCGTTTCTGATAGCGAATTGTTCGATAACAGGTACACATTGTATAGGCGCGATCGCGAAACTAGCGGGTTCCACAATAAGAAAGATGGGGGAGGAATACTCATCGCAGTTTCAAAACGCCTTAACTCAGTTCGATTGTCCAGATATGAATCTGACTGTGAGGATCTTTGGATAAAGCTCGAGGTTCGTGATGAAAATAATAAAATAAATTATCTATACATATGCGGAGTATATATTCCGCCCCCTGTCCAAAGACCATTATTAGAACATTTTATTATTAATTCTAACAGAATTTTGGAAAACCATAACGGCAACACCATTATCTTTGGGGATTTTAATTTGAGCAGTTTGTCTTGGCACAAATCAAGTGGTTCTGTACTTACAGCAGATACATCGAACAGTACTTTAAATAACATCATAATCGACTTCATGGCTCTTAATAATCTGTCTCAATACAACTCGATTGTAAACAACAAACACAAAATTTTAGACCTTATTCTAAGTACCTTAACCATCTCTCAAGTAGATTTATGTTCCAGTCCTCTTTCGGTAACTGATCCTCTGCATCCACCATTAGTCATGGCAATTGCCCTTAAATTACCAGACTACCTTCAATCAAAATGTGACACCAAATTCTATTTTCACAAGGCAGATTATACGAAAATCATAAATCATTTAAATAAAGTCTCTTGGTCAATTTTGCTGGCGGATTGCACTACAGTTGACGAAATGACGTCGAATTTCTACCAAATACTTAACTCACTCATCTCTAAATATGTACCTAAATCCAAACCACGAAATTACAAATACCCGACGTGGTTTTCAGCATCTCTGATCCGTTTGCTTAAGGAAAAACTCAAATACAGAAACAAATACCGAAAGTATGGCAATCCCCGTGACTTACTTGTATTTCAACTTCTAAGAGATAGAAGCGTTAAAATTCACGATTTCATCTATAAACGATACTTGGAAAGGTTAGAGTCATCCATATCTTCCAATCCTAAATTAATATGGTCATTTATTAAACATAAAAGGCGTGGCAAAGGCTCATACCCTGCAACGATGTTTTCCGGGGAAAATGTTGCTACCACCGGACCTGATATTAGTAACCTTTTTGCTCATCAATTTTCCTCTGTTTATACGAGTAATTCTTGTTCACCTTCCATCCCAAATGTGTCTCCAGATCCGAATACCATCCACTTAACTTCCTTGAGTGTCACAAAGGAACAGGTTTTTAGAGTTTTAAAAAGACTTGACTCTACTAAAGGCGCTGGCTCAGATGGTATACCTTCCATATTTGCTGTGAAATGCGCCAGTGAAATAACTACACCCTTATATATGATCATAAACGAATCATTACGCTCTGGCGTATTTCCTAGCGTATGGAAGGAAGCACTGATAATACCTTTATTAAAAAGTGGTGATGCTAATACTGTGCAAAATTATAGACCTATTTCAATAATATCTGTATTTGCGAAAGTCTTTGAAAGTTTAGTTTATCCTGTACTTGCTTGGCACTTTAAAAGGCTCCTTATCCCAGAACAGCATGGATTCGTGAAAGCACGATCTACTGCGACCAACTTAGTTTCCTTTGTTGAGAACCTTGCTGAGGCAGTTGACCATGGCCAGTCAGTCGATGTAATTTACACTGACTTCAGCAAGGCTTTCGACAAAGTCAACCATGACATATTGCTAAATAAGCTTTCATCATGCGGAATAGCCGGCAATTTACTCCAGTGGTGCAGATCTTACATAGAAAATAGAAGATCTACAGTAGTTGTGAGTGGTTATAAGTCTCAGCCATTTGTTGCACTGTCCGGTGTTCCTCAGGGTTCACATCTGGGTCCACTATTATTTAATTATTTTATTAATGACATCAACGAATGTTTCGCACACTCAAAATTTTACATGTTTGCAGATGACTTAAAATTTTTCAAAAAAGTGAATTCTGTAGAGGATAGTACATTACTTCAGCAAGATTTAGATAGCCTCGTATCATGGTGTCAGCGTAATGGTATGGATTTGAATGTAAAAAAATGCCAGATTATCTGCTTTACCAGGAAAAAAACATCTGTTTCCCGATCATATCTTATACACGGCGTCCCACTTGACGAGACTGACAACATACGTGACCTCGGGGTAACTTTAGACAGTAAATTACGTTTTAACATCCATATCGATCATATAGTAAATAAAGCATTTAAAACTTTAGGTTTCGTCTTACGTACGTGTAAGGAATTCAAATATTCGAGTACGAAAATTGCTATATACACCTCTCTTGTACGCAGTGGTCTGGAATACTGTAGCGTGGTATGGAATCCATACTACGATATATACATTAACCGCTTAGAAAGGATTCAGAAACGGTTCTTATGGCATTTAGTATATAGTTGTAATTTGGCTAAAGTACTACATACATATGAAGAGCGGTTACAATACTTTAGCTTAGCGTCTCTTTTTAATCGTAGGAAGCTGCTGGATAACATGTTTCTGTACAAGCTAGTTAACGGGTATATTGATGATTGTCAGTTACTATCTCAAATAAAAATATGTGTACCCAGAACAATGCCCAGATACATGAAATACACTCCTTTTCTAACCAAAACTGCCAATACAAATTTAGGACAAAACTCCCCGATAAATAGATTAGTTAGAGGCTATAATTTGCATCATAACTCCAATACGGACATTACACTTGGTATCCAGCTTGTCACAAGGCCTCAATCTAACGTGGACATTTTCTCTAATAGTATGAATTATTTTAAATATAATATATGTAATTTGTTAAATTAATTGTTAAATTGTGTTTTGTTGTTTTTTATTCAATCAAATTTATCAATGTTTATTATTATCAATGTCTCATTTAATTAAATGTAAATTATCTTTTATATTTTATTCTATACCTATGTAATTTTGAACTTCTTATTATTAATTATTTAATTTATAAATTTTGTTAAGTCATTTATGTCAGTGAATGTTTTTTTTTCCAATGTTTTAATTTTGTTATCCTCATTGAATTGTTGTTTGCACCTATAATTAAGGTAACACTTATTTTTGTGTCTATGTTTATATTGTCATATATGATATTTGTTGGTGTATTCCTTGTTGGTGCAACTCTTAAAATAAATAAATAAATAAATAAATAAATAAATAAATAAGACGCGATCATCCGTCCTCGGGAGTAGTTGACAGTGACTCAGTAATTGACTTTATATGGAACCCCATACTCTTTATGAAGTTACTTACAGATGTAGTTGTTACAGTCCATGGTCAACAATGACCACTTACTACCAGGTTATCGAAGTAATTCCCACTCCCAGGCACGCATATACGTAGCAATATGGGGACGAAGTCTAAATTAACGAATTTTTCGTCATCTAATTCTTTGTAAACGTCTCCGAGAACTTCTGCTTGTCTTTAGCAATTTTTTAAAAAGACAAAATTTATTAATTATATTTTCTTACATAATTCTAGTTGTCGTGGATACAAACCGCTGGTACCACATGACGAGCGTGCTGCCCGGAGACATAAGCATAACCATCGGAGCGGAATACGATTAAAATGAGAACTCGAAGGATCAATACATTTTTTTTTCGTGATTTAATTTAATTTAAAATTAAATTATATCTATCATACTTTTCTAGTCCCTAAAAAAACAATATTTAAGGAATAAGACCACTTTGCGTAAAAGTTTATTTTATTTGTTTGATTATTACATGTTTCCTTTTATGTAGGTAATTAATTCATGTTTATGTAGGTGTGAGATAAAAAGTGATAAATTGTTCAAATGGGAAAATGTGCGTAGTTCTCTGAAATAAAACACAATCTGTGCTGCATAAATGTTTGATTTATTCGTTATTCATAATTATACACCTGAAGCCAAGCTCTACAAGCGTTACACTTTGCTTAATAACACTTATTAAATCAGAACTATTGGAATTATATTAACATACTACTGTGTTACGATTAAATATTAGAATATAAAAACAATATGGCCTATAAACAATTTAAGGATTCTCACTTGTCCACGTTAAACAAGTTTTTTTCTGAATCTGAGTATTTCTTGGCGTTATGAAACTTTAACTACAAATTTTTCGTACAAAAAAAAATATAACATTGGAGTGTATTTTTTTTTATTTTAGCGGTAATTACTGGCCATGAATATCATCAAACAAAATTAATACCTAATATTGATCTTCAATGGACACTTGATATAATAAAATAAATACGTCTACATATAATCTAATTTACTATTTTTTGTGGACTTAGTTGTCATCGCATGATTTCGTGAGACATAGTGGGAACAAACCCTTATTTTAAAGTCAGTCACTTCAGATGTTTTCTATTACGGTAACACAGGTGTGTTAAAAAAATATTTTCAAAATTAATAATCGGTTTATAATAAAAGAGAGCCTCGGGTTGTATCGAATAGAAAATGATTTTAATTTAAGTACATTTTGAACTTATAAAAATTTGTTTATACAATAATAAAAAAGGAATTAAAAATCTCTACACAACTACACAAACTATATCATGTACCTGAAATGCGTAACTTATTTTAAAAATGTTTTTGCTATATTTTAAACACTCATCTAAGTTTATAATTGATTATATAAGCTTTAAAGTTTTACTTATCGATAAGACAATGAGACGGGTAAATATCATCTAAGAATTGAAGACAACAGCAAATATCGATTACTTAGTCGATTACATTTTTTCAAGTTGATCTAATATCGATTAACAAGATACGCTTCAGGGTACACAAGGGTTGGAGTTACTCGTCGCCCTGCCCCGCGGAGTCCAGGATGACCTCGAAGGAGAAGGGCTGGAAGAGGTAGCCCTCACCAGCGTAGAACTTGCTCTGGAACTCAACCCTAGAAGCAAAGCAATTATATATTTAAATAATGACACAGAGTTGTAATACAGTATCGATGCAAAAAAGCGTAGATGCTTAACCCCCTCATAGCGATTTTAATGTTAACCCAAACTAAAAAAACTTTTGAGATTTTAATGTTTAAGTAATATCTCAACAACCACATACAGAAACGGTAGAATATCCATACATGCATATTGGTCAAAATTTTAACCGACGTTTTATTGGCGTGTTTTACTTAGCCGAATAAGAAAGTCTTCTCTCGTCAACCCATTATTGTCAAACTGCTAGGCACGGGTCTTCTCTCAGAATGAGAGAGTTTAGGCCCTAGTCCACCGCGCTGGCCAAGTGCGAATTGGTGGACCGAGAGATGAAGACCGTAAGGAAGTCCTACTTGGGTCGGTTACCGTAGGCGGCAAACTCGCCGACATCGAGGGTCTAAGGTGGAAATCCCAGACCATCACTGATATTCTGAGGAAAACAGCGTGAGAAGAAAAACACTCAGGTGTACAACCTGAGTGTTTTTCTAAAAAAAAAGCTGTGAAAAGTCTACCAATTTGCATTTGGTCATCGCGATGGACTATGGTCAAAAATCTCCTTCATTCTGAGGGAAGACCCGTGCCCAGTTGTGACGTTGGCGACAAAGACCGCTTAAAATCCGTAGAGTGCATTTTTTACTTGAATTTACAAATAACACGTTAATATGCGGTTACCAGTGAAGTCGCAGCGTGTGCAGGAAGGCGGAGAGCCCCTCCATTAGCACGAGGATGGCCACGGAGATGGCCGCCCAGCCCGCGAACACCATGTACAGGATCACTCCTCCCTCGGGACCGTTCGACATCAGACCTAGGGGGAAACACATCATATAAATAGTCTTATATCGCGGAGTTGATGGTGACAATGGAGGCTTAAGTGGGGCTAAAATAACATGCAAATACTGACAAAATGAATGCTATATGAAAAAAGCACGGACGATCCGTCTGTGGAGCTATAATTTTCTTAATAAAAAAATAATCTTATAATAGTAAGGTCTTATAATATGTATGATGAATATATTTTGTGGCCATCGGCATTCAATTCGGAATGTAAGAAATTCATATTCACTTAGAACTTTTATTATAAGTGAGTGTGTATGTGTATCTCCCTATATATCTCTCTTTATTTATATTTTCTTTTTCAGTCTGAATTTGTATGTACGTGTGAACGTGAAATGAAGAGGTTGTTTGTCTGCCTGTTTCTCTGTCGATATTATCTTTGTTTCCGTGTTAGTCTCTGTGCAAGAATCTGAGAAAGAATGAGTATGTGAGTGAGTGTGTGTGTGTGTGTGAGAGAGAGAAAGAGAGAGGGAGGGAGGGAGAGGGAGGGAGGGAGGGAGGAAGAGAGAGAGAGAGGGAGAGAGATAGGAAGAGAGGGAGTGAGAGAGGGAGAGGGGGATAGAGAGGGAGAGAGATAGAGTGCGCACGCGTGTGTGCGTGCGCGTGCGCGGGTGTGCGGTATGTGTATGTGCGGGCGTGTGTGTGTGCGTGTCCGTGGCGCGCGTACCCTTCCTGAGCAGCATGTTCCAGGCGACCTCCGCGAGCTGCGCGTGCGCCAGCGACAGCGCCCACAGCCGCAGGTACGACGCCGTGTGCGACACGCTGCCCAGCACGTACTCGATCGTGTGGATCGCCTGCGATAACACACGTAACATTCGTATTATTCCAATTACTAAAATTTCGATTCAAATTAAATAAAATAATAGTTTCAATTAATGTATTAACGTATTTCACTCAAATGGTATACGATACACTGTTATACAGATTTCGGTATTTTACCAGTCAACTGTAAAATATATATGAATTTATTATTAGTAGCGATGTTTTATGTTCTTATTAAGAAAAAATTAAAAACGCATAAAAAAATAATTTCAATCAAAATGAAACTGGAGAAGTTAATAGATATATTTTTTAAAACTCCTTCCGAAAAAAAACGTGATCGTCAGGTTTTTTTTATAATATAACTGAACTCTAATAAAAATGAAATTATTAACTATTCTATAAGTTTAAATGCAACAATGTGAACCATAACACAGTTACCTGGTGTATGAAGACCTCAGTGATATCCTCATCATGGTGTCCCGCGGCGGGTACGGGCGCGCCGCCCGCCGTGCCGTTCTCCGCCGCGCCCTCGATGCTCTGGTGGCCCTGGCTCTGGAGTGGATAACACGATATCATTATCATCTTTATAAAAGTACTAGTTGTCCAGGAGATCATCGTTCCGCTTTAAAGCCAAAAATTTAAAATTATCAATTATCCTCCACTATATTATGCATTTATTATATACAGAAACCACCCTCTTGAACCACTCTATCTATATAAAACTGCATTAATATCCGTAGCGTAGTTTTAAAGATCTAAGCATACATAAGGACGGACAGCGGAAAGCGACTTTGTTTTATACTATGTATTGAAACAGATGAAATAAGACTTATTGAAGCAGGCTATTTAAATACCAAAACTTGTACTATTTACAAAAAATTAATGATATTTAAATAATTACTATTTTTTGGGTTATTTTCAAGACGGGATATATCAGAGAAAAATGATTGTGCAGAAAATTAAAGCGTAAAAATTGTAGATTCCAACGTCTACTTTTCAGATCTGTACTGTATTTTTATTATAGTTCGCGCGGTTTTCAAATTTTCACTAGATAGGTACGTAAACTTTTGATTTTTTTAATGATATGCGTATTAAAAAATAATTATAGCTGCGATAAGGTAACGGAAAGCATCGTGACAAAACCTACAAACCTAAAGAGTTGTTTAAGAAAAAAAATCTGAAAGTATATGAACTTTATTGATTCTCGCGCAATAGACTATGGCCTGAAACACTCTCACTCAGAGAGAAAACCCGTGCCCAGCAGTGAGAGAATAAACTATGATAAGTTAATGATGAGAATGTGATAATGATATAATGAAACTAATACTCACAGCGCGTTGCTTCTGCTCCTTCATGACGAAGTAGGGCTTGCCGAACAACATCACCGGCACACACAGGAGGGCAACGATCACGAACAACTGTACATACAAATTAATCTTAAAGACTTAAAAAAAAGACTTAAAACGCTTTCTACATTCATAGCCCCACAGTAGGATTTTCTCCTGTGTCGTGGGTGCCATGGACACACACAAAGACGAATACACAAACACCCAGACCCAGTGCAAGAATCTAAACTCATCATTCAGATACCTGGTCTGGCGGGAAATCGAAACCGGGACCCACTGCGTGTCAGACCGCTACGGTAACCGCTGCGCCATGCGAGTCGTCAATCATTAACAACGATCGTATAAAATATAGAAAAAATGTTTAACTTACGTTGTAGTAATGCTTTATAGATTTAAACTAAAATAACGTATATAAACCAATAAAGACAAAATGCTTTATTAGACAACTACAGATGCGTTGTCATTTGTGAGGTTATATTTGTCCTCAGCCGCAATAACTTTTTCTCCATATGAAAAGAGTTTTCATTCCGTCTACCATCAACCTTTTTTGGGATAAACATCATATATCACAAGGATAGTACGGATAAGAATAGAATATGGTAGGCATATGGAGACAGGGAGATTTATAAGAATATGGATGACGAAAATAAGGAGGTCACGAGGAGTCTTGATGCCAAATACGAGGAAAGTGAAACTGTCGAGGATTAGTATTCCGAGAATTAAGATAGTGAGAACGGCAAGCATTAGGACATTATCGAAACGGAGGAATAGGATAGTAAGGATGCATTACAAGAAGAACATTGAAGATGCATTGCAAGAACATTAGGACGAAGATGTCGAGGATTAGGACATTGAGGATGCAGAGGATTAGGATAGTTACCTGGTGTATGAAGACCTCAGTGTACATGCAGAGTACTCGGATATTGAGTATACAGAGGATTACGATAGTGAGGATAAGGATAGTAAGGATGCCGAACATTAGGACGAAGATGTCGAGGATTAGGACATTGAGTATGCAGAGAATTAGGATAGTGAGTTTATCGAAGGAAAGGACGCTGAGGATGCCGAGGATGAGGCTAGGAAGTACAAGTAACCTTCTGCAGCGCCATCTGGCCGGAGAACATGTAGTCGTCGCACTTGGGGCGCGGGTTGGCGTCCGTCTTGAACAGCATCATGTTGATGAACGTGATCAGGATCGACGGCGCGCAGTACGCGCTCGTCTTCAGGATCTCTGCGCACACAACACTACTTTACAAATCTTAAGAAAATATTACGTATGCCGACCAACATTTGAATTCAATTTATCTATTTCTTTTTAATGACTGTATAATATTGTATTCGCTTATTTAATATGTAATGTAAATTTTAAATCTTAATTTAATTATATTATAATTTTAATAATCAGAGCGTCAATATTGTAAATGCCGTGTTCACCTGTAATTGTGGGTACACGACCTCTATATTTAAATTTGTGTTATTTGATATTTAAGTGTATGCTACGTTGGTGAACCTTTTATAAATAAATAAATAAATATAAATAAAAATAAATAAACATTACTTATTAGTTTAGTTTTGCAATGTTTTGATTAAGAACAATTGTAGTGTGGTGACCTCCCGCTACTCATCAAGAGATGGCGCGATTTATGCTCAGAATCCCGCATATATACAAGTTCCGAACAACGACTGTCGGAGCACGGCCGCTCCCCAGGCATGATCACCTAGCCTGGCGGGAGATCTCCCGCCGCCAAAGTATTATACCACATTTTCATTCGTTCACCAATTGGCACTTGGCCAGCGCGGTGGTCGATGGCCTAAAACTCTCTCATTCCGAGAGAAGACCCTTGCGCAGCAGTGGGACAATAATGGGTTGACGATGACATTTTCATTTGGCAAAAGAAGCAACCAAGTATGCAAGTGACCTGAGTAGTGTATACTGCTACATCTATTTCTAGCGTAAAGCAGTTATAGCGTTTCGGTGAAAAGTTATGGTTGCGGGCTAGCCTTCATATCAGGCGACCAAGACTTCATATCTTACTCCTTGGGAGTAGTAACGCATATGTGATTGATTTCAGGTAGAACCCTCTTTTTGTATGCAGTTGTTTAAATATAGCCTTGGACGGCAATGTCCAATCATCATCTCAACTGCATACTATTAGCTACATTAATCTTTAATAGCTAAGCAATAAGAAGAGTGCAAGTTCATTTTTTATTGCATTGAAGTAACACACAAGCATGCAGTCCATCTAATGGTAAGTGGTCACTGCCGCTCATAAACATCTGTAAACAATATATAGAACATGGTTATCTAAAATCTGTCACAGATGCATTGCTACTCCCGAGGACTATGACAATCGCTTCATATATAAGTGAACTGGCAATCACACCATTCCACCGAAATGCAAACACTGCTTCACGCTAGAAATAGGTGTGGAGGTACCTCCAAGGTCGAACTACACTGGTTCCACCTGTATGTTGTACTGGTATAAAGTAGTAATAACCTGGTTCCTGGCTGCCCCAGTGCGGCGGCGTGGAGCCGTACGTAGTCCACTTGATGAACATGAGCAGCACCATGTAGAAGAAGAGCAGCGTGAGGAACATGATCTGCGGGATGAACTCCACGTAGATGCTGATGCGCCTCTTGAAGTACCTGCGTCGAAGGCATGCACGTTATATTCATACAACATTTTTTTTACCTGACTGAAGTAGCAAACGAATATGCAATCCACCTGGTGGTAAGTGGTCACTGCCGCCCATGATGTAATCAACTACATACAGAACATGGGTTCCATCTGAAATCAATCACATATGCGTTGCTAGTCCCGAGGACTATGATGGTCACCTCATGTGAAAGTGTGCCGGCAACCACACCCTTCTATCGAAACACAATGCTTCGCGCTAGAAATAGGTGTTCAATATTTCGACATTCGCATCAACTCTTGCGAATGCGAATGCGCATATTCATTACATCACTAATATATATAAGGTTTACAGGTAAACCTACGAATTTTTAAAGGTAGTAGAACCAGTGTAGCTCGATAAAGGAGGTACCACCGCCACACCTATTTCTAACATGAAGCATTCCTTGCGTTTCGATGGAAGTGTGTGGTTGCCGGCACACTTTTATATGAGGCGACCATCCTAGTTCTCGGGAGTATCAACGCATCTGTGATTGACTATAGATAGAAATGTTCTATGTGAAGTTACTTAAAGATGTCAATGGGCGGCGGTGACCACTTACCATCAGGCGGACTGGAATTTACTGTAAAATAAATAATACAAGAAAGGTAATCCCATTCAATCCCTTACAAATTCCGCAATATCTTATATATTTAAGAAAACTTTGTTTTTTAAAGTTAACTAAGGAACCAATTATCTGTGTACTTACAAGTGATTCCACAGCGACATGCAGACACCAAACAACATGTGGAAGACGCCGATGATAATGGAGATCTTCATCTTGTACGCGTTCATGAAAATGATCTTGTTAGCTTCCGCGAGCTAGAAATAAGATTTTTTTTATGTTGTTGCGATTTGTTTCATATTACAGATTGTTCGCGCCTTCTCTAACATAGATTTCATATACATAATTTTTGCTCTTAAATAGTTAAGGCGCTTATTTAGTGTCGGTACATTCAAATTATAATAATTATTTTTGTTAAATAGTTCTTGCCCTCATTTTCGACACTTCCATTTTTACCAGGGTGCAGTGGAGACTACCACGTGCACGTTTTACTCAAAATTTCGGTTCCACGCCCCACATTTCAATCAGATGATATTTGTAATTAGGAAAAGTACTAAATACATCAATGTGAAGACATTTTCGTCTTTTATTGAGCACCCACTGCTCCAGTGTTGCCGTGAGCAACACAGATTGTATCTTTTGCATATTTATGAAGATATTGTTAGCTGTTGTAGATACAAAAAAATCAATTCATTTTTTTTTCTTCATTTTATAAATAAATGTGTCTTTTCTTATATTGGACATTTTAATTTTATACACATTTATAAAAAAAAATGTTGAATTCAACAAGTTGTTAAAATATGTAAATAAAGAATTGCAGGATTTATTTATCTATTCCTAATTCCCAGCTCTTCCTGATGAATCATTTGTGTCACAAGAGTACCTTTTTGCCCGGTCATATTTTTAAGGAAAATACCACCCTAATTTTTGATATTTCCTAATAATAATATATCAAAATTTTATAACAACATTAAAATAGAACCCCTTTGTTTAGTCGCCAAATTGGGAACCAACAGGACCTTATGAAGAAGCTTCAGTCCCTCATGATTCAAGAATATTTCTTGTCAAGTCAACTAAACTAGCTCCTACAACAAACGCCACAAACCTGCCACACAGGATCGATACCGAACGGATACGGAGTCTGCAGATAGTCCTCCGAGTCCGGGTTAAGTTGCAGCAATCGATTCTCCATGATGGTGGACTGGTTGTAGTTGTTCCGCCACGACGAGCCGAAGATGTTGAGACTCTTGGAGAAGATGTCGTTGTATATCAGCCCCGTGTACATCGAGAACAGGCCCATGAGGAGGATGATGTAGCGCCCGCCGAAGAATATGTTCCAGATCTGCAAAGAGTAAATTCAAATATATCATTGAAATAAACACTTGACGCGTTTTCTACACTCATAGCATATAATGACATATTGTGTATTTTTTCTTTTGATTTGTAATGTATCCTAGTCAGATAGTGTAATTGGAATTAATGACCGTTCTAGCTAACTATAAATAAATAAATAAATAGCCCAACACTGGGATTTTCCCATGTCGTACACACATATAAATACACACAAAAAACGAATACATAAGCACCTAGATATAGAACAGGAATCAAGATTCAACATTCAGATACTTGTCGGGCCGTAAATCGAACCCAGAACTCACTGCGTGTCATACCGGTATAGTGACCACTTTGCCACGCGATTTGTCAAATACACCATACTTATATTGAAAGTTTTTAAAAATGTTAATTTTTTTTATTTAATTTTTTTTAAAAAACAGATGACAATTTGTACAGGTATTTGCTCCTGTAGGCAACTACACAAGACGATAATTTCTTTTCATCTCACATGCCAATCATTAATGACATGCCAAACAGGCTCCATCATATAGTGTTTAAAAATTTTTTTTACAACATTTCTCTCATAACTTAAACCTAACATCTCAATATATCTTTGGAACAAATAATAATAATTAACTTCAAACCATCACCCCTTCTCCATCGGAGAAGAGAATACCATATCATAGAGTGGCTGATCATACCTCGCTGTCGATCTTCTTAGCCTGCAGCGGTTTCTCCTTGTAGCACATCCAGAAGCCGAAGATGGCCATCAGCGCGCCGTGGCCGAGGTCGCCGAACATCACCGCGAACAGGAACGGGAACGTGATTATTGTGTATGGAGCTGTCGGAAACATATTTTTTTATTACAATTATAAATGCGATAGTCTGTGAGGATATACGTGTGTTTGGTACTCTTTCACGCAAAAAATAATAGTCGGATTATTTTGTCATTATACACACACATAGATTATGACTCAAATCAGCATGGGCGCGTTCCAGAAGACGCTCACGAAGCCCAAAACGCCCAAAAAGTCGTTCCACAAGACGACCACGGGCGTTGTGGTCGCGGCGAATATGTCACTCATGACGTCATGACTTACGCCCACGCGACGCTCACGACGACCCATCTAACAAGGTGGGTCGAAGTGATCGTTCCATTAGAGATTATGTCAATAACGCTCACAAGCTAGTGGAACGGGAAATACTGCGTTCATGAGCGTGAACTTTGTTAACGTCTAATGGAACGCACTCCATATATGTCGTGAAATTTTCCTATTATCGGCCGAGATTGATAGATTAATTAATTTAATTAGACTAAGGATTTTTTCTATTCTAAAAGTCGGCGGATAAGTAATCCCGCACAACAACTGAAAGTCAAGAATACGTCTAAAAAACAGCGCTGCATGGGATTTCTATCCTGTGTCAGCGTAGTGTGTTCTACGCTGAGCCACCTCCTTCTGCCTTTTGACGAATATAACAGTTACTTTTTTTTTACTTTATAAGTTTCCAACCTTTATGTTTTAAGGCAATAAAGTATTATTATTATTATAAGATTGTCTCAACAATATTTCAATTTTCAAAATATTAAAGCATTGTTTTTCCAACTCACCCGGATTAACCTCTCGGTAGGTGGCGACGCCGTACGCGTAGATGAGATGCTGGAAGGCGGAGGTGAACTTGTTGGTGCGATTGTATGTGGGAGGGTCCTCGATCGTCTCCATGCGGTTCAGGATCGGCGGGACGGAGCTACCGCTGCGTTCCTGATGACAATAATTCATTGAAGAGAAAATTTTCTTAAGCGTGGAGCAATAGTTCATTGAAGAGAAAATTTTCTTAAGCGTGGAGCAGTTAATAGGTAAACAAAAATCATGGAACACGCGTCATCGTCACCGAACGCTTTCCAATGAACATTCTCTATATATCGCACATTTATTCATACTACATACATAATTTTTTTACGTATTTTTTTTATTTTCACTTCTATGGACAGTACTCATAACTGCCTTTTTCTTATTTATCTTTCTCATAGTAAGTTTAACACTTGATTGCTCAAGGCCATTGTGACTGTTTATGAGTTTCAATTACTAAAATAAATGATACAACGCAAAAAATATTAAGTAATGCTCAATTACAGTTTTTACATAAAAAAGATCCCTAGTAAAATGCACTTTATAGAACAGTTATAAGGTAACTATTTAATTAATAGGAACGCTTTGTGCGCTCTTTTATTTCAAAGTAAAACAATACGTACACCATATAACGCATGCATTTGCAATTTTACTAACATTTTTCAATACATAAAAAATCTACTCCCAGGACCAATTTCGAAAATTTCAAATTTGGAACTTTTAACATACCGTGCCTCGCCTCAGCGCCAGCTGGATGGTCTCCAGGTCGAGCGCGGGCACCCAGCACTCCGCGATGAGGCACTTCTGCGTCACGTCCAGGTTGAACAGGTTCAGCGTGTGGTAGATCGCCTTGATCTTGCGCACCTTCACGAACCAGTTCTTGATGTTCTTGGCCGCTGCGACCAGCACACGGTGACGGTGGTCTTGGGTCTGACCGAGGACCTGAGGATAAGAGAATATTTCTATAAAAAGAGTTCTAACCAAGCTCTTTTTTTAAAGAACTATCAAGTGCGTACGTTATCCACCATGTTTTCTTTCGTCGTAAAACAACTTCTAAACAACAGTAGTAATCATTTTCTAATAGACAGATAATTTTAGAAAAATCATTGGTGTGTCTCTGGAATTTTGATACTCGATTAAAGGGCCAAGTTTCAACCAATAGGCTTTACTGTTACATACATTTATTGTAACAATATCTATACTTTTATTGTTGTCATAACAATCCAAAAAATAACTCAGTAACACAGTGTATAACGTAGTTTATATCGAGTCTCTAAGCGAATTTTGTTGATAATTTCATTTATTTAAATAAGTGCATTGTCACATTGCCTAAGCAAGAAGATATTTGTTTCTATAACAAAGTTATATATAACAAAGACTAGTCAGTCTGCACACATGTGCCGCACATAAACCTCGTATACGCTGGGTTCATCCACAATAATTTATAGCCCCATGATTATATCATTATGCTAAACAAAACCGCTATTATTGTCATTGAATGCTCGTTTATTGAAACGTGTATTTGGTAGCGAAGGTCACGTCCTAACGGCCCATTATCACATTAAACCGTGGCATTTATTGTCTGCGGTTGCAAGGGACAACCTCAATACAGATACGAATTATAAAAAGGTTGTTTAGGTCATGAAGACAACATTGGTAATAACTAATTGAAAAGACGTCATTATATATACAAATATGTTTTAGAAATTTTGGGCCTTACAGATAAGACTGTATGAAGTATGCGATTTCAAAAATCTTTTGAGACGTCTCTTTGTGATTGAAAAAGTTAATATATAATGTCGGTGTATAACAACGTTTATGTCGCTAACCACAAGTAAGACTGATTTTATTAGCGGTTGATTACAGATGTCCATGGGCGGCAGTGGCCGCTTACCATTAGGTGAATTGCATGCTTGTTTGCACCTTCAATATTACAAAAAAAATAGGAGATATCTAATCGGTGTTATCTTCCCGATCGAATGGGTCTCGTTTATTCTAGTTGAAAAATGTATATACCTTATTATAAATTTTATTTAAAAGTTGGTAGAACATGCACACATATATGGTTCGACCAGAGGAGTACCACCACTCTTATTTTTGGCGTTAAGCAGTGTCGGTAGAAGGGTGTGGTTGCCGGCTCTCTTTCATATGACGCGACCAAGTTAATCCTCAGAAGTAACGCATCTGTGATTGCCTTCAGATGGATCCTCCTGTTCTATACATATGTTTCGGCACACTTTCATATGAGGCGACCATTATATTCTTCGGGAGTAGCGACGCATCCGTGATTGCCTTCAGATGGAACCCACGTTCTGTATGTAGTTGATAACAGATGTCCATGGGCGGCAGGGACCACTTACCATCAGGTGGACTGCATGCTCGTTTGCTACTTCAATTAGAAAAACGATTTAGAATGTGTATGGTCAGCCACACGTCCACATTTGTGTACATAAAATCTCCTTTCCCTCGTCATCTTCTTTTCGTGACGTATCCTCACCGTATTAAGATCCTCGATCCTCGTCATGACGCCCATGGCCATCTCGCGGCGGTCCGCGGGCGCCTCCGGGCAGGGGTACAGCGTGGCGCGGAAGCCCTCGCATATCTTCTTCACGCGCGTCTTCAGCTGGTCGCCTTGGAAGAAGATTATGAACACCGACTTGTACACCTGGTCGGACTGTGAAATAACATAAGTCAATGAGCCTGATAGCTGTTCTTAAGCGGAGCTTTTGTTAAGGTGATTCCAAATCCAGCTTGCTAATCCGAGGATCAATTATAAAACGGTTAGAGATCAGAGAGGCATTATATCTCGCCCTATAATAAGGTGAAGCAGGATCCTAAGTAGATTTCCAAATTTGTCAACAGAAAAAAGGGTCATCTTTGAAGATATCTTTATTTTGACTTTGATTTATTGTTAGCTCGAATCTCCCTTCTATATACGTCCATGAGTGCCTCTATTATTGAACAAAATCAGATTTCAATTAACCCACAAACGTGCGTGAAACCTTGGAATCGGTCTATTATGTTGTCAACCACAAATAGCTACAGTTCGAACCATCCCACAATGTTTGATATCAAATAAGTCGACCAGTTTTGTCGACCTTGTCCTTGCACCGTAATAGTGTCTTTGTTCGTATCTTTACAAAAGTATTTTTTGTGATGATAACGAGTTAAATTGTATAAAACACTTATTTCTAGCAGTTTAAGCGTTTAGATTGAAGAGGGTGGTTGCCGGCACATTTTATATGAGGTCAACATCATAGGCCTCGGGAGTAGCAACGCATTAGTCATTCTCTTCAGGTAGGACCTATGTTCTATATGAAATTGCTTACAGATGCCCATGCTCTGCATTGGCACTTACCATCACGTGGACTACATGCTCGTTTGCTACCTCAATTTTATAAAAAAAAGCAAATGCTTCAATTACTTCAAATCTGAATGCGACAGATCACTACATCTAAGAACGAGGACTTATGATACGCGAATCTACCTCACCTTAACGGTGCAGTGATAACCTAGTAACATAATTCCTTTTTCTCAATTCTGGAAGACTTACATTTCTATGTGCATCCGTCATTTCGTGTATGCACGAGATACTTACTCACACCGTTATTGTCCATAATTAGATACCACTCACGGTAACTTAGAAAGAACCTTACAAAAAATGTACCTACCTACATATTTGGAAAGCTCTCTAAAACTCTTAAAGGCGTGAGAATTCTACCAATATGCATTTACCTATAATTTTAAACCAGAAGCCCCGAGTGCCCCGGAATATATGTCATGACTTAAAGACATGACATATATTTCGAAAAATTTGGATTTTTTTCTTTCCCTCCTTCCTCTCCTACTTTTCTTCGTATCCTTTTCTATCTATCCACTTACCGACGAAGGGTCCTCCAGCGGGGTGTCAATCTCCGCTTGCCTCAGGAACACGTTTCCACGACACGCGCGCCACAACATCCGCTCGAAAGCGGGGATGCGCTCGCGCAAGATCACACCGGCCACGAAACTATACACACACACGGTCTTAATATACGCCCAGGGAAGATAGGGTAGTTCGTTTAAGTCGGACGAGTGGCAAAGATAGAAACTGCTAACTAGATCTTACTTAAATTAAACTTTTTTTTTTAATAATGGTACTGGCGATAAGCGATTTTTACATCCTTTTTGCCTATATTTCGATCAAGACCACGATCCCTAAAACTGGGTCGAAATATCGAATAATTAAAAAGTCGCTTAACGTGAGTTTACTTAACCGTTACGTATTAAAATGTGTCAATTTCGCGATAATTTTAGTCTACATAGTCTGTAATGTTAAAAAATATAATTAACAATCTAACCTTGCCAAACGTCCGCGTAATAAACATTATGAAAAAGAAAAAGAAAAATAATTATATAGCTGAAATGAAATATTACAATGATTAAAAGAATTTTCCATAATATACATGTACGTGTGCAATAAACAATTTGAAAATGATTGTAAAGGTGCATTCAGATGAACTACTAATGAAATCTTAATAATGATGATTTATTCTTATCTACAATGCTATGAGTAATTTACTAATTTCATGGTTAATTTCCTAAGCTTAAAGGCTTAAAACCTTGTTATAGCTATCCAAACTATTTACAAAGAGCAGTTTGTAAAAAAAACATCTGTCTCTAAGGCAGTATGTAATAATGCACCACTAATGTTTTGTACAACGCACTTGAAATATCAAAGATGCAATTTTTTGTACCAATCTCTTTTTCAAGTAGTGGTGTAGACATGTATTTATTTTTCTCATATTTATGTTATTTGCTTTTATTTGCTCATATTATTAATTAATATCAAAAGCTGACCTAATTGTAAGAGCCAACTGATATTTAGCAGATATTATATTTAAAAACTGCAAACATAATATATTTGGAGACATATTTGGAGACAGCGCCGTTAATTTTAATGCGTAACACTGGTCATATATAATTATATTTTATCTATAAAATGCACACATGTACTTTCATGAATTTTTAAAATAATACGATGAATTATTAATGAAAGACACTAATAGTTTTTTGATTAAATTATTCAACTGATAAGAATTCTAACAGTTGCATTAGGTAACACTGATAACGTACACCGATTTGTTCTAGTAATAAGATAAAGTTGTCATTTCGTAAGCGATGACGTCTAATTGCGGAATTTCCGCAGTCTTTAATTCGTTTATGAGACGAAGCTATACGCTCATTATTTGAGGTAAATTAAAAACATAGTAGAATAAAAAAAATGATAGTTATTCCAGTAGAGAAGTACGGGTCACAGTGTTAGAAAAGATGGCACCTCACGTAACCTGAATCATGTTATAGACTTTTTCTTAACATTTTGTGTGCAAGCTTTGCCTTTGCCAAATAACACTATGATTTCAAATATGGCTGAAGAACGCCTGTCCTGAAGTAAAATTCGCCTCATTTAGAGCTTTGAAATTAAGCTGGAATTTTGTATTCAGAATTTCTGATTAACCCACATAGTATGACAGACAATATTACTTCATATACGGGAACAATTATATTATTTCTTATTTCATTTTGAAATAAGCAGTCCTTTTACTGTATTTATATTATGAATGTATTTAAGTTGTATCTGTGTACAAAAACATATAAATAAATAAACAATCGCATTTTGAGGAGGTTCTCAATTTGACTGTATGTTTACCCATTGAAGCGTGAGTAGACAACATAAAATACCATAGAAGTATCAATGTTTAGGTAACTAAAGTTACACCTTAACATGGACAATACTCACAGCAATAACCATAAGAATAATTTAAAGACAGTATTTTAATACACTCGGCAATAACCATAAAATTTAACAGCCAGGAAAACAAAGTAGATAATAACATTTTCGTGATTGAAGTGTCGTGAAGTTGTTTCAAATTGCTCTGTTAAGACTGTTGCTAACTTTAATGGATGAGTAGATACTGTAACGGATCGTTAAGTCTATTTCCAACGTAGTTAAGAAGCATTACATATGATAAAATCATTACGTTAAATGGGTACAGCTGCAAATAACCGCATTGAAGCAATAAAAGTGGTATGAGATTCACTGAGTCATATTCTACGAGTAGGTAATATGAAATTGTTTAAAGTAATGTTTATTTTACAATAAAACTTAACAGGGAAAATGAAATTTGGAGTCTATAACTAAGAGATCGATACTAATGTTGTATATTTATTGAATAAACATTTAAATTACATTGATTGAATCAAGATTTTTATTGAGCTCGAATTAAAACTCGCTCGTTTCTATTGATAATTGTATTACTACAAGTTAGACGCTTGTATTTTTTATACATACAAAAAGTACTGTTTTATACGCATGTGGAGTTCAAGGCTTCCTGTCTCCAAGTCAAGATATTTGACTAGCGGAGTACGCTCGTTTTTCAACAAAGATCACTTGCACCGTTGAAAGATGGCATAGGACGTATAGTCAAAAATTATGACACAATAGACACGCTTGACACAAGACCCTCCAATATGTTTTATGGGTAGAAACTCATCAGCAGACCTGAAGTGTATCGGGTTTATGTATAGTCGACTTGCAGTGACCTTACCATTGAGTACGTAAGAATCCGAGTGTTTTTGTTACTTTATTTACATTAAAACACTTGTAAACCTTTATCTTACGTATTCCTATGATTCGAGCTATATGAGGCATAATTATTATGAGTTTATTTATCACTTAACACTAAACTTAGCAGGTCCACAAGACTACACAAGACGCATGACGCCTAATATATCAGGCATATTTGCCTTGAATTACCATATTTGTTGGCACCACTTAAAAGTGCTAAAAGCTGTGAGTTTGAATGAATGAATACTTTATTCGTAGTAACAAGTTGCACAAAATTAAATGAGTAACATATTATAAAAACCCCAACCGCTACAGTGTCACTCTGACGACTGAAACGATTCTAGGGATACGAAAATTCTGCAAGCTGTTTAGTCTGTAAAGAGTGCCTAAGAAATTGACAGACATACCTACATTCATAGGCTTACATGTATATATAGGCTTGAAGAATATTACCCTCCTACTAAAGCAATCGGTTATAAAATCTGTAGGGTAGGTATTTGAGAAAATAGTCATACAAATTCTGAGCAAAAACAAAATAATAAAAAAATATAAAATTCAAATGCCAACAACTCTAACTAAAGATTTATTTACAACCCAATTAGTATAACCTTCATAAGAATTTTATTATGACATAAGATTGCCAATAGACAGGCCATATTGTTTGTATGGTAGTTAACCATTGGGATAAAAGGTTCCTCGAATGAAGACCTAGTCTGGTCGCCCACCAAGCTCATCAGGTAGACTGATTACCTGAAGACGGCCGGTAACCGTTGGATTTAGATGGCTCAGAACAGGTTTGAGTAGCGTAGGTTAGGGAAGGCCTATGTCCAGCAGTAGACAATCATAACATCTTCGTTTTAGGTCTGGATGTTTGTGAAATCATCACAAGGGTAAGTACACGTGGTGAGCATGCGAGCTTTATAACCTGACGGCAAACAGTCACTCAATAATTGTGTCCACCAATTCGCACTTGGCCAGCGCGGTAGACTATCGCCTATACTCTCTCATTCTGAGAGAAGACCTGTGCCCAGCAGGGGGACAATAATGCGTTGAAGAGAGAAGTGTGGCAGTGATAGCTCCCCCTGGTACCTTTATCTAGCTGTATTATATGCAGCTATTACACTTGTAATATTGACGACCCACATGGTAGACGGTTACCAAGCAAAACTTTCACGGAAATGTTTCCAGTTATATTGTCCAGCACCGATTAGAAACATCTAATTGATCAATACTTCTTTTCTGTGTCTAGGTGTACTTGTTGTTGGGTTTGTCAAAAGTTGCCACGACACGTAGGGTCCTAATTGCCATAACGTGTAGCCAAATCAAAGGGAATAGAAATCATTGTGAAGATATTCTCTTGTGAATAGAGTAGTCCAGAATAAATCAAATAATGGATAAAGTCACATGAGTAAGATTTTATTTGTCTATCCTATAATTTGGTTAAGACTTAGGATTAAGGAGAATGTAGCAATGCGGCGAACTGAGGCTAATGCGGATGCGGAAAATTATCTTTAGAGATACTTATTCATCGCTTATTTACGTTTGCGGTGGAAGTTTTGACTGTTTATTTTAAAAAATAATGTGATTATGTTATACGTCGTCTACATGACAAGTTGTGTACCCACTGCGGAACGAAGAATTCGATTTCGTACCAAATTGTAAGTTATGAGTTGATAAGTTTGTTTCTAAGAATGTTTTACAAGCAACACGCGTGTACGCTGGATACTGAGAGTGCATAAGTTAGTTTCTACGAATATATATTCTATAAGCAACACGTGTGTATGCTGGATACTGAGAGGACTGGCCTTCAGTGGCGATGACGAAGTAAGGCCTACTTACATATGCTGGATACTGAGAGGACTGGCCCGTTCAGTGGCGATGGCGAAGGGAGGCCTTATTATGTCTAAACGTAGCACTTTCTGTCTTGTAATGGAGTTTCAAAGGTTGAATGATTAACGGATTTAGTTTTTATATTTTAAAAAAATACGGCGGCGCAGGTTTAAGATATCTCGTGTTTTATAGTTGGTATAGTACACAATCTTTCAGGGTCAACTTAGAAAACGGTTTCAATTTAAATATGGCGCACATAACCAAATTTGTCCATTGTGTTAGTCAGCGTATATGTCCTAGTGATGGATGTTTCAAAGATAAATACATTTTACATAGAACAGATAGTCTGACCGATTTAAAACAACTTTACGAATACCCCGTGGGTTTAAAAGGCAGTAGACAGTTAGAAACCCACATACCTAGTTCGTTTCTGTAGCATGAGTATAGATACAGATTTTTTCGGAGAATAATGTCCGTCTTGACAGCGATAGTTGGCGAAAATAAAATGCGAAGTTATTCTCGAGGACTAAGATGGTCTCTATGAAAGTGAACGGGAAATCACGCCAATCAACAAACACAAGAACGTGGCGGTTGTACCTCCCAGTTGTAAATACATTCTACCACCTTGAAAATACTGTTATATCACAAAATAAACATACAATCATTATTCGTTTCTAATTAGATATATTTGTTCGCGCGTATAAATTTCTCTCATCTCTCTTTCTCTCATACACCCTCGCTTCTATTTCCCTCTCTCTCATTATGCATTCGTGTACTGGTGACTTGCGTGAACAGCTGTGCCGTCACGGAAGTGTTGCGTGCGTAATTCTCAGAATTGTTCGAGTGAAATATTCCCATCCAATCCATGTTTGGATGCACATTTCCATTTAAAGTCCAATCGTGACGACGAAACGACATGAACGAATGACAAGTATTTGGGAACGGAATGCTGCAGTACCTCTGCAGTTGAAGTTCTGTCTAATTAGCCTTTATGGTGCCTAGCATAGTTAGGTGGTCGCTTTTTCTTTTATTGCAAGTAATAAAACAGTAGAAAATAATGGTACTATCTGAAGTTAATGTATCGCTACTCCTGAGGATTTAAATGGTTGTATCATCATTATTACATCGGACACAAATTTATTGTGCCTGGCTGACTTTTATATTAGGGAACCATCTATTACTCGGAGTAGCAACGCATCCGAGATTAACTTCAGATCATATACGTGAATAGTATATTTTGCTCACAAATGTCTATGGGCGCGACAGTCTACTTACCATCATAAGAACTATATAATCGTTTACTATGTCCTATGTCAATGTATTCTCCAAATGTATTAGTTTATGTGCTATACATAAACTCTAGAAAAGATTTAATAACGTTAACTATTCGGACTGGCTGAATTTTTTGTGGTTTCCATTCCATTCCAGTGCTAACAGCCACTAGTGGTCGCCTATACAAATCCAGACGACGCCATCTTTGAAATAAGATGACTTCCACAAGCCGCGCCTACACGTCACACAATGAAATCAAATTAATCTTAATTGCTGTGTCCTGTAAGCAGTGAAAGCTTCATTCGCTTGTCACATTAGTCTCGGGACCAAAAATAGAACTACGTTATGTCCTGTCTATCGTTAGAGGCGACTAAAAGGAGCTTTTGAGGTTGGGGATGGCAAGGGTGGGTGCTCGAACCGCCGAGCCAGCGACCCCGGGAAGTATGACGATATGTGTGGCCCCATATAAGGTCGAGCAAAGGTATGGAAAATAGAGTTGGAGATTCCAGAGTTTTCTACTTGCGCCAAAGAAGCTACCCTCGAGTTTTAGTGCGCAAAAATTACTTCATAATTACGTCTTTCCCAAGGAATCGTTGTAACTTTGTAGAAGAAAATAATCATTAGCCTGTAACAATTTCTTGTTTCATTTATTAAATACGAAATCAGCTACACTTGCGAACGGTTAGCAAAAACACAGTAACTAGTTTTGTGGGCGTGCGCACGGGTATTTACCCGGAATCACGTTTCCGAGAAGATAACGTTTTATATATGAGTAATTCCAGTAACATAATGGTTTAAATAAATATAAAAAGAACTAACGACCCCTCGGTATACAGAGACTAACACAGTTGCCATGCAAATGGCTCAGAGCTTGACTGGACTGTTATTTGACTCCACTGCACACAAAAATCGGGAATCGAAAGTAATTCATCCGATTTTTACTCATGGGCTTAGGCCGAAATCTAATGGTGAATTCAAGGATAATATTCATGCATAATAACCCCGTCTCGTACCATCCATTGTTTGAATGTTTAAAAATATGTTACTGAGATAAGGCATAAATGTTACCGTAAGATATGGACTATATAAGTATATCCATTGATATAGACCAATTTTAAAACCACGTACTTACAAAAAATCACTCAAACCAAAAAAAACTGGAAATTTCTGTTATAACTTGTTTATTATTCTTTCAAACTATATCTTTGTTGTTCTGCAATGTAGATGCAGATGAATGGAATTTTCAAAGTAAAGAGCTTCTATTCGCCAAAAGAGAAGATTCAAACCTAGTATACGTCTAGTTTCACAGGGGGTCCCCATAGCTTTATTATACGTATGGATTAGGCATTATGAGAGCAGTGATAGCCCTCTTGCCCTCTCAATCGGGAGGTCCGAGGTTCAAACCCAGGCACGCACCACTGGTTTATGTGCGTATTAAAAAATAATTATCACTGCTTTTCGGTGAAGGAAAACATCATGAGGAAACCTACACACCCGAGAGTTCTTAAAAAAAAGTTCTCGGAGGTGTGTGAAGTCCACCAATTCGCACTTGGCCAGCGCGGTGGACTATGGCCTAAAACTCTCTCATTCTGAGAGAAGACTCGTGCCCAGGAGTGGGACAATAATGGGTTGTATTCGATTAGGCATTTGTAAAGTAGGTTACTTCGCACGTAAACGACTACATGTTTGCGAATGCATGATGGATCTGGAATCACTATTCAAAACATATTGCGTTTACAGACATTCGTCGAGTTTATTTCTGATTTCCTCAAACACACGACTCATGAAACTGTTCAAACTAAACTGTATTTACTTCGACGTTAAGTATACATTCCTTCTTCGTTGATAGGGTTTCAAGGTTTTTGTGAAAAGTAATTTGGGTACAAAGTGTTTGAGTGCAATTTTGTTCGTTAGGTTTTTTGAATTGTATGATGTAATAGGGCTCACCTTGGCCGCCCGCCAAATCTGCCAGTAACATGAGTGATCGCATTAAAATGTGAGATTTTGGAATCCTTCGAAATTTACGTCTCTATTATTTCGTCAATATTTAAATGTCTTTTTTTATAGTTGGGCCTAACAGCAGACGGGCCTGAATGTCTATATAACCGTAATGTCTATACAATAAATATAATATGTCTATATAATATGTGTACATTACAAATGAATAGCACATTTCAGTACTAAGTGAATGCGAAAATATTTTTTTATTCCGATACGATTTTATACAAGTTTTATCTGATTAGAATCTAGCACGTAAAAACGTACATTTAGTACATTATTTGTAATTTTGTTGGTCCCTGTCCATATTATTGTACTTGTAATAATCTTATCTTTGATACTCCTATTTCGATGGGAAAATAAAAAAATGTACTTTCTTTTCCACACCCATATTTAAAAATTACATTGGCTAAGTCACTTTGAGAATTGAGAAGTATCCAACAAAATGTCATATACAAAAATCTTTCAAGCCGTTTAGGCTGCAGAGCGTGCCAAAGAAATGGATTTACAAACAATAGAATATGGAACAAAAAAGAGATAATACATAAATGCCATTTCAATTCTTACTCGAAATTACAATACAAATTAATTTGCAAAGAACGCATTACGCGTCGGAATCAATAAGAATTGGTCCATATTTCAATTGTTTATTTTTTTCCCCTAATAGCTTACTTTGAATTCCTTAACAAATACTTATTTTTTGGACAAATTAATATTAGGCAAATTAATTAATGTTGGTAGAGTAACGAATAATTTGTAAAGTGATGAATAAATATCGCAAATAAGTAAGTTAACGCTGTTAATTGTATCCTAGTTACTGTATCTTACGTCATGTGAGACTTATTTCATTAAATACATCTTTCAGCGGGAGTTCTGTAACAAACTAAAACAATGTAGGTAGGTGTTAACAGGTTACGATAATGTAAATAACCAACAGTTGTATTATATTCCTTTCGCATAAGGAAATACATATGACCAGTGTTACACATCGTACGTAAAATACTTGTCACATGACAATTACTTATTTGTACTGCCTGTTTCATACGGAAAAACCAATTAGTGTCTCCGTATTCAGGTTTTCGATTCAGCATTTATGTTCGACCAAGTAGTACGTAGCCTTTATAGAACGAACAGGTAATTCGTGAATAAACTGAGACCAAAAAGTGATACTCTTAGCTTTAAAAACGATATAGCATCGCCACCAACGTCCGCCACCACCAGCGTCCACCAATTTGCACTTGGCCAGTCCACCAATTCGCACTTGGCCAGCGCGGTGGACTATGGCCTAAACTCTCTCAACCCGAGAGAAGACCCGTGCCCAGCAGTGGGACAGTAATGGGTTGACAACAACAACAACATAGACAAAAAGCATAGCGTGGGTGCGAGCTGCACATTAGAAAATGCCGCCTCGAGCATAAGGACTATTTTGCCGCTCAGAAAATAGGTCGCCAAAAAGGTGTAAATGATGGGCCAGAACTTGGATGGAAACAATACGGTTGACCTGGCAGATGCCCCAATGCGTTGTGTGGAATAAAATACTAAACAAATAAAATCTCGTCATGTATCGTTAAATTCACATTTCAATTCATATTCGCATTATGCAAGAAATCTAATCTGACTTCAAAGTCAGTCACAGAAATGAAGTTGTGATTGAATGCAATGTTCTATTAGATATTATATTCCATTTTGATCTAAGGATATAGATGATAAATTAATTGATTGCCGTCGCATAAAGTATTTTAGGGACATTGAACGAACTAGCCAGTAACATAGCGTGTGATTTTCCGATGATTCGTTCAAGGCACTAACAGGTACCGACGCAGTTTAACATCATAATATACGTTGGTAGAGAAACCAGTTTGATACCGAACAACCTGATGGCCAAATTAATTTCTTATCAAGCGATAAACGTAAATCGGCTGATAAAAACGATAATGGCCGTCGGTTGTCTAGCACTGGTACTTACTGGGCTTTTAATTTTAATACATGATAAATTTGAGACGTGACAAATGTGGGAGGAATAATAATAATAAAGTCTATTTGTATGAAATTAAATACACGTGAACGAGTTCATTAAGAGAATATAAAAAAAATAAAACTTCCAAAGATTACGACTTTTTGCATACTTCGCTGGAATGGATTCGGTTCAAACAAGTTAAAATATAAACTAATGTTGACTACCTATACACTGCTTTATTTGTTATCACTCTATTACAACTAAATTAAGACATTGTGGCAATAAAGATTCACCAGTAAATCCTATCCTCACCACATTTGTACGTCTCGCAATGACACGTTGTTGCATCCATATTTACGTACCACCCATTAAAATTATGGGTTTACTCGCGCGAATTGTGCTATTCATTGAGAACGATAAAAATAATGCGCGATAACGATAAAACAAATCACGAGTTGTGCATTAAGTGCATAAGCAGAGATGTAGATATAATAGGTTGTACTTAAGATATTATCAATTCTATTGAATTTGTTGAACTAGTTAACCCTACTGCGGTTGCTAATGTGATAGAAAATAACTCACTGATTTCATTAATCTAACCAAAAGCAAGAGTATCCATAGGGTAATACCTTCCTACAATTAATAATTCAGTAAAAATTAACATTTTCAAATATTTAACTATTAAAGATGATTATGTCTCATGTAATATGTAAACTTAATATTTTGTTGCTTGTCATTAAATTTACAAAAGATACTTGTATTATCGAATATTATCGAAATCTGACATTATTTCCACACATTTTTTAACTTGTGTCGTAGCGTAGAATAAGAATGGATAAACCATTATTTCTATTTATTCCTCTTTGGAAAATTAATTAACATTTTATTTTAAAATGTGAGGAAAATTGAAGACAAGGAAAACTGTTAGGAAATATGGTGGTAGTAATTACATGTCCAGTTAAATCACTCGAAAAACAAAGCAAAGGTCTTGAGGACAATAAGCCTTTTAACAGACTTCCCAAAGGATAGAAGTCATCGATTCGTCGTTCGTAGATTTTTATTTGAACTACATCAGCTAAGTTACTCATATTTTCACAATCGTCATTAAGGTTTTAATTAGAAATGGGGCACTCAGTTTACGTCAGATTATTTAGGCAATTATGACATTTGTTATATCATACTAGCTCATTACCATGTAAATAAAAAATGTTACGTAGTCAAGATAAAACTACGAACCAACACATTTAACACATTTAATAGACAGGTCATAAACACATTAATTGTCTGCTTAATAAGTGAAATTATCTTCATTATTAAAATAAAATAATTTGTAGCAACTATATATATATCGTGTCTTTGCTGTTTATTAAACAAAGAAATAAATAACTTTATTGTTGCAGTACTCATAATTATTAATAACTTATTTGCTATCACATGATACATTGCGAATGCTATGGACGCAAATAATGAGTGGGTATTTAGGTAGAACATGCTACAAATTGATCATAAAACTCGTGATCATACGCATACTAGTGATAATATGTACATTTGCAGTAAATATAAAAAATAACGATAATAAAATAGCTGTAAGTAAAATACAACAGCTTAGACATCATTATATAGAACCTAATCTTAACGCAGTCATAATGAAGAAAGAACGAAACATGTACCTACTGCAAATTATCGCTTGTCGTGTACCTAATTATGGCCGCTAATATTGTGGTATTGAACCGAAGAACTGATTAAGCTTGCGATTAGTTACGTAACAACTGTGGCCAATGAGTACTTTAATCAACATACTTGTGACTGTACTTGTAACGCTTCAGACGATAGACTGTTAGGTTCTTAGTAAGTATGCCTATCATTGAGTTTCAAGTTGTTTAATAAGCTAACTTAAAATAGTAGTAACGGCAATAAAACCATTGAATTATTATAGTGATTTATTTTATATTTTCTACTTGTACAGGGTGGGGCAGCATAACTTCCTTATTTTGAATCACAATAAAATAAAAAAAATATTGAAGATATCTGTTTATTTTGTATTTTGCCAATGTTGAAAATATTTTAAAGTTTTATTTTAAATAATTTTGAAAATCATATCGGGCAAGTGAAGCCTTCCAATGTCAATACACTGAACGAACCGATTTCGCGTGTTTTGCAGCATCCGCTCCAACATGTTGGACGGTATGTTGGCCACTTTTAAAGACTGTCTCACTGCCTCAACATTTTCTGTTGTTCTGATGGGTTACATGCCTGCCTGGGCCTTTTTTCACGACAGTTCCCGTTTTACAAAAAGTGTTGACCCAACCAACAATTGATTTTCGGTCTGGAACATGGGTCAAGGGCGCGAGACTAAAATGGTTTCGGACGGCGTGTTGGGTTGTGACCCGCCGTTGGAAAAATAGGCCTCTACGGCAAACGCGATTTCCTCACTATTCCATGGCATCTAACAACTAACCTTGAAGGGAACAAAACTTTAAGAATTCCCCTTCCAAAAAAAACAGTCATACCCCTCCAGATAACTGTCAGGCGGAACGGTACCTACTCATTTCAATTAAGGAAGTTACGCTGCCCCACCCTGTACAGATACAGTCGCATTTTTTATTTTTCAGTAATTAACTGATTGTACTTTAAAAATCCTTTTTTTCAGTTCAAATTAAAACGGTTAATTCTAACATATTATGGATACAACATATCCATAATATGTTAGAATTAACCAAAATTTTCATTTTAAAATTAAACATTAAATATGTTCATTATTAGAGTTAGACACTTCACACTAGCATAACCCA
The DNA here is from genome assembly GCA_949699795.1 of Spicauda simplicius. NCBI lineage: Eukaryota > Metazoa > Arthropoda > Insecta > Lepidoptera > Hesperiidae > Spicauda > Spicauda simplicius. The sequence goes on from OX453062.1 coordinate 1,773,022, forward strand.
TTTGCCTTTAAATATGGTACTAATGTGGCAAATTATGATATTTTTCACGTCAATGGCAACATATCAGTCACGAGCTTAAAGGTGGTTGACCGCAACTCATATAACGGTAAAGTGACAGCAAAGTAAATATGGTAACTGGTTTAAAATATGCAGACAAATGATCTGAATATAACAGGCTTTATGTATTTATTGCTTTCACATGCGCTTATAAGTCTGACAACTGAGAATCGTGTATATTAACATTTCCTATTATTCTAACATATTGATTTTTTAATGGAAACTCGTTTACAATAATCAGATTCAAATTCAGGATCAGCTTTATGATAACGTTATCGTCAGTAGACAGACGTAAAAAATTGAAACAATACAATATGAAGTGAATCATCTTAACTTCTCAAGGAACGTACGCGTCAGAATTCATAGAAAAGACTTATTGATCTTGACATTTCTTCAATTTCTTGTAAACGCGTATTAATAATATTTCACTTTATTTTGTCGCAAGAAGCATAATATATTTTTAGATATGTTTTTGTATAAAACTTGAGTTTGAACAAAACTCCGAAACAATTTCCTTTTACCATTTATAAGACTAGTTGACCTTCTGCCTTAAATTCAAGCATCTAAAATTATCAGTGTTTCTCTACTATAATATCCATGTATTTTACATAAAAACCTTCCTCTTGAATCACTCTTATTTATTTTAAAAAATGTATTAGAATCCGTAGCATAGTTTTAAAGATCTAAGCATACATAGCAACAGACAGCGAGAAGTGACTTTGTTTTATACTACGTATATAATTATACTTTCATTTATAAAGTGTAAAAGGAATTCGACTTCACCATCAATTCGAGCGTTAAGAGATTTTATTGACGTATTATTTCATTTGCATACTGCTTTTCTAATTTACACTTCAATATGTTAACAGATAGGATGAACAATAGAATCTAATCACAATTCAGCTTGCTTGTCGTACCTACTGGCAAAGACGAATGTGATAGGTTATTAATAACCGTTCACAATGACCCTACAATTGCTAAGGCATTGTGATGCAAAACGTGCGCACTTTCCGACGAAACCTCGTCTTCTGTAGTAAACCTGACACTACAGAAATGATTACTTAGCTTACAATAAGTACGGTACATTTCCGTCTATTTATAATCGAAACAAAGATATAAACGGCCTGAGATCTGTTATGTATATACTTATATAGGATCATGTCAAGGTTGACGAAAAGAGTATTGAATATTTGTAATATATTTTTTAAGTTAGACTATAAACGGTATCGTTCTTAATGAATAGCACAACGCAACTGAAAAATACACATAAATATAAAAAGAAACAAACATTAATTAATATCTAAGGCACTCGTACCAAGACGCTGTTAGAATCGATTTCGAAAATGAAAGTAGGAGAACATTGTTCGTATTCACAGCATTTTCTGTTACGCAAAGTTTTTTGTTGCCAAAATTAAAGACCGTATCAAACGCTTTTGTGAAGGCGTTTAACAAGGAACAATTTTGGGTCCAAAACATTTAAAAGTACGAAGTTTGTCAATTACGACCGATAGAAAAACATCTATAGAAAAAGTGTGATTACGAAAAAGTAAAACTCTTCAGCATTTACAATTTTCGCACCTAGTCCATTATCTATTCTTGAAGTCCAAGTTACCTTTGATAATGCATTTGACATATACTAGTGTAGTATTGTGATATAGTGAGTGTTAGTAAGCAAAGAGTGAAAGTTTGAGAGTTAACCGTTAGATCGGCCGCATGCCATTCAAGATTGAAATAATAAACGTATAAGAATGAACTTATTTCAATCCATATGACAACTTAAAGTATAATATTGTAATGGATATAACATACACAAGAAACACATACATTAAATCCTCCACAACACACCAATCCAACTACATAATAGTTACTTTGTACACTACTAACCAAGGCAGGAATTCCAAGGACTCTTGTTTATCCCGAAAACTAGGAAATAAATCAAGCAAAACATTTTAGCAAGTTTGCACATTACATTTTACAGTGGACAATATAACTAGAATAATTAAAATTTCAAATGCATTCAGGTTCTATAATTATAACAACCAATTTTCGTTGAAACTCGTTGAAATTTTATTTATTCTAGATTATTTTGGAAATCTTTAAATTATATATTAATCCAATTAAATAGATTTCCAGTGTTTAGTAAGGTTTGCTTTTAAACATGCGAATTTGTACAGTGGCTTTGTCAATTTACGTGAGAACAATTTATTTACGTTCCAATATCGTTATTTTCTTAGCTTCAAGTAATAATTTAACACTTAATCGTCAATTTTTTTCACAAAAACACAATGCACGGAACTCGTTAAATTCACTTGCTAGATCCTTGAAGTTGTTCACATAATTGATCCTAAATTAATGCTACCAAGACTGTGTTTGGTAAACAGTAAATATTTACATTGAAAATGTTGACACTATCAAATAATAAAACTGTCAAGTTTATGTGAACAACTTGATGGATTGCCATCTTACGTCGACTGTACGCCATTGATTACGTTAGTTTGTTTATGAATATCATTCAGTAGATGTTAAGATATCAATACAGAAAAGTTGAGGACAAATGGTTCTCGATTTGAACTTGCAATTATGTTTATAGCTGAGAAGCAGTTGCTGCTATGAAGGCGATCAAGTTATAAGAGTTTTATGTGATCATTTCTAGTATCGACATTTTTTCCTGGTTGAAAAACCCTAAAATACAATTTGGAAGAACTGATGTCGATTTGTGTCAAAATCCTAAACTAGCCATAAGCGATAGCTGACGTTTAGTTTATTGTTATTTAAATTTGGAATCGACAACTGCTGATCAACTATAACTTTGCGTAGAACTTAGTGGATCAGTGCCACACTAGTGCCGTATGTACACACGCATACATACCCTAGTTGGACCTGTCCCATATGTTTGTTCGGGTCGTCGGAAATCAGCGCGCGCGTCATGGATTCAGTGGTACTGGCACCACCCTCGTGCTAGCGAACAAACAAATATGTAGACAGACAAACATCGCCCATAGAACGGCACAAGGCAAAGCGGAAACCGTAACACATGGAACATCCACCATTGGCTGATAACTTTTTATGCATGTTGTAGTAAAAAAGTAGCGCCAACGCGTCTGTAAGAATTCAATTCAGTGCGGTGTCCTAGCTACTAAAATTCCATAAAGCTTTTTTGCATGGTTAGTTTTTAAATCTACTTCGTGTTTAGAATACAGTGTGGACGGTAGTAGGTACCTACCTATAGCTAAAACAGTTCTATATTTCTGCTTCAAACATCAAATCCTCTCGTGATCTAAACTACAAACATGAATAGAAATCATAATGGCATGCAAAGATGACAAATACAGAAAGCATGACGGTATGAAAACAATAAAACAAAATAAACGTCGATCACACGTTTTATATTGACCCGTAAACGTTCCACATGATGGATGGACTTCAAAAATAAATTATGTTCGAAAAACTCTGGTTAGTTAAAAAAAACTCACTCAGGCAGCAGTTGATTAGCACTGGATAGGGACTGGACTAGACCTCTAAGCTTCATATTAGAATTGACAATCGTAGAGTTGTATCGCTGTGCTACGCTAAGCTATCATTCCATCACACAAGAAGTTAAAGAGATGTGTTATTCTGATAATACTATAAACCGGCTGTCTCCAATGCTTGCCTGAGTGGTGAGCGGTAGACTCCCGTATCAGCGTCACAGTACAAGCGCTGCAAAAATAATATCGTTCTAGGATTTGCTTTGACTTTCATCTATTTCTCCCAGTGCAGAGAAAATATTGAAAGTCAAGGCACTCCTGCGAACTTTCAAATTAATCTGCATACCCCAGTTTGAGCGCTTGCCCTCCCGCCATGAGTCCCTCTTCCCCCAGTAACGTCACTTGTTCCTCCTCGCGCGACGGGTCCGCCATCTTGTGCACACAAGCGCCGAAATGGCGCCAAGGTCAATAACGAGTCCAATGTCAATGTCATATTCTCGGCCATGAGATTTGATTGTTGCGCGATTGATTAAAATCAATATACTAAGTGTATTGAACTTTTCGATTTCATTGTGAACGTTTCATTACCATATTATGAACGAGATCGATTATAATGACACAACCGAGAAGAATGTGACATTGGCGTTGAAACAATATTATTTGATCATTATTTCTTTATAATTCTGTTTTGTAAAGGTGTTTAAGCACTTTTTGCAAAAAGACCCGCGACCTTCATGAAAAGTGTCCTTTTTGTAAAAGAGAAAAGTGTGATTGTTTAACTATTGTAATTAGTACACAATGAAATTGTTACAAAAGGTGCTGTTTGCGAAGAGTCCTTCTAAAATTTCTTTAACATTGTGATACATTGACCAAAAATAAAGATAACAAATAATAATAACACGATGGTAAAATAATAACGACACGTATAATTCGCGTGGGAACCGATCGTCTTGGTGCTATTTTTTTTCTACAACAGCAGTTACGACCATCGCTTTTTGAAAATCAGTAAATTGTCCGTTAATCATAATATTTTACATTCTAGGTATATTTGAATTTTAGTCTTCATAAAAGCTACATGATAGATTTACTAAACAAAAGGGCTGTAATATGAATTTTATAGCAACACTTAACATTACATCAAGATGACCGAATTACTCTGACGTAGATGATTATACATAATTACCACGCGAACATAATGAGTTGCCTACAAATTTCGCGCCTAGCATCACATGGATATGCCGGTGGTAATTATCTTATCTGTGATTAATTTACTACACCAGGCAATGAGTATGCTTACGTGAACAATATCAAATATAATATAGAAATAGATTATCTTTGAATATAACAGTTTTAACGATTGCTTTCGAGGGGAAATCATGTGACTCGGTTAAGACAATGAATTTTAATTACAGTGAATAAGTGAATTGTAAGGACTTACCTCATCAAAGAAAACTTGCGTCTTTCTTAGAATATGTTTCAGTTCAGTAAGCTCGAGGTAGTTCCTCTTCAAAGCTTCTGCGTTTTGGTTTACTTCACGAAGCTCATTTTCGAGCTTTTCGAAGGTGGCCTGTGGTGAATCATTAAAGTGTTTGGTTTGTAGTATCCCTTACTCCCTTATGAAAACATCTATAATTTGTAATTGTCAGGGATATATATTAAGAAATAGATTCTAAACATTTGATTAAATATAAAGCATTTAACCTGCCCTGATAAGGGACATCCCTTTGCTATTCGGTTATTTTTGCTTACAATCACCATTATTGTGATTATATCTTGAATAACAAATTTAAAACATATTGATCTCGAGTATCTTACCTCCAAATCAATCATCTCTCGCGGCTGGGGCGCCTCCGGGCACTCTCCGGGTATCTCCAACATGGGGATGCCGTCCCGCCTGATCTCCTTCTCGAGGTACCTGAGCTTGCGCTCCATCTCGTCACAGCGACGCACCTCATTGACGAACTTGCGTTGGAACGCGTTCACGTCTGGGTTTAACTGTGAGAAAAAAAATAATATCACGCGTGGTAGGGATAAAAGAAAAAGATGGCGCGTAACAGAAAAAAAAAGGTGGCGCGTAACGAAAAAATGTTACACTAAATTTTTTTCCAACCCCGATAAAGAAGTTTCACTTCAATAAAAGAGGCACTGCACTCATTGACATCTGTGTTGAACTTCTGTTAAAATTGGCTAATGTTTGCGATAGATGGATTGTTACCTCAGAGGACTCACTGGGAATGTTCCATGTAAACTTTTACCTTACCGCATCATTCATTTCGCTGGTGGTAGAACCAGTGTAGTTCGACCGGGGAAGTACCACCGTTACACGTTTTTCTAGCGTGAAGTATATTTTTTGTGTTTCGATGGAATGGTTTACCGGCACACTTTTATTTGAGGCGACCATCAGAATCCTCGGAAGTAGCAACGCATCTGTGATTGATTCAGATAAAACCTATGTTTTATTTAATGTCGCTTACAGATGTCCATTGGCGGCAGTGACCACTTACCATCAGGTGGACTATCATATAAAAAAAAATCAAACATTATGACAATTATGCTTAATGCTGCTACTATGTAGCAGAAATAATTGTGTTACTGTGTGATGGCAGTGTGCCAAACAGACCTCCTTTATGCCGGTTTTTCCCCCACATCTGAAGAGCAAATAATGTTATAGAAAAGATCCTCCTGCTCATATTTGGTGGTCATAGTTCTTACTTACAACATGAACAGAGAGAGAGGAGAGGAAGTGGTGTTATGTAAGAATTGACACCACATGACATACACTGATGAAAATATTGAATTCTAGGAAGGGAATAAAATTACGGTTTTAGATATTTTTTTCCTATAATACATTAATATATATTATGTCATAATATAGCATGATCTTAACAATTTCAAGAAATTGTGAAAGAAAAAGAATGTTTGGTTATGCCTATGACTCACACAAATTCTTATAAAAGTGCAAATAATCAAGTTTATTGTTTCTGTATAATGCTTATATAGACAGATAAGAAGTAATATTTATGTAACTAAGTCCTACAGAACCCTACAAGATATATTATATAGACAAGTATAGTATATTTACACTCCTTTTTTTTTTTTTTTTGTTTTCGAGGGGGAAACTTTCAAAAAGTACCCGACGTCGTGGGAGCGACGCGGGTTATGTGGGATTCTTACCGCACTAAAACCCCCCCGGTGGCCGACGTCGACGCTGCGAAGAGGACTCCGGGAACTCCACTTGACCGCCGCCGGTGTCCTCAGCGTGTGCCCCATCGGGCTCTTCTCTGGTGGGCGTGAACTGCTCACCGCACCTTCTGGTTTTTACGGCAACATGCAACCACACATGCCGCCGTCCTTCCCGGGGTCGCTTGACCGGACGGTTCGAGCTCCCACTCTTCCCGCCCGCAACCCCGGAAGCCTCTTTTAGTCGCCTTTTACGACAGGCAGAGGGTACCGTAGTCCTATTCTGGTCCCGGAACTACAGGGAACATGAATAAATCTAACACTTGCGTTAAATATGCCTTATGTAAAGCTCTACTTTGTTGACACAGATTAATATTATAAATCAGTTTTTTTTTCAGCAATGTATCAATGTAAAGCATGAAATAAGTATACTATGATGGTGTCATACCAATCAGTCTTAAAGATGGTATTTCTATGTTTTTTTTCAAGTTTAAACTATGGCATATATTTTTAGCAGGTGTTAGAACCAGTGTAGTTCATAAAACCGATAAACTACCTTCGCTATACCTATTTCTAGCGTATAGCATTTTTTAGCATTTCGATGGAATGGAAGGGTGTGGTTACCGGCACACGATTATATGAGGCGACCATCATCGTCCTCAGGAGTAGCAAAGCATCTGTGATTGACTTCAGATTGCCCCATGTTCTATTTGAAGGTGCTTACAGATGTCCATGGGAGGCAGTGACCACTTACCATCAGGTGGATTGCATGCTTGTTTGCTACTTCAGTTCTATAAAAAAAAACATAACTTTTTTTCATTTCAGAATGATTTCTCACTAGACTCTACACTGTATTCTTTCAAATTCAATTTATTACAGCATTGTAAAATAAAATATTTTATATTTTATCAGTGGGATCAGTTATCTGTGAGAAATCACAGTACTGGAACCAATTTGAAATGTTCTTGAATTGTTCATGTACATTCAAATAAGTGGCACTTAGAGATAGAGCTAGATAAATATATTTATGTTATGACTAAAAAATTCCATTCACTCTCATAATATAATAATGAAATGATAACAAGAAAATCAAGTCATTTCCAGTTTGCATAATGAATATTTGGAATTATTTACTTGCAATGCAAATTTAGATACAATTTATACATTTGATATAAAATATATTTTTCTTAATCATATCAAAGTAGCAAATGTCCATGCAGTCCGTCCGTCCATCCGTCTACCTGATGGTAGGTAATCACAGCTGCCTATGAACATATGCAAGGAACCTCATATAGAGCAGGGGTTGAATCTGAGATTGATCACAAATGAATTACTTCAATAGACTAATAAGGTCGCCTTGTATATAAGTATTCTTGTGTTTTGATAGAAGGGTGTGATTGCAGGCACTCTTTCTCATGAGGCGACCATCGTAGTCCTCGGGAGTAGCAACGCATCTGTGATTGACTTCAGATGGAACCCATGTGCGGTATGAAGTTGATTACAGATGTCCATGGGCGGCAGTGCCAACTTACTATCAGGTAGACTGCATGCTTGTTTGCTATTTCAGAGAGAAAAGAAAAGTAAGCCAGTTAATAGATCAATTGACATGACAAGGAACAGTAGGCTTGCTTGCACTCGAGATCCTCAAAAACAGGTCGTTTGAATATGCTTTCAAATTTCCTCAAATGCCAGAAAACTTATATCATGCAATAGTAACTAATACGACCCATACAATTTTTTATAAAAAAGTAATAAAATATGTGTTCTAAATTACCTTGGATTGAACTAATTTTGTCATGATTTGTGCTTATCAATTTAATCTTAAGATTAGGAGGGGTCTTAATAATTGATCAATCAAGTTTACTTATCATGGTTATTATCTTCTGTTTTGGACAAATCACATGATTCTGATTAGTCCACTACTTTTAAGAACTGGACATACTATAAAGCTTAAGAATTATGTAAGAATTTGTAAGAGTTGGGTTTTGTAAGACAATTTTAACAAATTTATTACAGGTACAACATACTACATATTACTACAAGATTCAATTGAGTAATATGATGTTGTATGGTTTATATGTAGCTTCTCTTTTAATCAAAACTCATTACTTAATTAAATAAGAGCTTCTGTTAATAATTAAACCTTTGTACAGATTGAAATGGTTCTTAAATTTGTTAATAAGGTGCATGTTATCTTAACATCATCTCTTAACATCATTCTTTGTGTTAACAGTTAATATTTTATCAAAACTATTTCAGAAAGTGAAAAGTTCATAAACATCTAAAATTCAAGCTCATCTGAATTTAAATATACTTACAATTACACCTTATTAAAAAATAAATAAAAGGCTATTTAATTAAGTTTAATACAATAATTCTCCTCTAATATACATTTGAAATATTATGTAAGAAATTGAGCCAAGCCATATCATTTCAGGAAAGACCTGTGCCTTGTAGTGGGACATAATGATGATAATACCATAAGGATACTAAAATACTTCAACATGACATGTATATGTCTCCCTTTAACGTGACTATAAAATTGTTAGGACATATATGTGGGTGTATAAAATGATTTATTTATTTAAGGATGTGGATTGGTTAAGATATGAAGCAAACCATGTACCATCCTAACTTAGTTTTTTAGTTATTCTACTCATTATAAGCTTTTATATGGGTTTTTACATATTTTGGTTCTTAAAAGAATTTCACAAAAAAGGATAATACCTAGTTAAGATCAAAAATAAAAAAAGGTGAAATAATCTACAATAACTTCTGAACCTTACTATATTAGTTATGTTAAATTCAATATGAAAAGACAGACATTACTTATGAATACATAGGCATTTATTAATAATCAAAAAAAAATTTTTTGGCTGTCTCATCTTAATTATAACATCCTAATGTTACTTAACATCTTCATTCCTAAAAAATGTATCAGCATTTCACTAATTTTGTATCATAGTATAGCTAGTAAAAATAATTTAGTACAGATTTCACTTTAATTAACCAGTTTCTTTATAAAAACTGCAGAATCTGTGTTGTACCTATGTCAAGGTTCAATATAACTTCAATTATGTTGTTATCTAAATCCACTGTGAGCAAAATTTTGAATTAAAGAATTTCTTACATATTATTTAACATGCAGACCACATTTGGCTAAATACTAGCCACCACTAGATATCATTTGCTTGTAAAATTACTATGTCTAGTCTGTCTTGATTATTATTTATAGGACAAACGACCATTTCCATAAATAATGAACACTATCAAATATATCATATATCTTGGATGTCATGTCGTTAAATTGAGGACAGCGCATACACCGTGGATAATACTATCGCATGGAAATCTGGGTCAATCAATGCACAATGTAGCTATATCGATTTTGGTACTTACAGTCTAGATTGAAACCGATCACAAAAATGAAAGGGGCGTTGCTAATTCCCATTAATACTCACGTCGCGGAACTGCACTAGGCCCAATTCTCCAAGCTCAGACACGCAGGCATACGCGGCTTCACTCTGAAGAAAAAGTTGGCACAAAGTCATTTCCTCACTCCTAAATAAGGACCCCATTTTGCTGGTTTTTGTTTCACTACACAAAAATTAAAACTGCCCGGCGAAGCTCCGTCGCATCCGTCTGCGTCCTTGCGGCAGACTTCGACGGCGACGAAACCGAAATAAAACTATCAATCGATACTGATTATCCAGCGAGCAAATTCGTCATCCATCCATGCGCAACGCAAACCGAGCGAATGACATTTGGACCGAATGTGATGCCAGTCTAAAAAATGTTTATTTGACATTTTCAGCATATTGATTTTTTTGTTGCAACATAGGTGCGAGCATCTACGAATAGGCGATAATAATACAAATATCTTGCAAATGTATTTGGCGACCGTCACACTTGACGTCTGTTCTCTCCGCGATGTTTTATATAATTAAATAACAAAAAAATAGTCACATATTCGAAATAAAATAAACTTTATAGATGAGATGATATTCTCTGGTAGATTGAACTGATACTGGCAATAAACGGATACTACTGTTACGTTCCCGCCAAAAATTAAATTCACAATAGTGCTTTTGTAGGTAACATAACTATGATATATTTACGCTTCTTTATATTTATTTTTACTATTTTGTTTACGTTAATACAATATTGAGAACGTAAGTAGGTATATAGGTATACTGTTGGGCATGTTTAATAAATACTATAATTAGATTTCGGCGGCTCCACTCTGACGGCAATACCGCCTCACCTATTTCTGCCTATCAATGTTAAGCGGTTCGTAGTTTTTCTTGAAGGGTAAAAGGTAAAGGTAAAGGTAGGTATACCTGATTCGTTGGAACTTGGTCATTAGTGATAGTAACTCATAGGTTGGTTCCAGATGCCAAAAGGCGTCAATAGGTTGTTACCATTCGACTAACGGCATGTTCATTGCCTACATTACCAATAGGCTCCAACTCATCACGATGGGCAAGACGGAGGGACGAGACGGAAAGGGACGCCGGAAAAAGTCGTGGCTAAGACACATGAGTGGACAGGCATCGCCTCTATAGAACAACTGTTTAGCCTGGCTAAGGACAGAGAGAGGTTCAAGGAACTAACGGCCAACCTTCAAGTAGTAAAGAAGCACAAGAGCAAGAATACCAAAAAGCACCCATTAAAAATTATTCGTTCTTGAACTACTAAAACATGGAAACATTGCCGATTTTATGTATACAACACATACAGGGTTATCCATTGCTGGGTTTGGGTATAATGTTAGAATAGATTTATTGGCTTTTAAACAATATGTATGAGACCAGCTATATATAACCAAAATGAAAGGTCCAACTTCATGCCACTAGACAGCATAATTATACAAGTAAATGATATGCAGCGACTAGTCTTATTTTCAATTTTAGGTACCTGTTTTGTACCAAGCTGTAGTTTATAATGCCTAATATGAAACTTACTTAAAGTATTTATAACGCGAATACAACAGTAACTTAATATCAGTCTACATATATCATTGCGGCGTGAAGGCAATCTTAAATTATGACTTAAAAAGAACGAAGAGGGATTAAAATAAAACAAATATTTCAAAACTGTAAACACTTTATAAAAACAGTCTCTTAAAAACTAAATAAATACCTGGAATCTAGAACGATTATGAACAAAATAATAAGATAATACATTTCAAATATGTGACAGTTTTTAACATGTTGTATATTTGTATAAATGTACATATCATACGTCAAAATGCTTATTACCTTTGCATATTACTTTTGTGATTTCAAAGTAACAATGTCGTGATTTAAAGCCGTCTCTATGTGACAAAGAAGCAAATATATGCAGATTTGATCTTTCACGTTAAAATGTTGCTAGATAAATCAATAGTGTTTATAATATTTCTAAAAAGAAAAAATGATTTTTTTGATTGACATTATTGATAAAAAATATATGTAGATATTATTTCATTAAACAAATCATTATAATATTTACAGTTTCTTTCAACTATTTATATATTTCTTTATTTTTAGTAAAAAAAAAGGGAAAGGTAACAAAAATGTTACAATTTTTAACACAAAAAGATTCCAAACACACAAATTACACACAAATACAAGTTTGTAAAAGCACATTTGATTTTGGACGTATTTCAGATCAAAATAACAGCGCGTAATGGCTACAGGTATATCTGCATTGATAAACATTAAATAGAATGGATAACTAATTCAATGCTTAGGTATCGATAGACTGTAAACAATGATTTTCCTAAATGTATATTTTTACATGTTAATGACTACTAAGTTATAACATCAAATGCCCTCAACATTCATCATATAACTGTAGTTATATAACCAAATAACTATTGTCTGAATACTGTGTAATATAATTCAACAATTTAACTGAAATTTTGACTAGAAATAACTAAACTAATAAAATACGCGACAACCGTCATTACCACTCCACTCAAGTAAAAATTATTTGGTCAACTTGCAATTGGTAGGAATTGGCTACACAAAAAACATAAGCCGGTAAAAATATTAAAAAAAAATTGCAATTTCGTAATATAATTCTTTTCTTAATATCCCTTCATCATAATACAGTAGTAACACTCAGCCAGCCCCAGAGGTGACCGGCAAGTGCTGGGCCCGAGGCTCACGCCATGCGGAAGTAGGTCTGGTAGGTGGCGCCGAGCGCGGTGGCGAGGAACCACGCGCAGCAGCCCCACCACGTCGCGAAGCCCAGCGCGCCGCGACACACCTGCTGCGTGAACACCTGCGCCCAACCAAACCGTATATATTATTGTTGAATATAACGAAAATCCTTCACTTCTAAAAACTGAGACAAATTTATTTTCTAACCTTGTATACTTAGTCTTTAAAACACGAGTGGGAGAATACGTTATTTCCAATGTGAACCATTTCTTGCGTTTTGGTGGAAGGGTATGGTTGCCAGCACACTTTTATATAAGGCGACCTTCATAGTCCTCAGTAGTGGCAACGTATCAGCGATTGACTTCAATCCTATTTGAAGTGCTCACAGATTTCCATCAGGTGGACCGTCATCAGCCCGCTCGTTTGCTACTTCAAGATAAAAAAAGATGAGTGTACATGAGTGTGTTATTAAGTTACCATCTTTAAATTCTCCCAAGCTAGCTGAAACTGCTCAATGCCCTCCACACCTTCAGCGCCCGCAGCCACCGGCGTTGCCTCGCTGGTTACATTGCTCGCGGGGATGTCGTAGAACAGCGCAGACCAGGAGTAGCCGCCCAGGGTCTTGTACATCAGCCCCAAGTACAGACACATCACTACCGGGCAGATGTACTGCAATGCCACTACACACAGGTAGTAAAACACTGATGCTACCTGTAACATGTAAAATAATATAATGAACAGTGTGATAGTAACTGTAATGAAATTAGTGAAACAGGTAGTCAATAAAAATTAAATAGTGTTTTCACAATTATCCAATTAATTTTAAAAATTTGAATAATATTAACGTTTTAAATATTTACAGAAAAGAATATGATAACTTAATGGCCTCCATGTAAAATCCCCAATCAACAACAATTTAAACAAGATCTTTCTTCAAGATTTGTGCCTGTGGAACCAACATAATAGGCGATCCTATTGTGAGAGTATCAAGTGTTTTTACAGTGCTTTCAAATATTTGTCATATTGTTATTGCAATCAAACTTGTTTCAAGAATGCAACAATGTTAGTTCTGGTACACACACCTTCTTCTGCAAGTCAATGTTGGTGATCCGGCCGGCCTCCTTCTTCTGCGCGTCGAGCCGGCGCTGCGCCATGTCGAGGTAGGCCTGCAGCTGCCGCGGCATCAGCGCCACGCGCAGCGCGGCGGCGGCCACCAGCAGGACGATGCGCAGGGTGTCGAACGCGTCCGACGTCATCCTGCAGTTTCATACGTATTACTTTATATTTACATTTATAGTATTATTACCTTCGCGATATTTGTATAGTAGTGCGTAGTCGTCATTGATAAGTTTACAGAGGAATCCCACTCACAGCGGGCGCGCCATGCCGCTGAAGACGCGCGCGGCGAGGTAGCGGCGCGCCACGGGCCGCACCCACAGCAGCGCCAGCGCGAACGGCAGCGCGAAGTTCACGTGCAGCAGCAGCGCGCGTGCCCGGCTCGAGCCGCAGTACCTGCCGGACACCACCGTCACAGTTAGCCTTGCACATGGCTGGGAAGGCCTCTAACCTACATCAAAGGTACTGTAGGCCGTCAGACTATCTTCAAATTGTAAACAAAATCCTTCAATATCCAGTATCATCAAGCACTTTCTTGTTGGAATTTACCAGCATCTTAAAGGTCTTACTTCAATGAATCCCAATGCATCCTAGCCACACGCAGTCCAGGGAAGGTGAATAGTGTGCCGATGATAGCAGCCCAAACAGCAAAAGAGAACTTCAATATCAGTTTTGAAGCAGGACCTCTGAAACACGACAAGGTAGCTGTTATAGCTAACTTAACTGATTATTTCCTAAAGTCAATATGTGTACACTATAACATCCTAATCATAATTAAAATATTTTATTTGATCTGATCTAGAATAGTTTTGATTCAGTAAGAATCCTGCAGTCTTATCTAATAATGTTGATGACTATAGAACAGTTGGAGTTCTAAGAGTAATACTGCATACAAAAATCATTGAAAAAACTTTTAAAATTTATGTAGAAGCACATTTTTACATAAAAACAATACTTACACAGAAGAAAGCCCCTGATTCTCTAAGAACTTGGAGGCATTCTCGTAGAAGCTGTCATAAGCAGGGTCAATGCCCACCTCCAGGATGGATTCATCTACAATGAGTACCATCATAGCAATCAGCAGGAACACACAGAATGCTACAATACATGTTGACCGCTCCCCCATGGACTCCTCACTTGTGAAGTATTGCTTGGTCAGTGATAGAAGGATTTTACTGGAGACTGAGTTAAGGGCAATATTGAAGGTATCATTCACAGTGGCACCACCAACATATTTACTTGGTTCATTGTTGCAGTGGGTTCAATGTGTTCTGGTTTGAAATGTGTGTGTGGAATGAAATGCAGAGACAGATAAGTCACCAGATTCTCTAGAACCAATATCAGTAGCTGATCTCAAATAACACTACAATCCTTCTTAGAGCTGATTCTTATTAATAAATTTCTATAAGTTGCAATGGCCACCAGGAAAAACCACTAGTTGGACACTATTCCTACTTGCCAATTTATTTTTGCCAAAAAAAAAATATAGGTTTCTGTACTTATAGAATAAAAGTTGTTTAAGCTTTATAAGCGTGGCAACATCCTGCAACTAATCAAGAGATGATGCCACTAATATACTCATGTTGCCCATAAACAAGCATCAAATAAACCTAAGTATTCTTAAAAGGATACAAAGCAAACAGTACAACCAGGAAGCACCACACCATACTCAAGTTGAATTCATCTTTTAGTGGAAATATGGTTGTGTATATCTGAAATATTTGTTGTTTAAAATTTAATATTTACAAAAAAGAACTAATACCGCCATGCTTAGAAGTTGTATTTTTCTTTAACTTTAGTATACAGTAGCATGTTTCAAGTTTACAACAAGATCCCTTTTCGGCTCGTGGCAGCCTTTGTGTATTTAGAGATGACAATCATAAATCAGTTTCAGTGATTGTTGTGAAAAAATAAGCAAAATTGTTTACCTCCGACATGACATACACAATCGCCGTGTACAGTGAGAAATCAACAATCCAAAGGTATTCTGTGTAAAATCTTAAGTGCACCACATCCAGCTCTGTGACCGGCGCAGTCTCCAGCTGGATGTCCAGGTTCCGAGGTATATGAAACGTCTCCGGTTTCCCATTTGCCTCACTCTTCCCGCCCTTTTTACCTTTCGGCTTGTCTTTAGGGACCCCTGCTAACGTCTTCAACTCGCTGTTATCAGGGTACAAGTACCGGTACAACCCTTGTGAGCACAGCAACCACCTCGCAAACGAGTATCTGCTTAGTTTCTGTATCACTGACACCATAATAAGAGTTATAACCAGCTGAGCGCCGAGGAGAGCCTAAAAATATATAAAATCAGTGTAATATACAATAAAATAAGTACGACTGATCTAAACTAGCAACGTTGTTTAAAATACATTACCATGGCAAATCCTTTTCATTCAATATCCATCTGTGATACAAATATATTTTATATATTTATTATGATCCGGGATCTAACCTCAATTTCTGACACCTGACAATGACAGTATACAATAATAATCTATGATGACAATCGCTGATTATCGCTGACAATTATTTTACTCACTCTTTGGACAAAGTGACTCTTTGGACAAAGTGATATATGTACTCTACTCTTTGCTACTTTGCTACTATCTACTAGTACACTACAAATACTTATAAATCGGCCTAATGTGGCTTAATTGTGAAGAGTATGTAATCAATTCTGCTATCCACTATGTTTTATTACAGTGGGTTACAAATCAATTGTAAGGTTCTATGAAAAAATTGTCATGAATGAAGTTATTTCTGTAAAATAATACATCTATTCTTTTGATATAAACGTGCAAATAAAATTTGTATTCTTCTTATTTACTTAAGCGTTTACAACCTATGAATAATTTACGTAATCGAGATATTTAGTAGTTATTAATAATCGATTATATATTAGTAACTAAATATGTTCCAGAATCAAATGATAATAACCACTAATTTGTATTACTAGTCTTTGTAGGATGTGAGTCGTTTTTGAGGGTGTGAATGTACCGGGCTTGTAGCGGATTTGTATATGTAGCTGGTAGAAGAGACATTGGGCGCGTTCCAGATGACGCTCAAAAAGGCCCATATGCCCAAAACGTCACTCATAAAGTCATGCGCCCACGCGATGCTCCCGACGACCCATATAACAAGGTGGGTCGAAGTGATCGTTACAGTAGAGAATACATCAGGAAAAACTGCGGTGAGTGTGCGCTTTGTGAACGTCTTATGGAACGCACCCGTTGTGAGTTATGGTTGTCCGACTTGTCATTGTCAGTGGATGAGTGGATGTCAGACGTCAGTATTGTCAGTTGTCAGAAATTGAGGTTAGACCCCGGATGATCATAATGAAAATATAAATTATATTTAGATCACAGATGGATAGTGAATGAAAACGAATTGCCATGGTAAAGTATTTTATACAACGTTGCTAGTTTAGATCAGTCGTACTTATTTTCTTGTGTATTACATTGATTTTATATATTTTTAGGCTCTCCTCGGCGCTCAGCTGGTTATAACTCTTATTATGGTGTCAGTGATACAGAAACTAAGCAGATACTCGTTTGCGAGGTGGTTGCTGTGCTCACAAGGGTTGTACCGGTACTTGTACCCTGATAACAGCGAGTTGAAGACGTTAGCAGGGGTCCCTAAAGACAAGCCGAAAGGTAAAAAGGGCGGGAAGAGTGAGGCAAATGGGAAACCGGAGACGTTTCATATACCTCGGAACCTGGACATCCAGCTGGAGACTGCGCCGGTCACAGAGCTGGATGTGGTGCACTTAAGATTTTACACAGAATACCTTTGGATTGTTGATTTCTCACTGTACACGGCGATTGTGTATGTCATGTCGGAGGTAAACAATTTTGCTTATTTTTTCACAATGGTCACTGAAACTGATTTGTGATTGTCATCTCTAAATATACAAACAATGCCACGAGCTGAAAAGTGATCTTGTTGTACACTTGAAACATGCTAATTTATACTAAAGCCAAAGAAAAATACAACTTCTAAGCATGGGGTATAAGTTATTTTTTTACTCTTATTCTTACAAGATACAAGCTTGCTTTCCATAAGTATATGTAAAAAAGTATGCTTTAAAAAAATAACTGGTGTTTAGCTTCATTAACATTTAACATTAAATATGTTTCATTATGTGATTTTATTATTTCAGATATACACAACCATATTTCCACTAAAAGATGAATTCAACTTGAGTATGGTGTGGTGCTTCCTGGTTGTACTGTTTGCTTTGTATCCTTTTAAGAATACTTAGGTTTATTTGAAGATTGTTTATGGGCAACATATACATATTAGTGGCTCTCTCTCTCTCTGGGAGGAGATCTCTTGATTAGTTGCAGGATGTTGCCACACTTAATAAGCTTAAACATCTTTTTATTCCATAAGTACAGAAACATATATTTTTTTTTTTGCAAAACATAAATTGGCAAGTAAGACTTGTATAACTGGTGGATTTTCCAAATTACAAATAAGAATCAGCTCCAAGAAGAATTGTAGTATTATTTGAGATTAGTTACTGATCTTGCTTCTAGAGAATCTGGTAACTTATGTGTCTCTGCATTCCAACACTTCAAACCAGAACACATTAAATCCACTGCAACATTGAAACACATAAATATGTTGGTGGTGCCACTGTGAATGATACCTTCAATATTGCCCTTAACTCAGTCTCCAGTAAAATCCTCCTATCACTGACCAAGCAATACTTCACAAGTGAGGAGTCCATGGGGGAGCGGTCAACATGTATTGTAGCATTCTGTGTATTTCTGCTGATTGCAATGATGGTGCTAATTGTAGATGAATCCATCCTGGAGGTGGGCATTGACCCTGCTTATGACAGCTTCTACGAGAATGCCTCCAAGTTCTTAGAGAATCAGGGGCTTTCTTCTGTGTAAGTATTGTTTTTATGTAAAAATAAGCTTCTACATAAATTGTAAATGTTTTTTCAAAGACTTTTGTATGCAGTATTCTTACTGAATCAAAACTATTCTAGATCAGATCAGATAAAATATTTTAATTATGATTAGGATGTTATAGTGTACACATATTGACTTTAGGAAATAATCAGTTAAGTTAGCTATAACAGCTACCTTGTCGTGTT
This sequence comes from Spicauda simplicius, assembly GCA_949699795.1. Lineage (NCBI taxonomy): Eukaryota > Metazoa > Arthropoda > Insecta > Lepidoptera > Hesperiidae > Spicauda > Spicauda simplicius. The sequence goes on from OX453062.1 coordinate 1,792,098, forward strand.
TCAGAGGTCCTGCTTCAAAACTGATATTGAAGTTCTCTTTTGCTGTTTGGGCTGCTATCATCGGCACACTATTCACCTTCCCTGGACTGCGTGTGGCTAGGATGCATTGGGATTCATTGAAGTAAGACCTTTAAGATGCTGGTAAATTCCAACAAGAAAGTGCTTGATGATACTGGATATTGAAGGATTTTGTTTACAATTTGAAGATAGTCTGACGGCCTACAGTACCTTTGATGTAGGTTAGAGGCCTTCCCAGCCATGTGCAAGGCTAACTGTGACGGTGGTGTCCGGCAGGTACTGCGGCTCGAGCCGGGCACGCGCGCTGCTGCTGCACGTGAACTTCGCGCTGCCGTTCGCGCTGGCGCTGCTGTGGGTGCGGCCCGTGGCGCGCCGCTACCTCGCCGCGCGCGTCTTCAGCGGCATGGCGCGCCCGCTGTGAGTGGGATTCCTCTGCAAACTTATCAATAACGACTACGCACTACTATACAAATATCTCACTTAAATGAGGACACTACTCCGATAGCGGAAATATTCGTAACGCTCGTGCTGTTGTACATCGCGAAGGTAATAATACTATAAATGTAAATATAAATTGCAGGATGACGTCGGATGCGTTCGACACCCTGCGCATCGTGCTGCTGGTGGCCGCCGCCGCGCTGCGCGTGGCGCTGATGCCGCGGCAGCTGCAGGCCTACCTCGACATGGCGCAGCGCCGGCTCGACGCGCAGAAGAAGGAGGCCGGCCGGATCACCAACGTCGACTTGCAGAAGAAGGTGTGTATACCAGAACTAACATTGTTGCATTCTTGAAACAAGTTTGATTGCAATAACAATATGGCAAATATTTAAAAGAAACGTAAAAATGCTTGATAATTGTAAGAGAAAATAGGATCGCCTACTATGTTGGTACCATAGTTACAAATATAGAACAAAGCAAGAAAATTGTTATTGATTGGGGATTTTAACATGACAGGCAATTATCATATTCATTTCTATGATTGTTAATACATGTTTATATTCTTCTAACAGCTTGACAATTGATTAGATACCCTAGAAAACACCATTTAATTTTCATTGACTACTTACCTTTTTTACTAATTACAGTTACTATCATACTGTTCATTATATTATTGTAAATGTTACAGGTAGCATCAGTGTTTTACTACCTGTGTGTAGTGGCATTGCAGTACATCTGCCCGGTAGTGATGTGTCTGTACTTGGGGCTGATGTACAAGACCCTGGGCGGCTACTCCTGGTCTGCGCTGCTCTACGACATCCCCGCGAGCAATGTGACCGGCGAGGCAGCACCGGTGGCTGCGGGCGCTGAAGCTGTGGAGGGCATTGAGCAGTTTCAGCTAGCTTGGGAGAATTTAAAGATGGTAACTTAATAACACACTCATGTACACTCATCTTTTTTATCTTATTGAAGTAGCAAACGAGCGTGCTGTCTACCTGATGGAAATCTGTGAGCACTTCAAATAGAATTGCAGCCAATCGCAGATGCGTTGCCACTACTGAGTTCTATGATGGTCACCATATATAAAAGTGTGCCGGCAACCACACCCTTCCATCAAAACGCATGAAATGGTTCACATTGGAAATAACGTATTTTCCCCTCGTGTTTTAAAACTAAGTATACAAGGTTAGAAATAAATTTGGCTCAGTCTTTAGAAGTGAAGGATTTTCGTTACATTCAATAACAATACTGGTCGGGCGCAGGTGTTCACGCAGCAGGTGTGTCGCGGCGCGCTGGGCTTCGCGACGTGGTGGGGCTGCTGCGCGTGGTTCCTCGCCACCGCGCTCGGCGCCACCTACCAGACCTACTTCCGCATGACGTGAGCCACGGGACCAGCGCTTGCCGGTCACCTCTGGCGCCCAGTTGCCAGTAGATAGGAATTCTTCGAACTAACCAGCGGGGGGACCATTTTTTACCACTTCTGATTCCTTGTTGATTGGTGATCTTTAAAGGATAAAAGATATGCACACAGCGGTTTAAATTAGATAAAAAAAAATATATTTGAATTGGCTATGAATGTTGGCGTTTACACTAGTCATTTCTAGTCAGCTTTTCAGTAAAAATGGTAGAAACATGGACAATACCGACATCACTGTTGTGTAACGATGATTATTTTCAAGCTATTGCATAGTTTTTATCGCAGGCTTCGAGCGTGGCGATCGAATCAAGAAATTCCGTAACGAAAATAAAACCTAACAGATCACTCCGCCGACCATCTAACTCTGTCTTGAAAGAATAATAAGCATGGAACCTGTAGTAAAATTTTTGATGTATTTAATTGTATGTAAAAATATAAATATATAACTGTCGCCACGCTCAAAAAGTGTAACTTGTATTAATATTAAAGAAAAAACTTGAAGTAATATAAAAAATACTGCTTAAATAAATAAACAATGATAATTGAATAGGTTGATTAAAAAATGCTCAGCAATAGCTTTACCGCGGCAGTCCTCGAGTGCCGCACCTTTTATTTATTTAAATTCAACTGTAGCTGCAATAGTGCGAATGTGAAATAAAAATGATGTTCCAGCTCAGTCCTCTTTCACATACAAAGATTTATTCTAATGTTGATCTATATTTATTATTTAAGCATTCAATTGTTTATTAATTTTATTTAATGTTTCTGAATGCGAATGTATAGTCATTCTCTATAAATAAATCAAGACAATTTTGATCTGAAAAACGTCCAAACCAAATATGTATGAGGTTAATGTAATCCTCATAGACTTGCTAACTCTATGACTGATCTGTGGTTTTATACCAAATATATACATTTACAGTTCTAGTTTGTTTCATGATTTCTAGTTAATACTATTTACGTGCGCGACCTCTTAGAGTATTTCATGTCACGCGGGTTTGAGAACACATCCTCATAATTCTTATAAAGTTGACTTTGGTTTTATAAACTTGTATTTGTGTGTATTTGGTGTGTTTGAAGATTGCTCTAATTTGTTTTAAAAATTATAGAATATTTATCTCTTCCCTGGAAAATCAGTATATATACTCGGGGCAAATTCGATCTGGAATAAATGTAAACAAACCATAAAAATTCCTATGTAGGGTTGTCACCAACTTGCACGAATTGGTACACAAATGCATTTTATTTTCAATCAAAGTATGCATTAAATTTTCTCGAAGTAATTTAATTGGGAAGAGTTGAATAACTAATAACGACCAACTGCAAGATAATATGCTAAAACCAGTCAAACAAAATGTATGTACCATTATCGTCATTATATAACTAATGATGTTACAACCTTAAATCCATGAAGAAATTTGCAACCTATTATAAGATACAGCTAAAAGTTATTAATAGGTAAAAGAGGGCTGATAAAACAACAAAAAGTTGCATTCCCCTGCCTGTCAGTGGTTGCTAGGCAACGCTTTGTTATTAAACATTCCATATCGAATTTGCCCCGAGTATAGAAATATATAGATAGTTCAAACAAATTGTAGGATATTTTAAGCATTAGTACAATATAATAATAAATTTTGTACCAGTAATGTGATAATAATTGGACTTAAGTATTTTTTACATATTGTAAAGACAAATGATTTGAAAGGCTCAATTTTAAAATGAAAGATTTAAGAAAAACTGCTACATTATGCCAGGTTTAAAATTACGACGTTAAGTTACAGTGAAGTCACTGAAACATAAACATAATGCCATGAAATGATATAAAGCTTTCTAGAAGAATATTAATCTTTCTTAAGTTCGTACGAAAACTCCCGAGTCATAAATAAATGTTTTGTTCAAAAGTGCATTTATGATTAATCAGTTAAGAAACATATGTTTTTTTTATTTCATGAAATGGCTCATGGCACAAATTTCCAAACATAACGTAACATCCATGACGTCATCATTATAATATCATACCGACAGGTATATTTTTTTACAATACAAAACGTTAGAGTTGCAACATATTTTAAATGTTATGTTTTTATCTATGACTCATTCGCACTCATTCATTTTTTTAGGTAATGCGTAATCGTTTTTGATTTGTAGATTGTAGGTATTAATTTGTTTGTAAGGGACTGTTTTTATTAAATGTTTACAGTTTTCATATGTTCGTTTTATTTCTATCGCTACTTATCCTTTATAAGTTGTAATTTAAGTTTTCCTTTAGGTGACAATGCCAAGAGTAGACTGATATTTATTTATCACTGTATTGATATGATAAATCATATCTTTAAATAGGTTGCGTATCGGGCATTTTAAATTGCTGAATCATACAATATCAGGTAATATTGTAAATGCGAAGAGTCTCTGAATACTATTAATACCTATACTATAATACAGAATTAAACCAGTAGCCACTTAGTGGTATAAAGTTGTATTTTTCATTTTGAAATAGGTACGTGTTAAAGTACCAGGTTTATAACTAAAAATCTACAAATATGCAGTGTCGATCCATGATTAACTATGATAGTGGAACAAAGCCTAACTTGTTCATATTTGGAGAGGATACTGAGGCCGAAAGATTGACAAAAATGGTTAAAGATTGTGTTACAAACTTCATAGTTTCAAGAGCTTTAGACAATGTTCTAAAATAATCTGTGAGATATGACTAGCAATAAGCATAGCCAATTATGAATAATTCCGTGTAATGCTTCTTGAGGGTTTTGATAACATAATAATGACTGTTCTGTTATCATGAAAACTAAGACCGAATGACTAACTTGGAAACAGCAGTTCTAAGTCCTGGTAGTATGTGTTGCATAGAAATAAAAACGTTATTATAAACGTTTGGATATATAGTACTTAACGGATGATGAAACGAATAATTGATAAAGAATTAGTGTAATGAAGATGTTAAACGTGTCAATATCTTCTCCATGATTTATGTTTCGGTGTTAAGTACCTGCATAATTTAATTTTAGAATAGGTGTTTTTTTATAAATAATATAAATGTATCAAACGAGCGTGCAGTCTATTGCGACAGTTGTGATCAACCTAAAAAAAATACTGATCACCTATGATTGGTTATATTATAATTATATTATTACCCCTAAGGATTAAGTTCAAACTCTTCAGACTACACAGGATCGTTATACATTATTAGTTTGAAATATGTGAGGCGGTGAAGCCGCCCGATCTAGCGATCCTACCACTTTTTATGGTAGGTACTGTCCTGTGGTTGCCGGTTGTGGTTACTTCATATACAACCTATGTTCTATGTGAAGCTGCTTACAGATGTCCATGGGCGGCAGTGACCACTTACTATCAGGTGCACTGCTTGCTCGTTTGCTACTTCATTCTTTTATATAAAAAAATAATGTACTAAGTAGTTGCCCCGACGAAATTCGTTCCGCCTAAAAGTCGAAAATGGAAAATTGTCAGTGTTCGTCTACCTACTATATTATGCATGTATTATACATAAAAACCTTCCTTTTGAATCACTCTAGGTATTAATTAAAAAAACTGCATTAAAATCCGTACCGTATTTTTAAAGATCTAAGCATACATAGGGACAGAAGGCAGGAAACGACTTTGTTTTATATTATGTAGTGACTAACATAATGGTTATTTATGAACAGTACCTAAACCTATTTAGAGTTTACATAGGTACCTATATCCCTTATATCCCACCATACGAATTATGAAATAATAATTTATACAAGCTCGGCACATCGTAAATAGGTACAAATAATATAAACTCCATTGTGTATTTAAATTTTGGCGGGGTCGTACTAGTAATAACAGTTAAGGAACCGTTTTCAAGATAATATTAAGTGGAGGATTTTTCAACATATTTAAATTATTAATTAATTTTATTGATAATTATGGAATAGTTTTGACATCACTATCTGCATTTTATATATTTTTTACATCATACATTTTTTGTTTATTTAGTCTGTGGTACTGCTATGACATAGGGAGTAACAGTCGATTGTTGAATATATTCTTATCGATACAATTTATATAAATTATTAAATGGTATGATTTTAATACTAAGCATATAAAATAAAGCACGTTAATTTCATATTAATAATAAATTTAAATTAACCAAATCCAACCCATTATGATAAATTTAATTCAATTTCAGATGAAGTTGAGCTAGTAGGTTTTGACATTAAATTTTATTTTAAATGGGTTATACTTTGTGATTTAAAATAGCGATAGTATTAGTAGTAGCAGTTTGGTCGGCAAAGTAGCACCACCACACCTATTGTTAGCGTGATACAGTTTTTGCGTTTCGTTGGATAGTTGCGGTTGCCGGCTCATTTTTATATAAGGCGACCATCTAAGTCCTCATTAAAACGCATCTGTGATTGACTTCAGGTGGAATCTCTGTTCTCTCTGAAGTTGCCCACAGATGTCCATTGACCATTTATCGTCAGGTGAACTGCATGTTCGCTTGCTGTTTTGATCTGATCAAAATGCATGAAATTCTTCTGAGTCCATAGATAATACATATAATAGGCTCAATATAAATAGCATTATATAATTTAATACCATAAATCTATTTCAGGAAAGTCTGTATAATGTGATTTTTTTATTTATATTTTGCTCTAAACACTAAGAGCAGCTTAAATGATAACAGTGTGAGGTATAGTTAAAATAAGAGGCCTAGCACATGGCTCGTAATACACGTAATAACGTGAAGCGTACATCTACTGCGCCTATACACGCAGATATAGCGATACAGATATACATAGAAGATGGGAAAAAATCTAATCGAATATTATCGCATCAAACGAGTTTCGAACGCACTTCATACGTGCGTTTGTATCGCTTTTTACGCGCGTTCGAATTTGTGCAAACGCAAAAATGGGCATCTAAGGCGCAGATAACGTGAGTACCTGAAACGCACGTCGTCTGCGTGTTTACAATATGCCATGTGTTAGGGGGCCTTAAACATTGTACTTACAATGTTGTTAATGTTTGTCTTTTGTATATAGGTTTGTTTTATCAGATTGAAGTAGCAAACGAGCATGCAGTTCACCTCATAGAAATGGTCACTGCCCCCCATGGACATCTAGCAACTTTTTTTTATAAGATCGAAGTAGCTAACAAGCATCTGCACGAGACATCTGTGAGGAATTCACATAGAACATGGATTCTAACTGAAGTGAATAACAGATGCGTTGCTAATTTCGACGACTAAGATGATCGCCTCCTTACTCCACCTCCTACTACATTTTTCCATCGAAATGGAGGAGCTTTTTTACGCTAGAAATAAGTGTGGTGGTGGTACCTACACTGGTTCTACCACCTGGCTAAGGTAATTAGTAGTGTAAACCGAATGATTTCTGTCCGTTAATTTTATAACATTGAAAACTACAAATTTCATACGTTTTATAAATCCAATGATTAGTTCTATCGATAGTAAAATATCAGTATATTCACAGCACTATTATCACGACAGCTGCATCGCCCCTGCAAAACGTCTACTGGAAAAATATTTTCAGCCAATAGGAGCGCGGATCGTTAATGATGCTTTAACGTGATTGGTTGACACTGAGGAATATTCCAGAATGCGCTAGTGACGTCGGTGATTACGCGCCCGCATATAAATTCCCCCGTCTATCTCGGGCGCCATTTTATTACGTGAAGAGAAGCCGTCAATCGCGCACCTTTGCTAAGCGTTCTACGAGAAGTCTACAGAAGTCATTAAATAATACACATAACTTAAAGTGAGTATTACCGTTTTCTTATTGTCTTACTCTTTTATATTTACACGTATATTTTTGTTGTTCATCAATTCTTTAAGTCTCATTACTTATCACTGATAACCGCGTGAGTATATCCTGGGTGGTCCTTTGAACTTTCCGTTCTTGATTAGTCATTCATCAGGTGAGGTAAGTACTATGAAATTATTGATGACTAATCCTTTATTTCCTATATTGGTATTCACATCTTTGAAGATCCTTGCAATTATCGATTTTCTTTGTTCGCCTCCACATCCTCACGTGGTCCTTATAATGTGTAGAAATTTTCGATTTATCGCTCTTCATTGATTAATTGGTCCTTTATTATCATTAGGATTGTAACAGTTGGTTCTAGATTTCCTTTAATTGTGTCGTTTCGCTGCGAAATTTTCCAGAACGTTCGCGCGTGGTATTGATTTTCCGCAATGGCGGCCATGTGTGGAACCGTGGATTCCGGCCATGTTTAACTCTTTCATTAGTTGATAGAAATAAGTCTTCAGTCACAAATATACCGAAGTGTACGGAAACGCTGTATCTGAGAGGCACGTAATGAAATTTATTAGTGGATGTGCACATGTTCAATATAAAATGTTGCGGCTTCCGGTTGCAGTCTAGTACACGTTCAAAAAGTAGTAATTTTGTACTGCACCGGTTGCGGCTTTATGCCTCAATTTACTAGTTTAATTTAGTGCAAAATGATATAATAATTAACACTTAACTATTTTGTTACAGATGGCGAAAGCACCAGCGGTAGGTATTGATTTGGGCACCACGTACTCGTGCGTGGGGGTGTTCCAGCACGGGAAGGTGGAGATCATCGCCAACGACCAGGGCAACAGGACCACGCCCTCGTATGTCGCGTTCACGGACACCGAGCGCCTCATCGGCGATGCCGCCAAGAACCAGGTGGCAATGAACCCCAACAACACCATTTTCGGTGAGTTTGAATATTGGTTGGATTGTCATGTTTTTGTGATGAATGTGACATAATTTTATTGAATGTTATCACTTAAAAAGGTTTAAATATGTATCTATATACCTACTGGTATGTTTTTTTTTTGTATACCTACATAATGATGATAGATAATTTATTGCAATTTCTTACTATTAAGTATTTATTTCATACCGAAAGGATGACATCATGTCCTGACAATTTAAATCTTTGGTTGAATAGATGTGTTCGGGTAAAACTATACAGTTGCAACTGATAGTTTTTCCTGCATTAACTAACAGATTGGATTCTCGATAATGCATTAAGTCCGATTTTCCTTAACCTTGCCTGTTGTGATTCAGTCTTTCTGTACTTATATGGTTTTGTATAGCCATTTCATGTAAAACAATAATACTATAGACATTCTTTATGTTAGTTTCCATTTTATTCAATATTTTTTTTTGTTGTTATACCTGGGTTCATGTTATAATGTGAAGCTTATTTTTTTTCACACGTCAACTACAGACAATGAGGGATTTAGAATAACGTAATGTAATTATCATAACATGTTCATTAGCACACAATTACAAATAATAATAAGAGAATCGTAATCAGATGCTTTAAACAATGGGAGCTATTAATCATGGGTGTTATGGAGCTTTGTAACCATAGCCGATACTATTGAATACCTAAAATATAATATAAAAGTTTTGGTTTATCTTATTAATATAACTGATATTCATTGTAATACCAATTGATAATAGATATATAACAAAAAATTTAATCTGCATAAATAGAACAATCTGACACTAATGAATAATCTGAAATAATTATATATCCACATCTATTATACCCATGTCCAGATCTGAAATTACATATCCATGACATCCCTGCTATTAATTATTTTTGATGTCTTTATTAAAAAATGTTAAATGATGATAACCAATATACTAGACTAGAGTCTCTGACCAAATTGAATGAGAAAAATAATCTGAGTAAATAAAAAAACGTTCATAACTGGTGGAATATACAGTTCAACAATTTCAATGATTTTTTTTTCTATTGTTACAGATGCCAAACGTCTCATCGGCCGCAAATTCGAAGATGCCACCGTACAAGCAGATATGAAGCACTGGCCTTTCGAGGTTGTCAGTGATGGTGGCAAACCAAAGATCAAAGTCTCATACAAGGGAGAGGACAAGACATTCTTCCCTGAAGAAGTGAGCTCTATGGTGCTTACAAAAATGAAGGAAACAGCTGAGGCTTACCTTGGTAAAACTGTGCAGAATGCAGTAATTACGGTTCCAGCGTACTTTAACGACTCACAGCGACAGGCCACTAAAGATGCGGGTACCATTTCTGGCCTGAACGTTCTCCGAATCATCAACGAACCGACTGCTGCAGCGATTGCGTACGGCCTTGACAAAAAGGGCGGTGGAGAACGTAACGTCCTTATTTTCGATCTCGGCGGTGGTACTTTCGACGTGTCCATCCTGACCATCGAGGATGGTATCTTTGAAGTAAAGTCCACCGCTGGCGACACGCACTTGGGAGGCGAGGACTTCGACAACCGTATGGTTAATCACTTCGTCCAAGAATTCAAGAGGAAATACAAGAAAGACCTTACTACAAACAAGAGGGCTTTGAGGCGGCTTCGTACTGCCTGCGAAAGGGCGAAGAGGACTCTGTCTTCTTCCACCCAGGCTAGTATTGAAATCGATTCTCTCTTCGAGGGTATCGACTTCTACACATCCATCACCAGGGCTCGCTTCGAAGAACTGAACGCCGACCTGTTCAGATCTACCATGGAACCCGTCGAGAAGTCTCTTCGCGACGCTAAAATGGACAAGTCTCAAATCAACGATATCGTACTTGTCGGTGGTTCTACCCGTATCCCCAAGGTGCAGAAGCTCCTGCAAGACTTCTTTAACGGAAAGGAGCTGAACAAATCCATCAACCCTGACGAGGCCGTCGCCTATGGCGCTGCAGTGCAGGCTGCCATCTTGCACGGCGACAAGTCCGAGGAGGTCCAGGACCTGCTGCTGCTCGACGTGACCCCGCTGTCGCTCGGTATCGAGACCGCCGGCGGAGTCATGACCACACTCATCAAGCGCAACACTACCATTCCTACCAAGCAGACCCAGACCTTCACCACGTATTCCGATAACCAACCTGGAGTGCTCATCCAAGTCTTCGAGGGCGAGCGCGCCATGACTAAGGACAACAACCTCCTCGGTAAATTCGAGCTGACTGGCATTCCCCCCGCGCCTCGTGGCGTCCCCCAGATCGAGGTGACGTTCGATATCGACGCTAACGGCATCCTGAACGTGTCGGCGGTCGAGAAGTCGACCAACAAGGAAAACAAGATCACGATCACCAATGACAAGGGTCGTCTCTCGAAGGAGGAGATCGAGAGGATGGTGAACGAGGCTGAGAAGTACAGGAACGAAGATGAAAAGCAGAAGGAGACTATCCAGGCGAAGAACGCCTTGGAGTCTTACTGCTTCAACATGAAGTCCACCATGGAGGACGAGAAGCTGAAGGACAAGATCACCGACTCTGACAAGCAGACGATCCTGGACAAGTGCAACGACACCATCAAGTGGCTGGACTCGAACCAGCTGGCGGACAAGGAGGAGTACGAGCATAAGCAGAAAGAGTTGGAGGGTATCTGCAACCCGATCATCACCAAGCTGTACCAGGGTGCGGGAGGAGCTCCAGGGGGTATGCCGGGTGGCATGCCGGGCTTCCCTGGCGGCGCGCCTGGAGCCGGCGGAGCGGCGCCCGGAGCCGGAGGCGCGGGTCCCACCATCGAGGAGGTCGATTAAACCAACATTCCACAGCTTTTCACCTGATTATTTCGGTGTTGAAACGCCTCTCTCAACTTAATCCAAATATAATAATTTAATCTCATGATTTGTTTTATTTTTACTTATCATGCCTTAAATTACATCCAAGTTCACATATTTATTTATTGTACAAATGAGACTATACAAAATACTTACTTTCATACTAGCCACTACTACTTACTACTGATTTACACAAATACTTCATACAAATGCATAGATTAAAAAAAAATTAAGTAGCAAAATAGTATAAAAATCAACCTGATGGTAAGTGGCAACTGCCGTCCATAGTGATCTGTAAGCTGCTTCATACAGTACTGCTACAAAGTTTTATATTAAATTACACATTCGTTGCTTCTCCTGTGGACGACTTGGTTCTCATAAGTGTGCTTATGAGAACCAAGTCGTCCACAGGAGACTTGCAACCACACCCTTCCACCGTAACGCAATACACGCTAGATATAGGTGTCATTGTGTTACCTCCTCGGTGGTCAAATCAATTTTATTTTCTCCCAAAAGCTAAGTAATTAGGAATAACGTACTAAAGAAGGGACAACTTAGGAATTCAATACATTGCAAATGCACGTGCCTAGTAAATATTTGACATTCGTGAATGCGAATATTCGTTACTTAACAGTCTCGTATGCGAATGGTTTTATCAGTTGTCTGTATAGGCTCCCGGCGGATATTAGTTTTGCGATGTGCTTTTCTTTAGGTCGACAAACTTGAAACTGCAGTTCAATTTGGATAGATTTGATGACCTTTTTTTTGCGAAGCAAGGCAATTTTTTCAAATCAATCAAGGCATTTGCGAATATTCGTTGCATCACTTGTATGAAGTTACGAGAAATAACGAACTAAGAACTAAAGATACAACTTAGGAAGTTATTACATTTTCTAATGCACCTAACGAAACTTCTATAAGTGCCTACATAAGTTTCTAATACGTAGAAAAGATAAGATAAAGATAGGTTCAACTGGATAATGCATATCCAAGTCGCTAGTTTTTAGTATGTATTAGTAGTTTCTAGTATGAAGTAACCGAGCATTGTTACCAGGCCTCTCTTACTCACTGGGCTAATTGGGCACGTGCCCGGGCCGCGCGATCAGTGGGGGCCCTCTAGTTCCTACTCAATTAAATTAATACTTCGAGTAAAGGAGCGCTCAGAGGAGGATCGTCGTTAGAAGTATACAGATTCCAGCCAGTATGATGCCAAACAATTGAAACTGTTCGTTTCGAAATAGGTCGTTCGCGGACTACCCAAACCTAAATAACAAACGCTTTATAATAGACATAATCCATATGTGTCCAGGGCCACTTATAGGCTAAAGACGTCCTGATTGTTAGTAGAAACCTAGGTATTTTAAATTTGATGAAATTAGTAAAACAAAAAAGCGCGGTTGCTTTATCTTAAATAATTATAAATTCGAATAAAATTAGCTGTTCCCAAAACTAACAAAGGTGAATTGAACTGAATTGTGTTTCCTGGTACCTATTTTAGTCACTAATCGGAAAATGTTCCTAGAATCTTAGGTTCATTAGCACACGTAACCTATTTGAATATATGAGTAATTGAACTATGTGGGTGGAAACCAGCTGTTAGAGGTCTTCGTCCGAGATTAGTTTACTCTTTCCGGCACTCTTAAGATAGAAATCTCTTGTAAAACAAGTTTTTATCACACGTTTGGATTATGGATAGAAATTTTACGTCTTTAGTAGGTACTATGTAAAGTCGAAAATTTAATAATCATGTGCCGACGCACGTGTTTTTAATCTGCGGTTAACTTATACGTACTATATAAGTGTGGATGTATGGATTGTTGCTTTGTTACGTAACTATTGAACCCATATGGATGGAATATGGCTCTCAGATTGAGTTGGATTAACACAGAATATTCTTCCCTGCGGTAGATTGAGTCAAGCGCGCGGACCCGTGGAAATATGGTAGTAGTACTGTATAAATAATATTTTTATAATTTTTTATTTTCATAAAATGGAAGGTTATATAATTGCATACTTCCTAAGATCACGGAAATACCGTGAAAGGACTGTTCCGCCTGGCCTTCAAAGATTGCCCTACATAGAAATCGCCTCGACCATATGGGTGCCTGCTCGGTAGTATTGATGAAGCAAGGCCTATGATGTGTGACGAACATATAAGGAGTGAATGCAAGTCAGATCCTACGAAATTATTATCTATTCCATTTTAAGACAGCAACAGCTATAAACGTGATCTCGTCTATTGTCCTGTTTGTACCCAACTGCGTAATTTGATATTTAGTAGGTACACATTATGCATTTCCTTATAGAAAAATGTAAGCCTATTTACATAGACATAGTCATATTTACAATTATGTAATTTATTTACATAATATAAAATTTAACTATGTATATTAATAAAATTATTGAAAAGTCCATTATGTCAGTGAAAGTGTAGTGGTTAACAATTACTCATCTATTAGTGTCCGAACGAAACTGGTTATTCGACCGAAACCGGAACCGAAACCGAATTTCGGCAACGGTCTGAGTTTCGGCCAAAACCGAAACCGAAACTTCCTTACAAGGATCAAGTTTTGAGGAAAAAAGAAAAAAACCTTTATAAAATCTTTTGTTTTTCATCTTTAAATCATTAGCTATTCAGTCTTTGACATTTTTACTTGAGGATAATTAATAATAATTTATGTAACAACACATAATTTAAGAAATAAAGGTACGGTATTCAACGCGCCGAACATGACCGATGACAGCGCGAGAACTCCCGAGTGCAGTTTCGGTTTCGGTTGTAGTTTCGGCAGCTTTTCCTCCGAAACCGAAACCTGCATTTTTGCCGAAACTCAACCGAAACCGAATATTCGGTCGGATACAACTCATCTTTATTGGGAGGTCACGGTTTTAAATAACGATACAAGTTTTTAGTCAGCTTTTAAAACAAACTTAAAAAGAGTCACCTACTTTATATACTTTATACAAAATCTCTAAATCCAAAATGCTCGACTGCAAATTTTAGTTTAAGCACGGTTTTTGTTTTCATACTTTTACTAGTTCATAATTATGTGCATTTCAGAAATAAATTATTTCATAAACGTTAAAAAGAAAACCTGCCGTTTTCCAACTCGGTAAGCTATAGTCTCCCTAAAGCATTATTCAGCAAACTTTATGTTAGCTAGGGCCACAAGCCCTAAAACCCCACTACCGCACTAAAACCCCCCCGGTGGCCGTCCTCGGCGTTGAAAAGGAGGACTCCGGGATCTCGAAACGACTTCAACCGGAATCCTACGAGCGCATTGCCTCATCAGGCCCCAACCAGATGGGCGGCTGGGCCCGCCGCTGCGTCTAGTCTTTAAGACGGTAAGCGACCACACATATCGCCGTCCTTCCCGGGATCGCCTGAACGAACGGTTCGAGCTCCCACTCTAGCCGCCTGCAACCCCGGAAGCCCCTTTTAGTCACCTTTTACGACAGGCAGTTGATGCCGTAGCCCTATTCTGATCCCGGAACTACAGGGAAGTACTACGGATAGCTTAGTGAGTAAAGTATTACAACTGAAAACTTCGTTTTAAACGTTAAAGTTTAGTAAGATTGAAATATCGCTACTTTAAAACAAAAGGGCCACAAATCAAAAATATTCAACTTATTTTTTAGAACTTTTTTTTTAGAAAAATATAACCATATCCGAATTAACCATTAAAAGAAGAATAAAAATACCTTTCTAACAGTGTATAACACATATTTATCTGATTTAAAATTACAGAGCAATTATACAAGAACTGATTTTCAAAACTTTAAATGGCTCTCCTGTAAAATTAGGTCTATTCGAGTTGTGGCCCTTTTGTTTTGAAGTAGCGATATGTAACTATGTGTACCGTGAATATATCTGAATATATTTAGTGTTCAGTACTTCCAGTTAAGATGAACAATAAAAAAACTCACACTAATAGCGCTTCACATTAAAGCAGAATAAAAAAACATGAGAACATCGATAGACCATAAAATTTCCCTAGAGTTATCAAAAAATTGAACAACAATTCGACAAAGAAGGACCTAAACATTCATAGGCATTTTACGAGTATAATAAGACGTTATGGGAGGCTGAAATTCTCAGTACTCCCAACTTTAATATCATTTTAATTTTATTGGTTTAATCCATTACATACTTACTTCTTTACGTTTATTTACTCAAAAGCTATAAAATACAGCGGTATTAAATTTTCACAACAAAATTATGTTAGCCCATAGGTATTATGAAAATACAAATGAAAAACAAAGTACTTTAAAGAGGGGTAGCGGCTTTGCAAGACAAAAATTAAATGTAATGAACTAAAAAGCGTATTTCCAGTGGAAAAGTCTGAAAATGCTCCGTAATGTGTCTCCGCGTAATATCAATTCACAACTGCCGGGAAAGACTTCATGTCTATGATAATAAAAAAATAATTCACGAAACAAAAGGGGTCAAAGCGAGCCTGGATGTAACAAGAACAGTTTTACATTATGATCATTACTCACTCCACAGCGCAAATAACACGCCATAGATATAAATGAAAACTCATACCGAGCGTCACTTTAGACTAGCGTGACGTCACTAGCTAACACCTGGGCTCCGGACCCCCGAAAGATAGGGTGGGGGTGGTTGTATTTATACGGCTAGGGTACAAAACATTGATTGCGTGTTTCAGGATTGGGCGCGTTTTCGCGAAATTTACATAGAATCCCTTTGATTTAGGTATTGAAAATTAAGCACGGTATATAAGACGATATTTTCTTGAATATAGCGCTATGTACGAGCTATTTTAATGAAATATGTTTTGTAGAGGTCAGGGTAGTGCCAAAATTGAGATTAACCTTTTTTGTTCCAAGTAATTGATCTCGTAATAACGGATATGGATGTTTATCTTAAATTCAAGTTGAATAATTAATTATTCGTATCAAACGGTACTTCTGTGAGATAAAATTGACACAGATCAATATTTAGGGGTGCTCGCACACACCCTCTTCCTTCTCAATCGAGATGAACAGCGAACGTGTGCTTACCCTTTTCGTACAAAATCAATATCAAGAAGGGTTGCTATCAGTGCTACTATAGAAACAGATGTATCAAAATATCAACATCTGATCGTAGTTTGAGTTTTTCTGAATATTTCCGCATGTGTACAGCTGAAGATTAGTGGGAATACTTAGTATCAGCCCACGCTTATTTATTTCTGAATGTTTAATTTTGTTCGTCGAAAATAAACCGCGTGTTGATAACTGACGGTGCAAATACCGCGGTCGACTATCGGTCTCGTTTTATCTTGGACGTTCTAAGAGTTCGTGTGCAAAGAAAATGTTATGTAGTTTTTATATATTTCCAATATTAGAGGTTTTACAATTTTATCGCTCAGGGTCAAGATAATTACGTTCTTCTAGCTGATGAAATGAATAAACTATGATTATAAAAGTAAGATTTGTCAGTGGGTATTTCAGAAATAAAGAAATAAGTAATTTACATTTATAGAATTGAAACGGACATACAACCCGACTGATATTACCTATGTGTCTTTACCGTGTCTTGAATAATAATCAAAGATCGTTGTTGGTTGTGGAAATTGAATTAGAAAACGAGTTCTGTATATAAACATAGAAAATAATAAATTATATATACATAGGTATCTGATATAAAATAAAAAGTTAAAAGTGTGTTTCGGACGATTAAATCGATTAATTTGATTATAAATATATTTATATTTATGATTTATCGAATATTTTTTCCAGGTGGTAGAACCAGTGTAGTTCGACCGGGAAAGTATTACCGCCACACCTATTTCTAGCGTGAAGCATTTCTTGCGTTTCGATGAAAGGGTATGGTTGCCGGCACACTTTTATATGAGGCGACCATCATAGTCCTCGATAGTAGCAACGCATCTGTGATTGACTTCAGATAGAACCCTATGTTCTGTATGAATTTGCTTACATATATCCATGGGCGGCAGTGACCACTTATCATCAGGTGGACTGCATGCTCGTTTGCTACTTCAATCTTATAAAAAAAATGGTGATCCAAGGAGTTACATATATTTAGATCCATATTATGCCCACATTTGAATATTTTAAAATATATAGGTATATAAATACTTTTTTATATATCTACTGTAAAGCAGCGCGGTCGCGTATGAAGACGATTATGAAAACGTAATTTAATTAAACCACAGTATAAGTTGTAGAGCTGTACAGTTTGCGTCTAGTCGGATAGTCAGGTTGGTACAACCTTCAATGGGATTATGACGAGAGTTTATGTATGTTATGAAATCGTCCTTGCTTCATAGTATCACACGTATAAAATATTTTTCTTATGATGAAAGTGTTACAATCCAATAGACATAGTTTATTTTTACACATAATTATAGTTCGACTTCGGTGGAACCACAGCCATCCACACCAGTTCTGCTGTATACAATACCAGTGCCGGATTAAGCCAGCGCGGGGCCTGTAGCAAATTCTGTCAGGAGGCCCATAGTTTGCCTTAAGTAAGGGTAGGTATTAAAATTAAA
The DNA here is from genome assembly GCA_949699795.1 of Spicauda simplicius. NCBI lineage: Eukaryota > Metazoa > Arthropoda > Insecta > Lepidoptera > Hesperiidae > Spicauda > Spicauda simplicius. The sequence continues at coordinate 1,810,067 of OX453062.1, forward strand.
CAAAACTGTCGCTAGTAAACTTTTCTGGATTTAGATAATCTGGGAAAATTCAGAGATGACACTTTCTATATCTTGTTTCAGTTTTAGGATAGCAACGATAGTTAAATATAATAGTATAAATAGCAGGTAGGTGTTGGGCCGCGGGGCCCGTCGTGGGGTCCGTAGCATTTGCTATTCTTGCTATGTGGCTAATCCGGTACTTTTTTTTTTTTAAACTTAAAACGCTTTCTACATTCATAGCCCCACAGTAGGATTTTCTCCTGTGTCGTGGGTGCCATGGACACACACAAAGACGAATACACAAACACCCAGACTCAGAACAAGAATCTAAACTCATCATTCAGATACCTGTCTGGCCGGGAATGGAACCCGGGACCCACTGCGTGTCAGACCGGTATGGTAACCGCTGCGCCACGCGGGTCGTCGTCGTACTGTACAATACTAGTTGACCCGACGAACTTTGTTCTACCAAGATGTCAAAAATCTACTTCACGTTTTTCTCCACTAAGTATATTATGCATGTTTAATCCATAAAAACCTTTATTTCGCTCTATCATTTAAAAAAATGCAATACAATACGTAGCGTAGTTTTAAAGATCTAAGCATATACATATAGGGACAGACAGCAGTAAGCGACTTTGTTTTAGGTATAGGTACTATGTAGTGAAGGACAGAACTGGCCTGGAAGTAGTTAAAGCAGTGTTATATAAATAATATGAATATAAATAAGAAAAAAAGACAAACCCGCTGAGTTTCTTGCCGGATCTTCTCAGTTGAGGTCGTATTCCGATCCGGTGGTAGTGTAAGAAAAAAAAATGTAACTAACAATTTGTAAGTGCCCCCGCAGGCCTATACAAAATAAAGACATTTCATTTCATTATCTGCTGCATTTTATAATCTGCTGTGTTCGAAGGGTGTTTTAGGACACAGACTTAGTCCTCAGGTATTGTTAACAGGTGTCCATAGGCACTGAGGACAGGCAGGCAGTTGAAGTCAAATTCCAATTTGATAAACTTTTAACAACTATATATATCCTAGTGTTGGGCTCTCTCGTCAACCCATTATTGTCCTACTGTTGGGCACGGGTCTTCTCTCAGAATGAGAGAGTTTTAGGCCATAGTCCACCTCGCTGGCCAAGTGCGATGTGTGGGGCTATCGGTGTAGAAAAATCGTGTTTATAAATAGAGTTCTTTAAAATAGCGTGAGCAAATTCATACAGAACAGAGGTTCTATCAGTCAACCAACAGATGCATTGCTACTTCCGAGTACACAGACGCTTACAAAACTGAGTAAGCGATCACATTAAACTATTTATAACATTAGATATATTGAACAATACGTCTACTTTATTTCAAATGATATATCAAACACATGAAAACCAGTCGATAAGATACGCATGTAGGTTAGTTTATCAAGGCAGATAACACTAGTTCTGGTTGTTGGACACATTGTGTGCTAGGGCGTAGCGAGTGCAACGTAATTCAATACTATGTCTAATATTATAAACTGTAAATAAGCCGTACACGTGTAGACAGTAGCGACGCTAAGAGAATTATTTTTAAATATAGGTACCTACTTGGGTTTATAATTATGTCATAACTAGGGTATTTGCGTGCTTCTTGTTAGGCCAAATGTAGGGCAGGATACTGGAGCTAACTTTTGTTACCCATGTAAAAACAAGATGGCAAATAAAATAAAATGGCAATAAAAAATATATACAAAGAAAAAAGACCAACCCACTGAGTTTCTTGCCGGATCTTCTCAGTTTAGTTTGTGTTCCGATCCGGTGGTAGTGTAAAAAAATATATATATGTAACTGACAATTTGTAAGCGCCCCCGAAAGAATATGCAAAATAAAGACAAAAAAAACTGTGTGTATTACACCCGCTTCTGCTTCTATCATGGTAATAAGTATGCTGTGTTAAATTAGGACACGAATGCTATTAGCGTACCCGCAGCGGCGACAATGGGCGTACACAGAAACACCGTGGTGTTTTAGCCGGTAGGAGTCCGGCATATCCTCTCAGCTGCCCCCGCGCAGAGAGGAACCCATTAAGGGCTTCCCCGCGTAAAAAAAATAGAAAAAACGAAATCTGAGAGATAGTTTTTGAGTGAAATAGCAATAAACACTTGCTTTGTTACAGTTTTTAGTACCTACTGTTGTATTCTGAATTGAAGGTGGTTCGAAAACCGATGGGTCTAATGTAGTCCTCAAAGGAAGCAACGCATTAGCCCTCCACCACAAAGGGTTCTTCCATCCTATTAATGGTTGATTAATTCTTCAATCAGGTTGACTGCATTTGCTACTAAAGTTTATTTTTTATAAAAAATAAGTAAGTATAGCATTTTTCTTGTAATTAGGTGTCTTGTTGAAGCATTCATGAGCGATAAATTGCGATGCTTTCATATAAAACTAATTGTTCGATTTACATTTTAATTGTCTAATTACCACTTTCTTCTGTTAAACATAACACAACTAACGAAACATAATTAGGGTATATTTACATTGGATATTTTAAAAGATGTACGAGCATAGGAAGAATTTCTAGAATAGGCAAAAAAACAACAAATTACATCGTTTATTTTATTGGCGTACAACAACAGAATCGACATTCAAATCAATTTACTCTTAATTTTGTGCTATACAAAACAACGGACAATTTAACCATATATTATGTATCTACATTATTTTTATTATCACGATTATAATATAACGTACAAATAGAGTCTGACCGTGTCGTGGTACGTGATAAATAGTTATATTAATGTTTATAATTGGATCCTGGAAGGGTGAGGCTAGCGGCTCAAATCTCTCTCAAAATCGATATTAGTTACTTGTTTCCATCCGTCATGCAACAATTATTCAGCTATAGGGGAATAAAGCCTTTCTAAAACCTAAAAAGGAAAATAATTCAACATCCCCCTAATAAGGGGGCACTTTTCTACGGCATTCCAATGCTTTAAAAGTCTACGTTTGACTGAGGCCGCCTCCCCTTACTTCCAAAGAAAATTCCTGAATCTGCTACTGCTAATTTTAATAAACAATAATTAATTTATAATTGATATTGATAATTACCTATCGTATACTCCGCCAATTGAGCAGCGAGGTAGAGTATGCTCTAGGCGCTTATTTGTAGAATAGGGAGCTTTTCCTTTATTGGGCATTATAAAAGATGAGGCCTCATACTCTACTGAATTTAGATTAGTATTTTATTCAACTACATTAATATTACAAGCAATTAAAAAGTATTGTAATATTTTGATGAATAATATAACGTTGTTGGGTAATATACTACCGTTTTATAGTTAAAACTAACGTTTTAAAGTTGGATTCCTTTAACTATTTATATTTTCTTGCCATTGAAGACAAAAAGCAAAACTGTTTTTGTAAAAACACTAATTTGTATACCTCCTATGATTGGTATCAATTAATTTTATTACAAGAGATTATTACGAAAACATATGTTGGCTCAAAAAACAATACCTGACTTCTGACGCAGTCAGGTATGATAGGAAATGGATATGTCTAGTAAAATTTTAATTTGATATGCATTTGCACTGAAAACTGTAGGTACAGAAAATCATGTAAAAAGTATAATTTTGATTTTTTTCTACATATACAATGTACATCATTCGGAAATTATGTATATTTTACATATAAAACACTAAAAAAGAAGATAAGTAATCTAAAACTTCATAAAAAGGGGTATAATAGATTTACATATCTCTACATTTTATGTACGGAATTAAATCTGATATATAGACAAATATATAACAACTTAGTGCTGTCTTTAAATATTGTTTACGTGTTACACTACATCAGATAAGAAAAATATTTTCAATAATCTTAATGGTATACCATATAACATTTATCATGACACGACACGTCAGACGCTTTTCGAAATTTTATTTAGCTCTAACTTTTCAACATAAATTGGCACTTTTAAATAAAATTAAGGAAATAGTAAGTTTGATATATGCGGAGGGTACGTTTCTTATGAAGATTAGATATATTGTTTGTGAACAAGCCTTTTTGGTGGCACGTCACAAGAAGCAAATTAGTTTCAAAACTCTTTTAACCAGAACTAATCAACATAAACACAACTATTAATATTGAAAAGTCAGAACTAAATATAGTTATAGATATAACCAATAAATTTAACATCTCAGCAAGCGGACATAACATTGTATCTATAGTTGAGCTCCCGTTTTAAAATATTCTATTATTTCCTAGAAGAGTAGAAGATTTTAACGAGTTCTTAGAAATTATTTTCTATAATCTGCTTATTTATTACAAAGAAGAATAGTAGTTAATTGCAACATTTCTAAGAATTTATGAATTATTTTCTATGTTTATTTACGCGAAGTTTCTAGCAACCTAGTTACAGTTAGGTATATGGACAAGTCTTAAGCGGCGAGCTCAACTATAGATATGAATGTTTTAAATTTATCTAATTTATTTATTATTTACAATACTGATACAAAACTTTTTATAAATATCGCAATCGCTTCCTTACGTTGGTCAAAGTCATGCAAACCATTTTTTGTAAAATTTATCTTTAAGTACACAGGGAATGCATGATTTTGATATACCATCTAACTTCTACGATCTTCATCAATAAGGCAGGCGGGAGCTCGTTCTATATCTCATACCATCTACACATTACATAGCTATGGTAATTTTCGTTAGAACGAAGCATATTGGGTGCATCCATTTATTGTTTATAATAATACCTGTTTGCAAGGTGGTCCAATGTACATATATGGTAACATTGGCACAGCCACGCGTGAAGCTTTCTGGTGTACTTTTATATAAGTTGATCAACTCAGTTCTTGAGAGTAGCAACGCATTTCTTATAGACTTCATATAGAACCACTGAACTGTACGCAGTTGATTACAGATGTCCATTGGGTGGCAGTTACTACTTATTATTAGGTGGACTGCATGCTCATTGCTCATCATATAAAAAATATGAGCGTACATTGAACTTGATGGTAAGTGCTGTTAATATAAATTTACTTGCCTGAAGTCGACAACAAGATCGTAGCTTCTGAGGATTATTAATATTGAACGCCTCATGTTAATAGTCCTCAATAGTTTCTCCTCGTTAGTATCTCTACAGTGTGGTTTAAGGCAAACGCTTGTATGGAATTACCGCTGCAGTTACGAATATTTTGATAATATCGAAATGTAAGTTCATATTCAAATAATAAATGGTATATCGATAATATACATGTGAAGCGGTTTTTTAATTTGAAAAAAAAAACAGAATGGAAATGAATTGATTTTACAATCATATGTAAGATTAAATATACAAAGCTCCATCTGTATTGCAGTCTTTAGGATGAGTTTCCAATGCTGGCAACATTACTTTGTTGAATAGCTAGGCTAATTCACTGGCTGGAATATGTGCCAGCTCGCTATCTCTAGTTGACTCTCTACGTTGACATTCTTTGACTTTATCTATCCAAATACAATTCTAAAAGTAATAAGACAGTTTACAAATTGAAATATGAAATTTTATAATAAATAAACAAAAAATTGGATGATTCCCAATCGTTCTAACGAAAAATGCCGCTCAATTTTTACATTACAATTTGTTGGACTTTGGTCGTCTGTATCTAACATATTATATATGCAACGTTATATTTAGGCGTAGTTCAAGGTATTTTAATGAATATTAAATATAAAATGGTGATAATTAATAACATATTATAGTGTCGTATATGTAAACGGTTGGCCTTTATTAGTTCTATTGTAAAGGAACATTAAAATATTATATAAAATAAATTTTATATCAATAATATTAGTTTTATTTCATTACAAGATTTAAATGGGTATTAAAATTAATGATATCTATCTATTTATAACTGCCTTGTAATTCATTTATATCATATTTATTACATAATTATCTATTAATTATGAATCCTTCAAATGTAACGTAACATATTTGTTATCTCAATAAACTTCGTTTTTACATTGCAATGACATCGCATATTAATAATTAAATTGCACTTAGATCAGAATTAAATATCAAATAACATGCTCTATTTTGCATATACCTAGATGACAATCAATAGTTAAAAATACATCGCACATGGGCACATTATGCTAAATAAACAAATATTTAATGTATGTTATTTCCTAGCACGACATTCCTACTTTAATTGAAATTAAAACATTTACAAAAATAATAATTTGATTATTTACAATTTGCAAATATAATTTAACAAAGTATAAAGTACGGTACACCTAATTTTATATTCTAGAACTGCGGTATATTAATATAATATTGATTTCATTGTAGAGTCAATTAATTAAAACAATCGGATAGGCAGGATTAATTTCCTTGATCGAATGTAATTGAGGAAAACAACAATTCGGATTGTACAATAAATTTTGTAGCTATACATTCTAAATAATAACAATATGGTATTTACTCTGAGTTGTACCATATACCTTTAACTTAGTAGGCCTAGGCGTCGCTACCCGTTGAGCCCTGTGACATTAGTTAATGCATTTTCATGCAGCTGCCAATTTTACTGAGCAAAACGGTAGGAATGCTAAGTGTGATTTTTATGGGGATGGCTGCTTTCCTGCCTTTCCTTGATGATCCTATACCACAAGTGAAAGGAAAATTATATGAATTATCTCAAAAAACCAAGTTTCAGAATCGAATAGAATCCCTTGGTTTGTTAATGAGGACTAAACACTTTTCTTTACACAAATATTTGAGATAAAATGGCAGTTATTAATTTGGTTACATATAACAACATGCTTTATGTATTTTTTAAATTTGTGTTAATTTATCCTTTGTGGTTGATGTGGTTTCTATTTTGTTTCACTTTTGATACTGATATTAACAGACGTCATTAATAATTACTATCTAAGAGTTTTTTAAAGTATTTATTTTATTTTCAACGCAACTGTTAAATTTCGCTCAACGAAGTCTAAATTCTTATAACTTACAACAATTATTTGGTTTTGTTATATTTTTAACCATGTAAAAAGTAGTAATTCATTAAAATTACCTCAAGACTCTAAGTTTGAGATTATATTATAAGAACTATCTACGTTAGAAAATCAAATTGATAGTACTTTGATACAAACAAAGATTGCTCTACTATCTTTTCTTTCCAGTTATCAAACAAACAGAATCCAAATGTCAAGCGGACAAGTTACATTTATTTTGTACTAAGTTATTCCCGTGGCTTCAGTTTAGTCACGTCTACGACAGTAAGAAGTATCCTATGTGTTAACATAGGTCGTAAACTATGTGTGTGCCTTATTTCAGCAAAATCTTACCAGTAGTTTTTGTGTGAAAGAGTAACAGACAAACATATCCTCACAAACTTTCGCTTTTATAATGTTATTAAGCTTAATAATATGATTGTGTTATAATTCGGGCACTTTTTCACATTGGAAATTCGGGCACTTTATATTGAGTAAAATCGGGCCGGCAATATTAACAATATAGGGGCGACGTAGCTCGTTATTGCCTGCTCAAACCCATAGATGTAATATAGGTAATTCAATGAGATACACACTGTTCTAACTCTTAATTTATATAGGGCAGAAGCATTAACAATTTTTTTGCTAGATACTTTAACCTATTTAAACATTTAAAACTTAATAAAACGGAATAAACCCACATAAATTGCACATCGACGCATCCTTACAAGTTACGTAACATCGATTTCCGTCAGCTTATCTTAATACAGCTATAAATATACACAAATAAATGTTTACCGTCGTTTTAACAAACAGTCTATAATAATAACTTATTTCTTATTACTATTTTTTCTCCGGATGAGAACAGCCCGTCTATCTATACTAGACTTGAAGCATAAGCGCTTCCTTACTATACAATGTTTTAGAATTTTAAAACATTTCATATTCAGCACAAAATCGCGTTTGATTTAATCATCTATTGAATTATACGTGGTAAGAATTGTGGTCAACATTCCGTTGTTTCGTACGCAATCAATCGTTGTTTATTGACACTAATTTTCCAATTTTCCAAGTCACGTTTTTGCTCACACAGTTGAAGTTTTTTGTCATTACTATTTCGTTACATTTTTTATTATAAAAACAGTTGTTTAGATTTTTTTTTTTTACAACGAAATTAATCAGTGTTCCTTTTTTGTATGATTGATCGACAACACTACTGAATACACTAGTTAACTTTTTGATAGCACAATTTGTTATTTTCTTTTCACCAATCATTAGAATGCCAACCACAAGACAACAAACGACTATCCTATTAATTCGAATGGTGTTTATTTCGGGGTTTATGAAATTGTGCTTTTGAAATACTAAACATACACTTCCGCGCTTTCTACGCATCAGATCGAGTCTCGTCAATTTCGTAACTATCAAAAGTTTTTATCACTTCCAATATTAACTCATTTTGGCAGTTATCGATCTAGTCCTTTCTTTGTCCTTTCGTCGGTTACCGGCTACATCCAGGCGATGGTTGGCGAGCCATCCGAGAGGGAGTCTATGGACCGCAGGACACTCTGCGCCTGCTGTCAGTAAAGTGAAGAGCTGGAGCAGGGACCGTCCACTCCTTGCAACTGTTGCTCTGGATTCGTTACTAGCTGGAATGTCGTAAAATACAATACGTGTTATTGATATACAGATACTGAACGTTCATATGAGGTACGTGTATCTGCACTACCCTTAATAATTTCCACACTTATCTTACTTATAATTTACTAATGCTCTTTCTGACGTGCGATATTGCTATGTACAGGAAAAATTACGGATTTAGAGCAATTCAATTGCCTGATTAATTTCGCTGCTCTGGACATTATGTTCACATCAATGTATTTACTTCTCTGGACAATATACTTACTTCAATAATAATCATACTATCGTCTCTGACTATGACTACTTAATGTTATACTGGATGTTCACTCCGGTCTCTAGATATTGTTCTCATTTCTTTGCTAACTACACTCACCTATCTCAGATTAAAGTTGTTAAATTTAAAATTCTTTATCAGTCATTAGTGACTTAAACTAGCAACATTGGCCATAAGTAGTTTTGATCGTACTTTTTAAAGATATTACTTTCGACTATAAAACCGTTAATGATAGTATATGATTTTAGACTAGTACTATCTCGGAATTGATACATTTTAATAATCAACGAGTACTCACGATATGCGGTTTTTGAATTCTTTATGAATTATTTTTGCGGATATGCCGAAAAAAACAGTTTCGCAGTTTTTTAAGTCACTTTGGCTGATGATGCTACATAATCAGCTAAAATCGGGCTGAACAGGTTTAAATTTAAAGCTTCATTTTAAATCAACCCTAAACCGCGAATTTATAGTAAAAGTACTATTAAGCAACGATTTTCAGAAAACCACATCCGCCTGATTCGTTTAGTCAACATTACTTTTACCTTTTTCAGGAAAAAGTGCCAATCATTGTACTTGTAAAGAGTTTTGTCTGTCGCATACCCCGGTCACCATACTCACTTCTCTAATCTCACAGACGGCAGGCAGCAGCCCGTCGGTGGAGTTGTTAGGCGAGCGCGGGGAGGGCGCTGGCGGTGCGCGCGCGTCGCGGCCGGCGGCCATCTTGTCGTGCAGCTGCGCGAGGCGCATGCTCATCTGCCTGCGCTCCTTCTGCTCCCGCTCCCGCTCCCACCGCCGCGCGCTGTACGACCTAATCGACGACGAGCTGCTCTGCACCGAACTTAGACTTGGACGTCGCGAACCTGACATCACGGAAATATATTAGCACGGTTCAGTTTGCATGTCTGTTATGTTTTAAATAGAAGTTAAATAGCTTGATTTCTGAAAGTTTTGTCGAAATTCAGAAATCATTTCTTACAATGTTTCAGAATCCGTTGTTTGGATTTATATAGTTCGTTCAAGATTTTGGAAATATATTGGAAAGATTATGATTATCAGTGCACCTTGTTGTGACTTACGAGTTACAGATGTGACTTATACTTAGTTAAGATTAAGAGTATTAAAGTTCTGGAAAGTGATTGCGGTAAGAAGTAATTGTATTTTATTTTTTTTTGATTACGAGATTTTCACAGGTTTTGTTGAGCCAGCACGAGTCATCGAGCCTGCATTAAATTTGGAACAGCAGATCCTTTTCAATCGAAATCTTCAAAAAATGTCACGATAAATAATTTTCGAAGATTTTGCAAATAGAAAATAATTTGTATCGATGTCATAGTATAACCATAATCGAAGATATCTACAACTATTTTACTTACATTTTACTTCTTACGACTAGTGGTGTATGTTTAATGCCTAAGATATTTATTTTAGTTTGGAATCAGAAAACTGTAGTTATATTTTGTTTTAAGTGTAATCCGGACTCTGCTAGTTTCGTATTTATTGTCTTAAATCGAATTTCTGACAAAATAAGTAATCATTCGTCGGAAAATTATATTAAAAACAATTAAGAATTTTGAGATATAGTTAAATTTATGTACAGCATAGATACATTATTCAACTAATGTCCAATTTTAACACTTTTTCAAATCTTGTAACTAACAATAATTAGTGCAATAGCCTGTTGTCTACTGTGATGAATATTTGTTTGTACCTACTTTAGGAGCGCAAGCCCTCATGGTTTAATGGGTAGGTAAATTTCATTAAAGCAATAATTCTAGTTGTTACAAATTATCGCAAAGTAACGATTCAGTAAAAATGTATTAATGTAATCTTATGAAAACTGATTGTACTTATGTTAACCTTACAACTATATTCAAAATTACCTACTATGATACAAAATATTTAAAAGTCTCAATACAATAACATGAACTAAGACAACACATGGGCGACATGCCACTTTCGACATAATAAGGTAAACCAAAATGACCAAACAAACAGTATATACTGATGTAGCTTGATATCACAGGCTGTTCGTATTTCCATGCTATAATTAGAGTTCACAAAAGCTGGTCATCAGAATCCAAAAGAGAAATCTTGTGAGTGTCTCTGTACAAACACGGCACATGAAGTTTACCAAGTTGACATGCAGAGTACACAGTGTGGACAGTACGGAAGCGTGAAGCGACGTGCTTGGCTCTGAAACTGAAGCTCCGGCTCACCTTAGCATTATTTCTTAACATAAACAATAAGCATTTCAATTAAGGTGCTGTCAGCTATTTCTGTGTTGTTTGTGGACTTTCTTTGAAAATGTGCAAAGCTAGTGAGTTCATGAAATTATAATCTTGCTCATTGATTTTTAAAAGTTATTTAATACCTGTCACTAATGATAAAATCGTATACTAAAAATGGGCGCATTAAGTTGTTAAGTCTGTTATGGGAAACATTTACACGTTTTTGTTATGAACATCATTTTCATATTTATGTCAATTACCTTACTTATTAATTATTAATGATAACAGTCGATCAAACGAGTTCAGAATGAAAGGTGTTCTGGTATAAAATGTTTTGCCTGCCTCCAATCTTGAGATAATCAAACAAATCCGTTGGTTTATGAAATGATTAAGGTTTTAGTTTTTAAGTTGCAGTTAATAAGCCTGTGTTTATTTTTATTTACATGTTTTAAAATTGCTGGACATTTTTAAATCATGTATAAAAAGTAACAAAATATGTACAGTGAACATTTTTACACAGCTTCAAATGACATCACATGACATTTTTTTTGAAAATCTAGCTTACATTCTGATAGCACCTTAAGCGT